>JACYFF010031952.1:20120361-20136434 GCA_017589665.1 Selenicereus undatus | reverse complement strand
TACACTTGGATTTGTTATCATCAAAACTTGAATATAAAAACTCAACATTTTCTTTTTCTTCAGCATAACTTTTTTTCTCTTTTTGTTTTTTGGGAAATGAAATGAAAATTGCAATTATTGAAAGGCACAGGATCACGAACTATCAACTCACAACCGAATGTATAAACACACAACCCAAACAAAAGCGAACAAAAGCAAATGCTCAATATCATCAATCCTGCACAATCCAACATACCAAAGTCACCTTAAACTAAATTATCCCCAAAACCACCCACTAGATAGATGAAGTGATGGTCCATGGACTTGGCTTAAAGGTTAGAATATGTGTTTGGCCAAGGGCTAAGATGAAGGGATTACCACAAAAACAAAAATAAGCTCAAAGGGGCTAGCAAAGGCAATAAAAATGTAATACAAAGGTAGGCTATTTTGCTATGTGGCTAAAACGACCAAAGAAAGAAATGCCTCTTTCATATCATCAAATATGCACATGCTAACGTGGTTTTGAACAAGAATCTAGGCAAGTTCTAGAAATGCAACATGGAATAGTCACACACATGAAAGTAACATGAGACTAAACATAAGGAATCAGTCCAAATAAGGCTCAAAATCTCACAGGATATCTACCAAAGTCACAATAAGCTCATAAAATGACTCCAAGTACAAACATTAGTGCTAACGACTTGAAGGGAAAATAAAGTTCTCAATCAAGACAAGGGTCAAAACAAGAAATATTTACAAAACCTTCAAAAAGTTTAGCATCAAAAGGGATTACACATCAAAAGTTACTCATGCTCATGAAAGCTATTTTGCCTAAATAAAAGCATCATTGGAGGTTATCTCACACCATCCCTACATGCAATCCTATATGCAAACCTAAAATACAACTAAATCCAAAACATTAATGCAAACCAAAAGGAAAACCTAAAACTATATGCTCTAATTAGTATGCAAACTAATAATCGAAATAGAAAACATAGAAACTACCCTTCCCCCATACATAGATAAAACATTATTATTCAAAGGAAAGAAAACTTAGAGAGGGGGGAACAGAAGAAAACAATCTTGCCATGTTAGGTGTAGAGTGCACGTAAGCTATGCGGCCTTGTAATTATAAGGGCTCATGGAGCATCAACCACTGCATCACGATGTTAAGACTTGGCCCTTTAAATCAGAAGTCGTCAATGCACGCAGGAGTTTATCAAACTACTGAGACCACAATTCAGAAAATAGAAGGTAAGTGGCGATATTGAAAACCACACCAAAGAGTGTAGGTATCATCTTAACCTTATCAAAACCCATAGAAAAATCATAGAAAGGATTAAAGAATGTAGACAACATGATTTTCTTAGGCAAGTGTTAGGCGATAAATTGTCCTATTTTGCATGCCTTTTTTAACAACTTTTAGCTCGTATAATAACTTAATCTTTAGGATTTTTACTTGTTTTATTTACTTTTGTAGGTAATAAACTTCAAATCGAGTAAACGTCGTGAAAAGGAGCGAAGACGGGACGAAGGGAAGAAAACAACAAAAATCGACAAAAAGGGACGACAGGGGGGCTCGAGCCACCATACCAGAGAAGTGGCACGGTCGGGCCGTGTCCCCTGTTCGCCGTTCGCTCGATTTTCCATTTAAGTCCCCTTCGGGGGTTTTACCAAGGGTCGCTCAAGGTTCTCTCTGGCGATTTTTAGGCTATGTTTTAGGTTAGTTTATCAAATAAAACCTCAATAGGAGGATTAGATTAGGATTTTAGATTGTAATTTCGGATTCAAGCTTTTGGGTTTTCAAGTTCATTCAATGATTCAGGCGTAAGTTTTCTCTCATCTTTCTCTCTCTATTTTTGTTATCTATGTTCATGTTTTAGTTTACAATCTTTCGTTATGTTTAGTGATTACAGTTGTGAATCTTAGATTGTGATTAGCCTTCTGATGATTGATTGATCTTTGTTTGGGCCTTTACCCCTCTTGTTTATGTTAGAATTTAAGGTTTTCTTTCATGCCCGCCAAGTGTTCGATGAAATGCTTGAAAGAGCTTTCATCCGTGTTTTGGGGCAATTGACTTATGCTGAGAGGTGAGGTCGATTGTCTAGTGCGAGTAGAGAGAATAGTTGGGATTGGGACGTGAAAATAGTCTCGTCGCTAGCTAGGTCAAAGGTTGTTAATCTTGTAATCTAATTGATCTAATCCATGAAAATAAGTGGTTAGAACATTTAGACTAGCCTAATGACCCTCGAGAAAGGGCTTAGGTGGACTTTAATTGGGCAATCGATCATCCTTGAATTACTAGCATAACTTGGGAAGCTGAGGGTTTGAATCGATTAGTTAGTCTACCTTAGGTTTAATTACAATTGAAGTCTTCTTTATTTTAGTAGTTAGTTTTACTTCTCTTCACCTCTGATTTTGCCTAGATTGATACACTTGAGTGAACTTTGGTAGTTGAAAACACACATCCCTTCGGATGACACCCCAAGTACTCAACTACACCTCATGTGGCAAGGCCCTACCGTGCCAAGGTGGCACGGCCGTGGCTCCCCCTCTGTTCGCCGTTCGCTCGGTTTTTCTATTTAACCCTCTTTCGTGCGTTTTTGCTCGAGGTCGCTCAGGGTTTGCTTCAGGCTTCTCTCTGGCGATTTTTAGGGTAGTTTAGGTTAGGTTTTAGCAAATAAAACCTCAATAGGAGGATTAGTTTAGGATTAAAGATTGTAATCTTGGATTCAACCTTTCGATTTCAAGTTCCTTATATCAATTCAAGACTAAGTTTTCTCTCTCTTTCTCTATTTATTTCATATGTTGTTCTTGTTTATGTTTTGTTAGTTTAATTCTTGTATTTGTTTTATTTAGTTCAATCCTTAGTTTTCGTTGTTAATTCATGTTTGTTTAGTTGTTTAGATTAGATTTATTTCGTTCTCTTTGTTTTCTTGTTCAAGTTTATGTTCTTGTTTGTTAGTTTAGGTTTTCATGTGTTTGTGATGTTTAGTTGGTAGATTGTGTTGGCTTGGATTGTGATTAGCCTCTTGATGGCTAATTAGTCTTGTATTTGGCCTAACCATACCCAATCTATGCCTAGAACTTAGAGTTTTCTCTTGCGTCCACCAAATGTTTGATGAAATGCTTGAAAAAGCTTTCATTCATATTTTTGGGCGATTGACTTATGCTGAGATGTGAGGTCAATTAGCTAGTGTTGGAGAGGGAATAGCCGAGTTCGGGGACATAACAATAGTATCCGAAAAGAGTTACGTCTGGGGGTTGCTAATTTTGTGGTCTAATTGAGCTAACCCCATGAAAATATGTTGTTGGGCTAATTAGACTAGCTCATGACCCTTGAAAGAGGGCTTGGGTGGTCTTTTTGATGGTGCAACCGACCATCTCTAGTTCGTGATGTAGTTTGGGTAGGTTAGGATGTCTCGATTAGTTGCCTCGTCCATTGGTGGAACCACAACTCCAAGTCGCTTCTTCTATGTTTGTTAGCGTAGTTTAGTTTACCCTCTTTTCCTTTGATTTTGCCTAGCTCGAGACGCTTTAGTTGGCCCTGGTAGTTGGAAACACAACTCTCTGCAGACGACACCCCAAGTACTCAACGATACACCTTGCACTTGGGGTTTATAAATATTAAAACTTTATTTTTTTTCCTAACAAGTTTTTGGCGCCGTTGCCGGGAAGTTGGCGTTTTTCGATATCGGGGTTTATTTGAGCATTCGAGACTAGGCCTTTTAGAAAATCCAAAAAAAATTTAAAAATCAAAATTTTCAAAAAAATTCAAGATGACTATTTTCCATTTACCTCAGTTTGAGCATGAACCTTTTTGACACTACTTGTCTAGGTTGAATGATTATCGTGCTCAATATGTGCTTTTTGGGTATGCGAAATGGGAAATATGTGATGTTGTGCTTGAGGGGTAACACATGAGACCTGAGCCACCCTTGAGTCCATGTGTTATGGTGGTATGTGTTACTTAGATGTTGATGATATGTGGGAACTGTTTGAGTCCTTGGCTTGGTATTAGTGGCACCACGAGCAGGCTAGTGAGTCTTTTGAGTGCCCTTCCCCCACTTCCTATGATTTTCATGCTTATTCTCCTCTTGTGTGCTCTTATTGTTCATCTTTTGACCACGATGCGAATTCTAGTCCCTATTATAATATTTTCAATGAATGTTATGCTAAGTTTGATGCCTTGATAGGGACAATGAATGAGCGACTTGACAATTTTGTTGGTAAGATGAGGGAGAGTGGCCTATTGCCTGAGACCGACCCTAGTCCATCTTCTCCTAGACTTGAGGTCAGTCTCTATGATGATTATAAGTCTTCCCTTCCCCTAAAGTCGAGTTTTATTGATGTTACACTTTCCATCGACCTTGGGAAAGCGTTTGATCCTCCCTTGACTCCTTCATCACTTGTCGCTCCATCCATACCTAGCACACCTAGAGACACTACTGGTGGTGTCTTGTGCTTACTTTCTACTCCTCTCCCTTTAGCTCAGTGCACGGGGCTAGAGATGGGTGAGGCTCCTAGGGGTGGCGCTAGTTTTGTTGAGGGTGATTTGCTTGATTGGTCAGGCGATATTGCACTATTAGAGCCTTCTTATGAGGAGTTGTATAGTGATGATGTGAGGGTTAGTGCAACTCCTAGCGTTAAGCATATTGATCCCATTTGCACCGAGCCACTTGGCTTGACCCCCATTTCACCCCCCTTTACTTCCCACCAAACCCTCTCTTTGCCATGCATTTCATAAGTCCCTAGGTGATATTAGCGGGTTTCACCCTTCATTTGATATGTACTGCGCATACGTAGAGGACGTGCCTAAGAAAATCATGCGGAGTACTTTCTTTGATCATGATTTTGATTTTTCTATGGCATTTGATGAGTTTAAGAGGGCACTAACTTTGTTTGCTCCATCTTTACTAGTGTTCTCTTATTCACACCATTCTGAGATGCATACAGTAGTGCACGACAAGCTTTTGAGAGTGTTGATCGCATCCGAGTTGGCGAATCACATCTTGAGAGATAAGGAGTGGCTGATGCTCCTTGCGCCCTTATGGCATAGTTTGGGTACATTCAGTACTCGACCCAGCATAATCGTTCTAACTCTTCTCCCTTCTTTTTATTTTCTTTCTTTTTCTTTTTGTTTAGTTGTGGATATTAGGTTGTGCTTAGTTGTGGATGTTAGGTTGTGTTTTTGTTGGTGATCATTTTGAGGTGAAATTTGGGATGTTGTTGAGCAATTGATGGCTATGATCACCATTTTTGTGTTTTTGTGGATATTTGTGTTTTTTGACTGGAGGTGTTGTTGGATTGGCATATATTTGTGTTTGGTGGTGCAAGTCTTGTATATATTTGTAGTCTTGCTGTTGATTTGGTGAGATTGTGTTTTTGGGAGAGTATCTTAGCTTGTGTATATGTGTGTCGGTTTAGTGTTTTTGTGTGTGTTTGTTTTGGTTTTTGTGTGTCTTGTGGTTGGTGATGACTCTCAACTCCCAATGAAGACATTGTGAGATTTAAGTATAGGGGTTGGGTCATCTACCCTTTTATTCTTATTTTTGTGAAAAATTTTCATTTTTGTTTAAATTTTTCAATTTTTCTCTTTTTTGTATAATTTTTCCTTTTTTTGGATTTAGGGGAGTTTTATACTATTTTGATCAACCTTGATCTTCGGTACCTTGGCTATTAGCTCATATATAAATATAATGTGCATGATAGATATTCGTCCCAAGTCTGTCATTTTAGGCCTCAGTTCTAACCCGAACAGTCCATTGTAATTTTGCAATCTAGTCTTGATTTATGTATTATCATTATCTTACATTCTTAGTCTTCTATGATCAGTTGTCCTACTTATCTACTGCTTGCACCCCTTTTACAAAAACAAAAACAAACAAACGCGTGCGCTACTGGGTGTATCCCTTTGAGGCGTGACAAGAGTTTAGCATGACAAAGAAGAAGAAAAAGAAAAAAAGGGGGGGGGCAAAAAGAGTTTGGAATGACAAGTACCCCTTTGAGGCATGCGTTACTGGGTGCTACCCTTTGAGGCAATGCTGCTACTTGGGAAGCCTGTTTTCCATGTTAGCAAATCAATAAGGTAGCTTGTGTCAGTTCAGTGGGATTGAGTCTGATTTTTGGTAAGCCAAAGTATGATGATACACTTGCACACTGGGCACCAGGATGGACTCAATGTTGTCATGCGTCGTGGGGTGAAAAGCTGATGTCTGGATGCCATTCTTTGGGATGATATGTCCTAAAATTCATATAATGCTTGTGTATAGACTGATACATGAGTTACTAAAGGGTTTTGGTTGATCCGATTGTGTACAGTTTACTCCGACGTATATTTTGTGCTTCGTCATTTTTATTTTTCGATTTTTGTTTCTCTTTTCTTTGTTTTCCTTTTTGAGATTTTGTGGGTATATCTTCTGCAAATCCTCACGAGACCTCACTCGTCCACTTGGGGGAACCAAGGGGTTTAAAGGACTTGTTGCATATGCTAAATGCAACTGTGATTCCTACGAAAGTAAGTTAGGTTCTTAGGTTAGTTTTTATTTTGTTTTGCTCGAGGACGAGCAAAAGATAGGTGTGGGGGTATTTGTTAGGCGATAAATTGTCCTATTTTACGTGTCTCTTTCACCCACTTTTAGCTCGTATAATAACTTAACCTTTAGGATTTTTACTTGTTTGGTTTACTTGTTTTGTTTTGTTTACTTTCGGTCGTGTCAAGTTTTCGGCGCCGTTGCCGGGGACTAAAATTGTTAACTATTGAGTTAGTCTTGTGAAAGTGACTAGGTATTTTATTGTTTTTTATTGTTATTTTTTTCTTTCTTTGCTTGTTTAAATTGCGTTGGTAGTGTTAGTGTTAGTGCTTGCACGAATTTTTCCTATTTATGCGAAGTCCAATCTTATACGAACTCAATCCTGAGATTGAAAGGACTATTCGCCTAAGGAGGAAAAAGCAAAGGATTCAAGAGCAAAGAAGGAATTCAAACATGACAGGAGGTGACCAACGAAGGGCTCTTCGTGATTTTGTTACCCCAGGAGTCCAAGGGATCGCCTCAAGCATCGCTCGCCCTGTTGTAGATGCCAACAACTTCGAGCTTAAACCGGCACTCATTTCCATGGTGCAACAATCTCTGTTCGGCGGAACTATCTTGGAACTCCCAAATCTGCACCTCTCGGTCTTTTTGGAGGTGTGTGATACGCTGAAATTAAATGGAGTCTCTAGTGATGTGATTCAACTGTGCTTATTCCCTTTCTCATTGAGGGATAAAGCGAGGGCATGGTTGCACTCTTTGCCGTCTTGATGCATAACCACCTGGGATGAGTTGACAAGAGCTTTCCTCGCAAAATTCTTCCCTCCAAGAAAAATAGCGAGCCTAAGGAATCAGATCACCAACTTTCTGTAAAGAAATGATGAGACACTGTATGAAGGCTGGGAGCATTTTAAAAATCTGCTACATTTGAGCCCCCATAATGGTCTTTAGTGTTGGATGATAATTCAACCCTTTTATAACCGTGTGACCCAGCCTGTAAGGTCTACTATTCTTGTTGTGGCAGACGGAACTTTGATGAGTAAGACTGAGGATGAAGCCTATAATCTGATCGATGAGATGACACTAAACAACTTCCAATGGTCCACAAATTGAACCTAGCCCAAGTGGGTTGGAGGCATGCTTGAAGTTGATGCAATTACTTTACTTTCTACTAAAGTAGATGCCATGACTCAAAGACTGGACCAAATTAATGTTAACATTGTGAACTGTAGTGCCCCTTCCCCTAGTGAAATTTGTGGTTCAATTGAGCATGTAACTCTAAATCTTCATAGTGGGAGTCCTTTTTCCCAAGACCCTAATGAACTTAATTATATTCAAAATTTCAACCCAAGATCGACCAATGACCCTTACTCTAATACCTATAATCCGGGTTGGAAGAATGATCCAAATTTCTCTTACAAGTCGAATCCAAACACTATGAACATGCCCCCGATGAATGCTATAGTACCCCCTGGTTTTTAAGACCCCCATTCCCTTCTCAGATGCCTCAAAAGTCGAATTTGGAAGCAATGATGGAAAATATGCTTATGGCGCAATGAAAATAGGATGAGTATATGAAGCAATTAGCTTCCAAGGTTGTTGTGCTTACGACTCATAATAGGACGTTAGAAGCCCAAATTGCCCAAAAAGCTAGTTTCTCATGTACTCCCCCAGACAGACTTCCTAGCAAACCCAAAACCAATCCTCGTGAGCATTGTAACTATGTTACCATGAAGGGAGAAGAAGAGGACTTAACTGACTTTGGGGAAGTATAAATGGGATAGGGTAGAGAAATAACTATGGTTGGTAGTAAAGAGAGCAACAATGGCGGCAAGACTGCCACATTCAAAGAGAACAATGCTGTTGAGATCCCCGCCATTTTTCCCCCTAAGCTCCCTAACCCAGGTAGTTTTTCTATCCCCTGCATTTTAGGAAAGGTAGAAATTGAGAGAGGGCTATGTGATCTAGGTGCTAGTGTCAGTATAATGCTCTATTCTTTGTTTCATAAGCTTTACCTAGGACCATTGCTGGCTGCATCATTCTCATTACAATGGGCTGATGGTTCAGTGACGCAACCTATAGGCAAGTTGGACAATGTGTCAGTCAATATAGGAGACATTTGGGTATTGGAGGACTTCAGTATCGTTGACATGCCTGAGACAGACGATGCCCAAATTATCTTAGGTCGGCCCATTTTGACAACAGCTGGTTGTCACATTGATGTAAGAGAGGGTCGTATATCTTTTGAGGGAAAAGGGTGATTTTCTGTGTTTAGTCATAGGAAGGAGGACATGGTTTCTCCTCATTCTTCTATATTGGATGCATTATCTCTTTACCTTGAGATTAATATGGAGGATGTCTGGAATTGTGAAGATCCTCCTGATTCTGAATGGATTTGTTATGAGGACCCCGACCACAGGTATGTTTAAGGTGGAGTTTGCTGCTCCTATGCCACCTAACAAGCCTGAGGTTGAGGCTCCTGTTTCTAATGAGTCTTCAATGAGTGATTATTGCAGGTTTGCACAAACTGTTCCCTTTATACCCCCTGTGGAAGGTTTTGATGTAGATTTTGATGTAGGGGTTGAACGAGTTGATGATACCCCGTCTGATGGGCCACAAGAGCAATTTGTTTTGTATACAAATAGTGTGTTACGGCAACAAGTTATGAAGACGAAGGACCTGCAGCCAGAACTTTTAAGATGGTACCTTCAACTGAATAAGTTTGATTTTGTGGTTCCCGATAATGCAGATCCGGACCAAGCCTAGAACGAGGGTCAAGCTTTTGGCCTTAAAAGAGCGCTTCTTGGGAGGTAGCCCAAGCTTTTTTTTCCTTTCCCCTTTTTATAGTTTTGATTTTTATTAATTTTTGTATTTATAAAAGCGGAAAAAGGGACTATATATATATATATATATATATATATATATATATATATATATATATATATACACACACACACACACATACAAAATGTTGGCACCATGGCTAGTACCCTCTAAAATACGACCGTGAAGTGCCAACCCAGAAAAATCAAAAAAATCGAGGACCAGTAGACACCCCGAACCGTCCATGGAGGTCTACTACGAGCTGCGGTCTAGATTTTTGACCGCGGCGCCTCTTCACTTTCCCCCTTTCATCTTCAACATCTCAACACTCTCTCTCTACCCCCATTTTCTCTCTCTAAACTCCATAACCAAATTTCTTTAATCTCCCCGCATTTCTTCTCTATTTTTAATCATTTTCACGTTAAATCATTTCCTTTCACTCAATCTTCCCTTTTTCTCCCTAAACTCCCTCTCTTTCTTCTTCTTTTTCTTCAAACTTATCTCATCCACCATACCCAACCTTTTCTCTCTCTTTTTTTCATATTTTTACTTAATTTCTTCAATTTTCTAGGTTTTAGTTCTTACTTTTGGTTTTAGTTTTGTTTTTGTTTAGAGTTTGCAACAATGACACTAACCAAGAGACAAAGGAGCACCAAGGAGGTCGATTCATCAAGTCAAGAACCACCCCAACCTTAACGAACATCCCCCACATCAACCAATGCGCGTGCCAGAGGTAGCATTGCTCACCCCCTTGGTTTGACGAACCCTGATCATGTTGCTAGATATAATTGCTGGAATGAACGTATGGTTGTAGCAATTAAATATTATGATGAGGATTTGTTAGCCCGATTGGGAATATTGGATGATATTCGTTGATTGTTTACTAGAGGTGGTATGGGACACTTTTTAGAAATCAAAGAGCATACATACAGAAACCTGACCTTGGAATTCTTTAGTACACTCCATGTCGAGGTCACTAGAGGGCCTCAATGTCAAGCCAGATATATATCGTTCTATTTGCAGGGTTAATTGTATGAACTGAACTTAGGTACTTTCAACAGTATTTTCGGTTTTTCACCTATCATGGATATCCCGAGTCGCTAAGTCCCCCGCGAATTCAACCCCGAATGCATTTTGGGGTGAACTTTCGGGGAGTGTTAGGTACAGTACCAGCTCGTCAAAATTCACACATATTAGGAACCTTGCATTAGAGTAGCTCAGCGTGTCTTAGCTTGTTCTTTATTTGCTGGGGACAATAGTTTGAATATCCCGAGACTTTTTGAGTTGTACTTTTTATCTTGTACACTTGATGGAGACCAACTTGACCCAGGTTCATTGTTAGTTAGGCAATTGCATAATTCTACTGTTAGCACTAAAGGTAGGATAGTCGTCATTGGTGGGATAATAACTACTATTGCCAAGTTCTTTGGAGTTGAGCCTAACCCTGAGGATAGAGTTTCTGGGTCCAAGCGACTTGATCTAGCTGCTTTTGAGATTATGAATTTTTGTAAAGTTGAGGCTGGCCGTTTATGTTGGATTTACCCAGGGGACCGGCTTTTGACGCTTCCCAATGTTGATCGCACCACCCTTCTTCACCGAGGTAACCTTTATTTGGTACCTGGTAAAGAGGAGGTTGTTCGACCTGCACTCGACCAACCAACCCCACGATCTAGTCAAGCCAGACCTAGTTATTCATCTCAACCACCCCCACCTGACTATTATGACATCCACGACACCCTTAGGTCCATTCAAGAGGAACAAGTTTGCCTCCAAGAGTTTGTTGCTTCTGAGAGCGCCGCTCTTCGGAACTTTGTCCAAGAGCGCCACACTGAGCTTCGTGGGTTGCTTGATTCCCAGACACAATATTTCCAAGACTATAGGGCATGTCTAGAGACCTGGCGAGATTGGCATATCTCCTATGGCCAACCACCGCATCTTCCTCCATATTCTCCTCTCTGATCTTGTTTTATGCTATGTGCTTCTCCCCTTCCCTTTTTATATTATGTGCCCACATTAAGGCCAATGTGTGATTCAAGCATGGGGGAGTTAGTCATTATATTTTGCATCTGATCCCTATTTTCGGTTTGGTGTGTTTGTGCTTTGTATATGTTTTTACTGGTGGTTTTTGTAGTTTTTGATTGTTTTAGTTTTGTTTAGTAGTGCATTTAGTTTTCTTTGCATTCTAGGTTGCATTTCCATTTTTATTAGTTTATTTTGCATTTTAGCTTACATTGTTTTTAGGAGCATGCACATAAGATAAAAAATAAAAAAACATGAAAATTTATAAAAAGCACAAAAGAAAAGAAAAAAAATCCTCCGTGATGATCTCTATAGATTTGGTAACTTTCTTTGGTTTAGTTTGATCCTTTGATTCGGCCAAATTGTCCATAAAAGTTTGTGAATGCGTTCTCGAAATGAATTCTATGTTTTGACCGCATGTTGTATGTGAGTTGACTTACCCTATGAGTCTTTACAAGATTTTGGCATGTGTTTACTAGTGAACTAGCTTTGTTTTTGGTAGAGTTCCCATGAGACTTTGAGCCTTTAGAGACTATTCATCTAATTAGTCTCATATTTCTTTCATCTATGATTCTTCCTTGACGTTAATTCTCTACAACTTGCTTGGATTCTTATTCAAGATCACATTTCGCATATGCATTTGGCCAATATGATTGAGGCATTTTTCTTTGTTTGTTTCATTGAACCCCACGGCCAAATAGCCACCCTGGTTGTGTGTTGTATCCCTTGTTAGCCCCTTTGAGCCTGTATATGTTTTTCTTGATTTGAACCTTCTATTATAACCCATGGTCGAATACTTATCTTACCTTTAAGTCAAGGCTAGACGAGTGTTTCATTCTTATGCGTCATAAGGCTTTAGTAAGATGGAATGATATCTTGTTGTGTAATTTGGTTGTTTGGTGTAGGGTTGTGAGATATTGATTAATTCCTTGTTTTATTGTACAAAATTTAGAGAAGAGTTGGAATTTAAAGTTCGTTATGGATTTCCCCATTGGCTATCCTTTTGTTAAAAACAAATGATAACTGCTTACGAAAAAAAAACACAAGAAAAAAAAATTCGAAAGCGAAAAAAAAGAAATGAAAAAAAGAACGGAAAAAAGAAGAAAGCAGTTAGCCTTGGTGGGAATGCAAGTTATTTGTGATTTTCGACTCTTTCTCTGTTCATTTACGGATCTATTCGGAATTGATATGGTTTAAGAAGGATGTAGTAGGATGCATTGAAATTGTTTAGCTCCTAGTCTTTAGCTTCTAGCCTCATTTCCAAAACGTTTGTTCCCCTCTTACCTTTACCCTTAGCCTCATTACAACCCTATTAAAGTCCTTATGATTGTCTAATGTGTTGGCATTTTTAGTGATGGCGAATTTGAGCACCTTGACAAGCTTATGGTAGATTTATGTCTAAGGTTGAATTTGAGAAAGCCTTCATTAATATATACATTTCAAACTCATGACTGCTTAGTGCCACATAACTACAGTAAGGTTCAACCGGCCGTGTAACACCCCCAATTGCTAATGTCTAATTACTCTAGCTTAACCACTTATCTATTATAAATTAGCAGCGGAAGACTTTTAATTTGATTGGAGGCATTACCGCCGTTCCATGATGGAACAAGGCTGCTCGATTTACTGAACTTTTGGAGACACAAATAAACATCTGCCCATTCATATAGTTCATAACAAACGTGACAACCTAACGTTCCAATGCTAAACGTTATCAACCCCCAAAGTTTTGGAAGTATAACTATAAGCAATTCTCTACCTACCATCACTGTGAGCCTTTGAATAGTTAATGTCCAATAAAAACTGCAATTCTCGTTCACTTCTTGCCACCTTCTGGCTTGCCAAGAGGAAGAATTTTCATAGATCTCTCACCTAAAACAGAAAACATAAAAACATTCGAATGATGAGCCAAAGCTCAGCACGTACATTCCTATGCAGTAAAATAAGTTTTGTAAGCAAGTAGTTGGGCCCCCGCATTTCAAAATACTTTGTTTTGCAAACAGGAGAGAGAGAATGTATAAGTAAAATTGATTTGTTGATTATTATCTGGAAGTGGACCCCTTGGTCGACATACATCTTGAAATGATCATACTTTAGGTGCTCACCCCCCAAGCCGATCAAGAAGCCTGAGTTGACACCGCCCGCGGGTATATTGATGGGCATAAGTCTTGATAATTGATGGGCATAAGCCTTGATGATTGATAATTGGCGGGGCCACTTGTTTATGTGACAAAACATTGCGTAAAATGATTCATTATGTGATTATCATATTGACTTTGCATAGTTTGAGAAACATATGAGTTTGAGAAGAGCACAGGCAATGTACGTACCTGGTTTTTGAAATTCTCTCCCCTTTAAAATGGGGGACATCTGCTTACAACTTGAAGCGACCGAGGTGGCCTCCTTCCTGCTTCAAATATTTTATTTTTCTCCATTAGTGCGATATTACGAAGTGTATTGAACTCCTGTAACTAACAATGTATTTATAAATACCCGGGTTATCGCCATTACGATCTGAATTAATGGTATACGTTTGTTACTATCATTAGTTGGTTGCGCAATGCGCATCAAGCCCCTCGTAAAGTGTTATTATGATTAATATAATTATTAGCGTTGTTGTTCTCAACGTTGTTCTTATTGTTTTAAATCTGATAATCAGTCAAGTCTTGTGTCTCACAATTCTTGGCGTTAACTTTAGAATATTTAACCATTTACTTAATGCCATATATATATATATATATATATATATATATATATATATATATAATAGTCATTATACCTTCAGAATTCTTATCACATTAATATTTATCTAATCTCATTAGTACCGTAAATTTACTTAGTGCTACTACTTCGGTTGTTTATATTAAATGGAGGACGAAGACAAGCAAAACACTGAACTTTTATCACATTAAGCTATCGATATAAGTAAATTGGGATATTTATAAAACTACTAATTAAATGAATTAGTAATCGAAACATTTTACATACCTTAGCCGTTTGTTCAATGGCGACCAAAGACTTATTAGTTTACCCTTCACTCTAAACATCGAACTTTATATCTGTGTTACCCCCGACTTATAACATCCTAGGACTAACTTATATAATTTCCTTCAATTACCCTTTTTGTAACACGCTTAGCCTCATCCCTCCAACCAACACACTTAATGTCACTTTTCTTTGCTACTCACTAAAATTCATTGGCAATTCATGGACTATGTAACGCCCCCAAAATACTAATAACATGATTATTGATAATTGCAGCGGAAGACTCAGTAAACGAAGGCGCTACCGCCGTCCTGATAAGGACAAGGCTCACTGAAACCATTTAATCTTGTAACTCGCTGCTTACAATCACAAAATCACCGAATTCCATAATAGTTCAACCATACCATGTACTAACTCACATTCCATACCACACAAGTACTTGACCCTAAGGTCGGTTCCAATATTCATGTTATGCTGAATCCACTGTGAGCATTTGATGAACTTCAAAATGGCTTGCTAAAAGGAGGAATATGGGACACTTCATCACCTAAAATGAAAAACATGAAAACAATTCGAAAATATGAGCAAAAACTCAGTACATACATCCCTCTACTGTAAAATGAGCATAGAAACACTGTTGATGGGTACCCGACTTTGTAATTCATTTAGTTGGCAATAACAACGAAAATGAAGGTAATATGAAATTGAGTTGCTCATTATTATCTGGATGTGAACCCCTTGCAATGATATGATCTATACATAGGTGTACACCTGCCAATCCGATCAAGAATTGGCCTGAAGCCGCGCGGGTAGATGATGGGCTGATGCCCTATAGATGATAACTGGCGGGGTCACAAGTTAAATGGCAATTCACTAAATAAACTGATTTATTGATAAACTCATTAAGAGTTATAACTTGATAAACATGTTCTGCTTTTTCAAGATACAGACAATGGACGTACTTTGAGTCTTTAAAAAAATGTCATTTGACTTGATAAATATATTCTGACTTGATAACACTTATGCATAACGATGAACGATAATTAGGCCTCAACTCTATTTCACAAATGTTATTGCAGGTATGTATAGTCAATAAAAGATCCTCACTCACATAATTGAGTAAGTAAACGTATGTGTAATAGAAATTGAGAAATTAAATGTTATACATAACGTTGGTACTTCAATACAACTTCAAAACTAAATTCATAAAAGTAATTAAATTCGATATAAAGTAAATGAAAGTGAGATAGTTCACAATGAGATCAGAGAGATTACAAAGGGAAAAGCCTTGATGGTGACAATTGACAGAGTGGTTGTGGCCTTTGATAACATAGGTTGCTGATACGGATTTAAGGCTCGCTGAGGTACAGTTTGGTTCAAGATAACAGTTAATACACTAGCTTGGCTTGATATGAATATTGGATACTTTCTGACTTGAGTAAATGATAAAGGTTTGAGGCCAAGAGAGATATATACCTTTGTTCAAAAAGCATAAACTGCAATAACTCTCCCACTTCTCATAATGAAATCATAAATCCATCATTGAACTCAATAAAAGCTATTAAACTCACTAAACTTGGTATTTTCCTTTGTAAAATCCATAAATGATTCAGAGCTCATAAACAAACTCCCAATTTGTATATTTGTCTTCTTCTTTCTCATTAATCAAGCTACAAACTCCATGAAAGGCCATGAATATTCATGTCCCCCTTAAATGATCTTGCTTGGCCCAAAATA
>JACYFF010031952.1:20044491-20077865 GCA_017589665.1 Selenicereus undatus | reverse complement strand
TTGAATATAAAATTGTGGAGCTATATTTATCAATGTCAAAGATTTGTTCTTAATACGATAATAATATCTTGTGATAGAATACCTTGGAAGATTATGCTGCAAATTATGAATGGTTCTAGAAGATTCTCAACCAAGATATTCAACCCAAATCAAAGAAAGTAGCCGTTGAAGAAATCTGCAATCAGCAAAAATAGCTACTGAACATTGGAACTGAAAATGGAAGATTTTCAAGGATCCTGAACTGAAGTTCAAGGCCTTGAATTGAAGTTGATTTTAAGGAAAGTCCAACGGCTAGTTTGCAAGTGCTCATTCAAAACTTGGTTATAAATATAGAGCTGAATAAAGAGCTAAAGTATAAGAGAGAGCAAACACTCATTGGCATACACATTACTCAAGAACTTATTGGCATTCCTTGAGCTTAAATTTGCTTATATATATATATATATTACATTTCATTGTATTGTACAAGTTGTAATTTGGGTGGGATCATAGAGTTAAAGGGTCAACTCTACCAACGACTTGTTGAAGGGTCAACTTGTACCGTGGAACTTAGAGTAGGTGTACTCTAAAGTTGTAATAATCCCTCATAATAAAATTGGGTTAATCCTAGAGTTAGGAAATTCTAGACGAGGACTAAGCTTGGTTGATGCTAACCTCGTAAAAAATTACTCGTGTCTTGTCCACGTTTATCTTTCCGCTCTTTACTTGATTAATTTGCAATATTGATCATCACCTTATTCAACCCCCTTCTCTAGGGTGATTTAACTAGTCAAATCGGGCCAACAGTTTATAAGATCATGAACTCTAATAGTCGAATAAGGGTACGTTTGATTAGAAGAAATACTAAAACTAATGAGATTTTATATGAAGCAAATGAATCAATACGATTTCCCTATGAGCCTATTACCTTTTCAAACAGCAAAATGGAATTGAAAAAGGGGAAAATATTATTGGAAGCAACATGGAAGAAGCAACATGGAAGAAGCCAAAGAAGCTTTCTACATCACAAACAACATTACGCAACGTAACCGTGTTTCGAACAAACTAGGGAGCCTCATGACACATGCTGGTCAAATTTCTCAAATCACTTTCATTAATTAATGGAAACTTCATTTCCTAATCCAAAATCATCTTCCTTCTTGCATTGTCTTAACGGACTCTATCCATGTCTCTAGTTTCTTACTGTCCTACTAAGAGCATTTTTCATGTCCTAGTAAACTTGTACTTAATTTTTATGAAGTTTATAAAATTACAGTTCGAGATAGAAATTCCTCGATAAAAGAAAAAATAAAGTAGTATTTAACAAACATTAGTTGATACCTCTTACTCTTGTTTGTTATATTTTAAATAAAGGAGGCTTTGTATGAAAAGATAAAAAATCCTACACATTCGAATATAGGCATGAGAGAATCATAATTTTAAAATCTATACATAATTAATATTGTGTAACAATTACTAAATATAATTATATATTTACCTAGCTACGCTGGATTTTTGATCATGAGATAACACATTAAATTTTAGTGGTAGCCCATACAACATTTCTAATAAGGTAAAAGTTCATTAATAATGAATTGAATTTCCACTATCAATAATTAGTTGCCAAGAAGCAAGACAAGCTAATAACTCCCATATATGAGAGTTTAGATAAATCATAAATGTAATCTCTAATATCGCGGTAAGCATTCCCCCCCCCCCCCCCAAATTGAACATTGCAAGCATTCTTTGAGAAACATAAAGTCATCACTTGATACTCAAATATGGAAAAACTAGATTCCACAAGATCAACCAATAATAAATTGTACTCCAAATTCTAAATAAAAGAAGTTAATTATGATAATAATCAAATTGAGTAATCCAAATTGAAACGAATCAGAATTCACCTAATAAAACTTAAACACTCATAACAAAACTTAAATACAACCTGATTGTTAATCTTATATAAATATATTCTAACCTTAATTTTCCATCGACTTATTTGAACTTTTTTCAAGATTGAAAAAACTAAGCCGATGCCTTTACCTATGTCTATGGTCAATTCTAAAGAAAGGAGACCGAGACATCACCAATAACACGGCCAACAACGCGTTTAATAGAGGTTGCACGCCAATATACCATATACCGTGTTAAGATTTTTCACCAAAAAACACCCGAAAGTCATCCACACACCTGACACCACACTCCTCTCCTAATTCAAATTTCAAACTCTGTTTGAAGGCTCAGCCTCCTCACCCCACGATTCCCACCACACTATGAACTTTCCTCTCCGTTCAGACCCGCGCTCCCCTATAAAAACATCCTCCACATAACTAATCCCCCACCACACAATCCCAATTCTCTCTCCCTCTTTCAAATCTTGTCCCTCAAATTCAAACTTCTCCCAATTCAACCCGACCCGAAAAGACAATCCCAGTATCCAAATACCCATGTCGTACCAGAAACAACCGGAGCTAAACGGAGCCTACTACGGGCCACCCATTCCGCCGCCGCAGTCGTACAACCGGCCAGGGCGGCGTGGCGGTGGCGGGTGCGGCTGCTGCCTCCTGGACTGCCTCTGCGACTGCGGTTGCTGCCTTCTTGGTTGCGTCTTCAAGATCATCTTCTCCATCCTCATCGTCATCGGAATAATCATCCTCCTCTTCTGGCTCTTGGTCCGCCCCCACCAGCCCAAATTCTACGCCACCGACGCCGCCGTGAACTCCTTCAACTTCTCCACCGCCGCCCCCAACCAGCTGGCCTTCAACCTCGCCGTCAACTTCACCGTGCGCAACCCTAACCGTAAAGTCGGCATCTACTACGACCAGATCGAGGCCAACGCCTTCTACTCCGACCACCGCTTCTCCACCGTCCTTGCCCCCACATTCTACCAGGGCCACAAGAACACGACGTCGTTTGGGCCTGTCGTGTTCAAGGGTCAAAACGCAGTGGTTCTTGGATCTGATGAGAAGAGCGATTTTGAGAAGCAGAGTAGAGATGGGCTTTTCCATATCATGGTGAGATTGCATCTTCGGGTGAGATTCAAGCTCGGGTTGTTTAAGTTTGGGATATTCAAGCCTAAGGTAAGGTGTGAGTTGACGGTTCCTTTCAAGAATGATGGTAAATCTGCTTCCCAGATATTCGAGACCACTCGTTGCCATTATTACTTTTGATTGATTTCTGGGTTTTCGTTGTCTTTTGATTTGGGGATTATTTCATTGTTTGATAGAGTGATTTTGGATATCTAGACTGATGTATGCATACGCACTGTATACAGACTATTGAATAAAGGGTGTAGTTCTTGAACAGGGGTTTTCTTCTTGCTCGGTATATGCATCTTTGTTTTGATTTGATTTCATGTTATTCTATGTGAATAAAATAGAATTTATATTACTGGTGTAGTCGTTTGCTATTTTGTATGTGTGTGTGTCTATATATATATATATATATATATATATATATAGACACATTAAGTTTGGAGATTCGGTCTGTTCTATTTCGCGTTTTAGATAGATACATATAAGAAGATGTAAGGAGTTGTAAGAAGATGCAAAGAGTTGTAAGAAGATGTAAGAAGTTGTAGGGAGCTGTAAGGATAGATGTAAGGAGTTGTTGAATATTATAGAAAATTTATATGGAATATGAGAATATGTAAGATGTAAGAAGATGTAAGGATTATAATAAGGATGTAAGGAGCTGTAAGAAGATGTAAGAAGTTGTAAGGAAATGTAAGTTCTAAACTAAATCCTAAAAAATGCAAAATAGAGAAGGGCCTCAATCAATTATGTAACAATAATAATTCTAGGTAAATTGACAATAATACAATATGATTGTAAAGTTTTACTATGAATATTGGGGGGGGGGGGCCCCTCGTCAAAATAAAAATAAAAATTAACTAATTAAAATTAGTCCCTAGGTTTTTGGTGCAGTTTTAATGTCTTATCGGTGTAAACATAATTTGTTATTGTGTAAGAATAACATAGAAGAGAATCATAGATGGTATAGGTAACATTGGTTGATTTCTTATTTATGGTTTCAATTAGAAGAGGTTGCTACTCTAAAAAGCAATTGGGAAGCTCATTACCAATTTTTGAGCATGTAGTGGTAAATAAGGCCACCTTTGTTTCTTTGGTATTAGGGCTGATAAAAATTCGGATTCAGGTCAATTCGAGTCTAAATAAATCGGATATTCGGACAAAAACTTCATACTTGGACCCTATCCGAATTATAAATCGGACACTCTAGTAAGACTCGAACCTGGACCCGAATATCCGATGTCCGAACCCAACTGTCCGAATGTCCAAATTTGTGATATGATTTTAGGACATTCCGACCGAAATTTTGTTTGACCGAACCCGATTTTTTAACGTTCGAACCCGGTTATCCGAAATTGTTTTCATAAAATTTTCTAAAGAATTTGGACTAAAATTACATATAAACATAGTTGCATCATGTCTGAACTCAGTTGTCCGATTGTTCGAACCCAAAATGGTTCAAAATTCCGGACAACCCAAACTTGAATGCCCGAACTAGAACCCGACCCGGATTTAATTTCGGAAATGACTATTTGTCCGAATTTTAAATTCGGACATAAATTTGATGACCGTACCCGATTTTTTTCGGATCGGATAAATTCGGATAATCAACTCGAACAGATTTTTGCCAGCCCTACTTGTTATGTTTTCAAAGTTTCAGAAATATGTATATTTTATCTATTGAATGTCGAATATCTCTCACTCTAAAATTTTAGAAACATACCAAAGATGTTCAATTTGATATGTAGTGTTAATCTCAATCTCTCGGTTTTAAACTTTTAATCAAGCCTTAAACTTGTGGGACATGACGATATTATAGAGACAGTTTGATTATGATCCACAGAATCTAAAGGCTAGAGGACAATTTGAGATGAATAATGGTGCGTTGGTATTGGAGCATTGGGACACAAAGAAAGGTCCATGTGAGGCAAAAAGCATTGATAGCGGTCGTCTGTGGAGATCACGTCATCAATAATAATTGCCAAAAGTCATGCATTAATATTATTTTCTTGGCTTTTATTCTTTGGAAATAACAATTTGTTTGAAATGAGAACTTGAACAAAAAGTAAACTACATGAAAAGCTCAATAAAATTAAACAAACAAAAATTTGTCCTAAAATATCATTTATTACAATAATAAAAGGTTATGATATTGTTCTAATTGTTACGGAGCTTATATAATATAGATATGAAGGGGGAAAAAAAGTCAAAAACTAATGGCAATGTAATATTGAAAACTTAATTTAAAGGTAGAGTTGATATGATACAAGCAACCATTGGCCGACGACCCATCAATCAGCCTATTATATACTCAACAAAAGGATTAAAAAAAAAGAAACGGAGAAAGGAGGAGCTCGCTGACTAAAATAAAACTTATATTAATGAATTATAACAAGTGTATACTTGGGAAGGAATCTACTCTACACACTATATAAATATTAAATAATAAAAAGACCGTTTTGTTCAATTAAAGAATGTTTAAAATACCAACTTGTTTGATATGTTATCATTGTTTTTAAAGCGAGATCTATTAAGACAATAATGCAATTTTTTTTTTTTGGGGGTAATGTCAAAATATCTAACTGACCACAGATGGTTTTTTCTTCTTTTTTTTTTTTCGGGGCAATGTCAGAAAAGGTTCATTGTGAGTTGAGAGACGTAAAAACCAAGGAAGGCCTCATATGGTGTAAATAACCACCGTGTGGACATCTCCACCTAATTTCGCATGGTAGGCATGTTCAATTTCAGTAATTTTCAAACACAGACAATGATGTGTGTTGGGGGGGGGGGGGGGCTTTGGAATTTCTTGGAGTAGGCCCAACAGTTATTGGGCCTAGCCCGAATTTGAGAAGGCCAACGAGCCCAAATGGTTACTTATGTGCTTGTATGGAGACATTCCTCGGTCCCCATTTTAACAATCGTAATTAGGTTCATGTCTAGACTTGACCCAGACTGGTTGGTGTTGCATGTAGTATCATATAGACCTGGTAAAACTGATCCGAGATTCGAAATCTGAACCAAACGACCCGGACTCATACCCGAGTCGACACTCGAAATATGCTCACCCGAAAGTGGACTTGAAAACCGAATTGACCTGAACCGAATCATACCCGACCCGAAATTTTTTACAAAGTTGCTTGTTTTGACATGACGAGTGTATCTGATCAAAAATTGGTTGACCCGAAATCGACCCGACCTGAACCATACCCGACCTAAACCAAAACGACCCGAAATGTCACTTAACCCGAACATAACCCAATTCGAACTTGACCCGACCCGTACTCGAACCGAATGACCCATTTGCCAGGTCTAGTATCATACCTGTTTTTTTGCAGTTCTATCTAGAGTTATCCAAGAGAATCTACAAACAAGTCATCGTAAATGCGTGCAAGGATCCGCGTTCAAGCCCAAAAGGTGCTTAATAGTCACTAATTGCTACTCCTATTTAGAACTGTGAGACCGCTTATGTAACGCCCACAAATTAAACATGTTTCATTGTTTATATTCTCCTTAATAAATCACTCAATTGTAATTTGATAAATCCAATGATAGGGGCATTCCCACCGTCCAAAAGGACAAGGCTTGAAACATGAGTGATATGTATAATACAATTAAGCATAACCTCAACCATACATAGTCACACATGATCATCCATTCACAATCAAGTGTTAACCAATATAAGGTTTATAAACCATAGAAAGATAATTCACCATGTAATCTACATCCTCATACACCGAAGAATTCAAAATACAGCTTTAAAGTATGCATATATTGCATTACTTCTGATCCATCCTGATTTTCTTGCTTCACTTATTTTCTTCAGTTGACTTGCTAGCATGAGTGCAATTTTCCGAGCATTTGCCTAAAACAAAACATGAAAAAAAAACATTTTGAACTGTGAGCCGAAACTCAGTACATGCATTCCTGAATTGTTAACTGATCATTGAAATACTGATTGGGCCCACTTTGCAATTCATTTAAGGTCAAAATAGGGAATGAGATGAATATAAAATTGCATTGCTAATTATTATCTGATAGTGAACCCCTTGATACTGTTACGCTTTATGGATAGGTATACACTAGCCAAGCCGATCAGGAATCTGGCCTGAAGTCGCGCGGGTAATTGAAGGGCGAATGCCCTATAGATGATAACTGACAGGGTCACTAATTAACTGATAAATCACTGTGTAAACTAATTCATTTGTGTACTTACCAAACATGATACTTTGATAAATGAACTTTGATTTATAAAGATACAGGCAATGGACGTACCTAAAGTCTTTAAAATGATATTTTAGTTGATAATACGTATGCACAAAGGAAAATGATAGACTAGGCCCCCTTTCTGTTCAAGAAATGTCATTATAGATAAATGTAGTTAGTAAACCATGTTCACTGACATAATTTATAATTTTAATGAAAATTGATTACTTAAAAAGACTTCTACAATCTCAATAATTCAATAAGTTAAACCAAAATGATCTGAAAAATAAATCAGTTTGGGTTATTGAACTTGAAATACAACAAACTGATACAAAATAGATCAATTGGAATGATTGAACTGCTAATAAAAAGATTTCAATTGATATAAATGAAATATGAGTTTCTGATAATTCTGAAATGAATAAAGGAAAGTATGATGCTTCTAAAATGGATAATAGAATGGTTAATGCCTCTGAACTGGATAGTAGAAGGTTCAATGCCATGAGGGGTGTTGTGAGGTTCATAAAAGCTCAAATAACCTCAGTTGATCCAATAGATATTAATTTGAGTCATTACTGTGCCCACTTATCAAATTTCATTTTCATGCTCACTTAATGCGGTTTTCAAACCCAAGTAAGTTTCTATACAAAATCACACTTATTAAACTCACTACACTTTGTAATTTCCTTGCAATACCCATAATTATATAGAAACTTCTGAAAATACTTCCAAATGTCACGATTTTTATATTCACCCATGCTACCGTTCGATGCTTTGCATTAGAAAATCCATATCTTTCACTCCCGACTTCCAAAATAAGATTTAAAACCCCAATATGAAAATATCATAATGTCCACTAAAACTTTTATTCAGGACATAAAGCATGATTCACATAGTAAGGTCCTAAAATTATGATAGAACACAGATGTGCACAATTTCAGTTCAATCTGCGCAGTCATAGCAAAACGACCATAACGTTTTTCACAAAACTCAGATTAAGGCGATTCAAAAAGCATGTGAAAGCTAACTCATTGATCTATCCACAAACAAAAAATCAAAAATTTTCAATGAGCCAATCAATACCAGTTTTTTTTCCGTAAAGTTCACTGTTCAAAACTGCTTCCAGTTTCAATGTATTTTGTGCAGTCTTCAGTAAAGTGGCCATAACTTTGTCTATGCAACTCAGAATTAAGTGATTCCAGAGCCCATTGAAATCTAAATCATTGGGGGTATCGTCACACCAAAAATCATAATTTTCCCACGTCCCATGAAATACCAGTTTATTCATAAACAGACCCCTGTTTTGGGTTTGTTTTCCAGCCCTAAATCACCTAATTTTATCCTTTCTTCATGTAACCACCCACTAAAATCACTCTTTAATTTATATGAATCACCATAAACATCTTTATACTCATGATCAATACCAAAGATCACAAAATCTCATTTAAAACAATCAAAATCCATCACCACCACCTAAACTTGCATGATCATGAACAACCCCAAACATCACTTGCTTTCAAGCATTATCAACAACCAAAACATCAAAATAATACTTGTTTCCATATAAACAACATGATCAATAACCAAAAACAAGAATCAAAGTCCAAAACACAATCAAAAGAACAAGATAGGTGAGGATATTACTCACTTTGTGCTTGAATATATGAAGATTGAGGTGGTGTTTGATGGTGGTAGGAGTTGAGGATGGTGGCTGGTGGCTACTACAAAAACACAGCTGATTTGCGACGAAAATATCGACGGAAAAAGTGTGTTTTTTCGACTGGAAAATGTCATTCCGACGGGAAAAATTACGTCGGGATTTGGCCCGTCACAAAATTTTTTCCGACGGAATCCGACGGTGTCCGACGGAAATATTTCCGTCGGAACACCCGTCGGACTACCCTGCAACATCGGAGGAAGCGAAACTCGAAAAGGGGGAAGGGAATTTCCGACGGAAATTCCGTCGGAATTAAAAAATTAAGAATCCGAAAGAAAAAGTATTTTGTAGGAAATTTTGCTTGAAAACCAAAAAAAAAAACGCAAAATTAATACGCGCATAATAATATAATTACCAAAGATAAAATTTTATATATACATCTGTCAAAAGAAACATGCTGAATTAAATATGAATTACGACATAGGACATTGTTTAAAATGTACGCAAATTACTAAACTATTCGGAGTCGGATAAATTTGTGGGATCATCATCGTTGTCGTCTTCGGAGTCCTCTTCATCGTTGGGATTCATGTTGATCTGGCCGGAGGAGTCTGTACTTTGACCTTTGAAAAATCTTAAAACTTTTTTCAGCATGCGCTCTGTCTTCCCCTGTTTCTTGGTTGTTTGAGTTATAGCCTCTACTTGCTTAGTTAAGCTCTCATTGAAGAGTTGTGCTTGCTGTCTTGGATCAAAATGCTCAGCTGATGAGTGACGTGCAGCTGCAATAGTAGCCGATTTCTTCAACTTGACCCCCTCCGCGCCAAAATCGTATACACGGTCTTTCTTGTCAAGATTTTCTTTAATTCAAAACTCCTCTTGGGTCATAGGTGACAGTTGAGAGCCCCCTTGGGTTGCAGCTTGGGAATACTCCTGCCATTTGTTCTGATGATCCTCCTGAAAATTATACAAAATAAAACTATTTTATACCGAACCTACAATTGTAACATATGAATTATCTCTAATAGAATGTGTGAAACTTACATATTTTTTGGCAGATTTTTTGTCCACAAAAGTTTTGTCTTTCACCTTACAGTGAGTGTTCTTGAACAATTCCTCACACGTGGGCTCCCTACCTAATGTTTGGGCCTGAAAAAAAAAAGTAAATCGCAATTAAATATAAACGAAGATGATGAACGAGGACCTCAATCCATATCATGCTTTATATATAACAAATACATTTATTAATAATCAAATTTCTTACCAAACGCCTTTTCCTTTCACTAATCGGAATTGAACCACATGTATGCAACGAATGACCAAAACCTTCAACATCACTCAATCTATTCTTCTTGTTTTGTTCACTCAATTTCTTGAAGTTGTCATTGTCACTCCAATGTTTGAGCATATCATTCCAAACACTAGGCGGTAACCACTTCGGTTTTTTGCTGTACTTCCTGGCGTATCCTAGAATTTTCCTGAGTCGAGTGGCACCTCTGTACTCAAAGTTACGCCGTATCTGACTTTCGTTGTCTGGATGCCAGTAGTAGTGTTTCTGCGGCAAAATTGAAGTATACATATTAGTAATCAAACATTCCAAATTAACAATCCAATCACGACTTTCAAATTCATTGTACAGATAATCATGAACCTTGAACTCATTGAACCAAATGTCTCTCTGAGATTGTGGAACTTCCCCCCACGTGGTCTAAGGACGTGGGTACTTATCTGCAAAGCTTTCGACTATTTTCTGAACTACACCCTGATATGGAACAAAACTAAGAACACAAAAAGAATTGGTTAGCAATAAAGATTGTATGTGTCGAAAGAATATGAGAAGTGAAGAAGTTACAAACTTCATAATAAACTTACGTGTCACCATCAGGTTGTAAATATATCTTATTATTGGTGCTCGCTGTGTCACTTTCAGGTGCAGGACTGTGTCTATCTCTTCCTCCCCCTTCATTGGGGACCCCTTCGTTGTACACCTTCGTTGTACACTGAGTGACTTGGCATTCTAGGTTACCCCATAAACTGATTACTGTTGAAATGCGGACTAACAGTACCGAACTGTTGATAAACTAATGGAGTAGATGAAGCACCACCCATGTAAGGAATATTTGGTTGAATTGGTGCTTGCATACCCGCACCAAAGAAAGGTGGTTGCAGGTGGGATTGCTCATTCATACTACCAAAATAATTTCCGAATGGTTGACTTGGATCAAGAAAACCTCCAAACATTCCACTAAAGGTGTTCAGCTCATAAGTTTGATCTGCGGGATCATACTGTGGAGTCGGTTGTGGTACTCCTCTACCGGCATCATTTCCGACCGTTCAACCACGACCACGTCCACTATTGTGTCCAGACATCTAACAAATAAGAACAAAAAAATAAAACCGCACCATTTTTTATACTATTGTTAGTGAAAAATTGCAGTACATACAGACAATTTTTTCTGAGTTTACCATAAAGAAAAGCTTTTTATACATATGCATAAATATCCATACAACAAAACAATTCAATCAATCATGGTGGGACACATTGTCATCGTCATCATCACCACTTTGCAATGTTGTATTTTCATCATGGCCATCATCAGTGTCTTCATCTTCATCCTCCCATTCACCTTCTTCATCCTCTTCATCACCATCATCATGTTCACAATTCCCATAATCATCATCACCCCAATCATGTCCATCAACATCATTAGCTTCTGCATTTTCATCGACTAACGTGGTGACTATGACATTGTCCACATTCATGTTTGTCATTCCAAACTGTTGATAGGCAAGTTCTAGGTTTTTTTTTATCTTTAGGAGCACCGCGAGGTTTGTTTGGTATAGCTACCCACCAATTCGCTTTTCCTGATATTCCCTCAGGGTATTTAACATATACCACTTGGGTTGCAACATCAGCAAATATGAATGGGTCATACTTTCTGTAACGTCTGGTATGATTCACCTCGGGATATGGGGTAAATTTAGGGTAACATAACCCCCGAGGAACATCCGGGTCAAGCCGCTCACAACTGAAAAGTACACATTTTTTAATTGACTCACCCGTGAATTCAACACGAACAATTTCGTGAAGTATACCATAATAATCCCCTGATACTTCGTCACCTTCCCCAACTCCTTTGACACAGACGCCACAGTTATATGTTGCTTTACCTTCATTTATGGCCTTGGTATGAAACCGATAACCATTAACTTTATACCCAGAGAAACACTCCACCACCGTAAGCGGTCCATGAGATAAATTCACCAAAAAATCTTGTCTCTCATCATTAAACAGCCGATGAGAATTGACCTACGAAGAGATAAAGAAGGCAATCCCCTTCAGAATTACAGAAATGTGTTTCGGAAGTTGAAGATTACTTATGACAAATTACTTACATTACACTCGAACCACTGTACGAAATTTGCCTCGATGAACAAGTCAACTTCCACATCACTCGCATTTGGATTATGACCATGAAATTGATGTTTGAACTAACTGTAATGTTTAACAAATGAAACTAATTACTTATTATTCGACAATTATTAAGTATTTAAATGAAACTTTCAGTAACTGATGTACTTACTCCAGATATGGTTGTACTTCACCACAATTCAGTAAAATGTGAAGGCGAGCGACACGGTACTCCGCCTCAGTAAGATATCTTCGGCCTCGATTCCCAAATGGAGTACCCTTGCGGTTGAACACCGATAGCGTTGGCATTTGTGGTTCAGGCTGTTGCATACCCTCATTACGCCCAATACTTGGGCTATCCAAGCTTGATTGAAAATAGTACTCAGCGAAATATTTTATCTCAAACGCCAAGTATGCGTGAACCATAGATGCTTCAACACGGGCTTTATTCTTTGCTGTAGGTTTCAACCAACCAAAGTACCTTTCAAAAGGATACATCCATCGATATTGAACATGGCCACCCAACAAAGCTTCTTCGGCTAAATGAATAGGCAAATGTTCCATGACATTCCAAAAACCAGGAGGGAACACTGTCTCCAATTTTCAAAGAATTACAACAATGTTCTTGTTCATCTCTTCCAGTATGCTTACTTGTAGCTCACTGGAGCATAGATTTCTGAAAAATTCACTCAATTCGACCAAGGGTCCCAACACATCATCCGGAAGAGCAGCAAAAGCTACCGGAAGAAGATTCTCCAAAAACACATGATGATCATGACTTTTCATATTTTGCAACTTTGTGTTAGATGGATCAACCCAATTGCCCACATTAGAGCAATAACCATCAGGCACATGAACCTCCCGCAATCAATGATAGACAACCCTTTTTTGAGGTAGCGATAGTGCGAACTTGGCTTTTAGCTTACACAATCTATCAGTTGACCATCTTGTAGCCAAGTCCAACTCTTGTCTACTACACAAAATAGACATATCCATCCTTACTTTGATATCATCCTTTGTTTTTCCCGGAACATCCATGACTGTGTTTATAATATTTTCACAGAAATGTTTCTCAATATGCATTACATCAAGGTTATGCCTCAGAAGTTGATGCTTCCAATACGGCAACTCCCAAAAGATACTTTGCTTTGTCCAATTATGTTCATTCTCCTCAAATCCCGAAATTTGGAAATTGATATCTGTAGTCACTTTAGGCAAAGTCGATACCGTATCAGACAACATCTCACTAGGAATCCTTCGGGAAGGGCCAATGTGTATGCTCTTCCCTTTACGAAAAGCAACTTTATTAGCTTTAAAACAATGATTCCGAGGCAAGAACCAACGATGGCAATCGAACCAAGATGGCTTTCGACCATACTGTAACTGAAATGCACAATTTTGATGCATACAAACCGGACATGCTAGCAACCCATGAGTACTCCATCCAGATAACATACCATATGTGGAAAAATCATTAATAGTCTACATCAATGCGGCATGCAATCTAAAAGTTGCAGCGCTTGATACATCAAATGTATCAACCCCAACATCCCACAGCAATTTCAACTCATCAATTAAGGGTTGCAAGTACACATTAATCCTATTCTTCGGATTTGCTGGACCCGGAATAATACAACTGAAAAACATGTATGGGGTAGTCATACACATTTCGGGAGGTAAGTTGTAAGGTGTTACCACAACTGGCCACATAGAATACGATCTTCCAGATATGGAAAATGGTGTGAAACCATCAGTACAAAGACCTAACCTCACATTCCGAGGTTCTGCAGCGAAGTTTGGATACTTTTGGTCGAAATGCTTCCAAGCTAAACCATCTGAGGGATGTCGGAGAACACCCGATTCTTGGCGGGGCTCATGATGCCATCTCATATGGACGACAGTTTTTTTTTGAGGCATACAATCGTTGCAATTTCGGAATTAAAGACAGGTACTGCATTTTTGCATATAGTACATCCTTACGACCTCGTTGGTTGGAGTTCTTCGGTAATTGTCTTGCATGTCCACAAAATTTGCATGCAGACAAACCCTCATCTTCTTTATAATAAAGCATGCAACCATTCGGACAACAATCAATTTCCTGAACATCCATACCCAAGTCTCTCACTTTTTTCATCTGCTGATGATAATTTTTGGGAATGCTACTTTCAGAAGGGCATATATCTCTCATCAGGCCAACAACTTCATTGAAACAACGTTGAGACATGTTGTGCCTCGATTTAATGCTCAGTAGCCTTACAGATGTTTCAAGTTCAGTTATATCACACCCTTCATACAAAGGTCTCTAGGCAGATTCAAGCATAGTGTAAACGGCCTCAGGATTTACGTCATGCGGACTACTCATGTTCATTTCATTAGCTTGGAACGCAACATGCACCATATTCTCCATATCATTATAATCGTTGTGATCATAATCAAAATTCATAGAATGTGAACTACTTGCACCCCCAACTTCCGAATTATCTTCTTCTCCATGACTCGTCCAATACCAATAACTTTTCACAAATCTCTTTCTATACAAATGGGACTTTACAACGTCAGGTGCAAAATATTGCATATTCTTACACTTGACACATGGACATCTATAAACTTTATTAATTTTATACTCCTCCTGATTTCGTGCAAATTCATCAAACATATTAACTCCCTCCAACCACTCCTCTCTAAGTCCATGTCCATTAGGATTTCTTCTTCTATGCATCCATTGACGATGCAACGGCCCATCCATATGTTCCTAATATGAATTCCTTAATTGTTACGTACACTACAATTAATTGTAATAAAAATCTTTCACAAATGAATTCAACTAGTTCAACATATATGTATGAATTACATAAAAATATATTTCACAAAACCATTAAATATATCATCACACACCTAATTAAGCATTAAACATAAATTACATAATTTATTTCACACTTCACATACTTAAATAAAAATTAAACATACTTAACATACTTAAACATTTCAACAAAAAATTCAAGACACTACATATTATTTGTAAACATAAATGTCATCGAACATCAAACATCAAACACCAAACTGAAAAAATCACGCAGTTAACATTATTAAACCATTTATCAAAACGAAAGATAAATTAAATTAAAATTATTCCACATAATACACATACTGTTTAATTATTCAAAACAACATACGTCACATATTCAATTAGAACATATTCAAAACAAAACTATTTAATATATCATAACACATCTAATTAAGCAGAACACTTCACATACTTAAATAATAAAAATTAAACACAAATGAAATTATTACTTCGTACTTTATTGAATTAAATAATTCCAAACCAACTTAATTACATATAATACAATTCACATACTTACAAAACGTTAATATATATATCACAAACCAAAGAAAATATTCACATACTTAAGAAATTTAAAGTATTCCCTAAAACAAAACACATTACACATGTGTAACATACTTCAACATTTCATAATAATTATATAATAATTAAAAATGTACATGTTTATCACATTTTATTCCACTTATTCAAATAAATACACTTCACAAATGAAAAACAAATTTAACATAAATTTCATATGTTACCGACAAATAAATTTCATATTAAACCAACCAAATAACATGAAAAATTAACTACCAGTACTAAAAAACGTGATTTCTCCAACGAATTTTCCGACAGAAAAAGCACATTTTGTCATCGAGAAAATGATTTTCTGATGGAAAATCCGACGGAAAACGGTTGTAGGAAAAAGTCCCGTAGACCCGCTGATTTTGACGGAATTTCCCGTCCGTCGGACACATTCCGACAGAAAGAGACAGCCGTCGGGAAGCGGGCCGACGAAGTGGGCGACGGAAGCCGACGGATATCGGGAACGAAACATGCTTCACTGCTCGTCACATTCAATGTAACACTAAGAAACTTCTCATCTTTTAATGGCAATTTAATGTTCTCTCCAATAACATTAGGTTCAATTACTCATTTCAAAGATGGGGAGTTTCTTAGTGCTACATTGAATGCAGCGACCAGTGGAGGCAATGAAGGGGGCTGATTTTGAGGGAGGAGCGAAGGATGTCAGATGGCCGCAGAGCGCGGCGATAGTGGCTGGAAGAGGGCGACACTGGCTAAGGCGGAGACAGAAAAAGGTTTGTGTGTGTGTGTGTGGAGTGTCCGATTGCTCGAGCAATCGGGTTTTTCAAGACAGTGGAGCACTTCACCTTATTGGATTTTTTTAAAAAAAAATTTCAGGAAAAAGTGTTGTCTGACGGAAAATTTCGTCCGCTTACTTATTTCTAAGAAAAATGCAAAAAAATTGATGAAACCGACATTCCAAATAAGTTCAAAATTAGACATTTTCAACGGAAATGTGTGTCTGTTGGAAAATCCGCCGGAAAATTCCGTCGGAATATTCCGTCCGACAGACATTTCCTCAAAAAAAACCTACAACTTCTATCGGGCAAAGAGAAGTTCAAAAAATCAGGTGAGCTGACGGAATATTCCACGGAATTCCGACGGAATATGACCAATCCGTTGGAGTTTCCGACGGAAATTGGATCCGTCGAACAGTCCGTCGGTGTAATTTTTCTTCGCCATGTTCCGTCGAAAAAAGTAGATTTTTTAGCATGTGTACGTCTCAAAAAAAGCATATTATTCACATATTCACCAAAATTTAATGTACACAACAATTCGAACAAAACACGCACTTAACATTATTAAATCATTTACCAAAACGAAACATATATTAAATTAGAATTATTCCACATACTAAACATGCTGTTTAATTATTCAGAATAACATACGCCAAATATTAAATCAGAAAAACATAATACTTTTTCCTTATCATAAAAAATTCTCACAACACCTCAAACACAACACTTAACGTAACTACACATGTATGCTACAAATAATTAATTTCACATAACAATATTATTTTTCTACATAAATCTCTTTAAACAACAATAACAAATGACACCACCGATTTCCCACCTCATATAATTAAACAAAACCAAACGAAATAATTACTATTAACATACTTACTAAACTTATATTAATATATACTTAACATACATACATAAATTCAAAAGAATAACAAGAAATGCAAACATACTTTAAAATTTATACATCTTTAACATACTTAACATTTTTGGTGAGATAACTTACATCCATATGTTACGAACAAATAAATTTCACACTAAACCAATCAAATCATATGAAAAATTAACTACGTTTCAAAAAAAAGCATATTATTCGCATAGCCACCAAAAAATACATAAATTCACAAAAATAACAACAAAATCAAACATACTTTAAAATACAAAGAAATGCAAACATACTTTAAAATTCATACATGTTTAACGCATTTAACATTTGTGGTGACATGTACATATTTATGATATAATATTCCACTTATTCAAATAAATACAATTTAGAAATGAAATAAAAATTTAACAAAATTTACATCCATATGTAATGAACAAATAAATTTCATATTAAATCAACCAAATCATATAAAACATTAACTACGTCTCAAAAAAGGTATATTATTCGCACATTCACCAAAAAATATATAAATTCACAAAAATAACAACAAAATCAAACATACCTTAAAATACATACATGGTTAACATATGTAACATTTTATAATGATGGAACTCATTTTACTTAAATTATTCACAGCAATAAAACATATTAAACATGCTTAAAATACTTAATTTAAAATACCAAACATGAATATAATTTTAAAATTTTAAAACGAAACAATTTCGACTAACCTTCAAACGCAAAAAATCAAACGGATTACCGGTGGGGAAAGGCACGGGGCGGCGGCGGCGGCAGCGGCGGGGCGACAACGGCGGCAGCGGCGGCACGGCTGTGACGGTCACAATCGACAAGTTTAAAACGTACAAAATATCAAATAACTTAACTATTTCAATTTTAAACAACGTACTAACAAAAAAAAAAAACTTGCCGATCACAAAAATCTTCAACCTTCACTTTCTCTCTCCTCCCTCTCTTCCTCTTTGAGACCCTCTCTCTCTAAATTTTGCAAACTACCGAACGAACGCCCTCTCCCAAATTTATAAACGAACGCGAACACGGGCATCGAGATCCATGCAAGCAGCCGACAGATTCCGACGGAATCCTACGGAATTCCGTCGGAAATTCTGTCGGAATTTCCGACGGGCGCAGCTTCTGTTGGAAATTCTGACGCCCGTTGGACCCCGCCTGCTTTTCCGTCGGCTTCTCTGATATTCTTCGACGTACCATTTATGCCTCGCTTTGTCCGTCGGAAATTGGCTGCGTTTTTGTAGTGGGCAACATATGGGGGTGGCGGCAGGTGGCTACCTTGGTGGCTGGAAAGTGGCTGAAAAATAGCAGCAGTGGCAGCCGTGGGGTAGGGATGGCAACAAGGCGGGTTGGGGACGGGGAGTATATTCCCCGTCCCCGTCCCCGCTGGAATCCCCGCCCCGTTCCCCGCTGCGGGGAAAAAATTTTCCCCCGTCCCCATCCCCAACAGGGATTTAATCCTCGTCGGGGCCCCAACGGGGATTTTTACCCACTAATTTTTCCTTACCTTCTAAACTCTTTACGGCCATGACTACCAAATCTAGTATATACCTAAGATTTTTACAAAGAAAATTACATATATAACCTTAGTTGTTTCATTTAAAAATTTTGAAAATAAAATTATTTTTGTAATTTTAATTAAAATTAGGGGCGGAGGCGGGGATTCTTCCCCAATCGGGGAATTGTGGACGGGGATGGGAACGGGGCAAAATCCCCAGCGGGGAAATGGGGACGGGGACGGGTTGAACTATGTCCCCGTCCCCGTCCCCATCCCCAAGCGGGGATTAATTTTCCTCCCCTTCCCCGTCCCCGTTGGGAACGGGGATTTTCCCCCACTTCGGGGCGGGGCCCCGGCGGGGACGGGTATTCCCCAACTTTTTGCCATCCCTACCGTGGGGTGGAGGAGGAGAAGAAGAAAGGAAGAAAGTCTCGAGTGTTGATTACTTGGTTGCAAATGGCCCAAAGCACTGGGCTGAAATTTATTCCTCAAAAGTAACCATGGTTAAGCTTAAACCATGGTTAATTAGCTAGGTTAGTGATACAACTTGTTGGACTTTAACTTTGGGCTGAAATTGGCCTTGAATGAGCTCGGGTTCGAAAAGAAAGCAAAACCGCAAGCAATTTATTAATTTTTTTTTTCAAAGCTCGAAATTAAATTTTTGTAATGTCATAAAAAAATAATGTAATTTTTTAAATCATAATTATCGAGGCCTACTATCAATTTTCTAAAATTTTTCGGTAAATGAAACTCGAATTGCAAAGTGGGGCCCAAAATTGAATTCTCCCAACTGGGATGATGAAATGGGATAATTAAATGCGAAAAATTAATAACACAACTTAATTAAATAAATAAACATGATTTAGGATCGGGCTATTACAGCTTAGGATTCAAATCCTGTGAGTGCTATGGTTATGTTACAAGGATTTCAATTGAGTATGGCGCTCACTTGGACAACAGGCTCATAATGCAAGCTTTCTTTAGCAACAAAAAAAAAGGAAGGTTCCAGGGATTGGTAAACAGAACAATAGCCAACAGGATATGAGCTTTTCATGAACACAGGAAGGCTCATAACGCAAGCTTTCCCCTTCACCATGACTAAATTTCCACGTACAATTGTCTCCTTTTCAATTGTGGCATTTGGGATTGCTGTATTTTTTTTCTTCAAGCCATGCGCATAAACAATATCTTAGAATGAACTTGTTTCTTACAAACTTAAATCTATTTCTTTCGTTGTCTGAGTTTTGGTTTAATGCGCACAGCAGCAAAATGGTTCCCATCAACAAATTTGCTGTCTTTAGGCTAAGTTTTGTGTTTAACCAAAACCTTGTTCTTTGTACTTTAATCTATTTGTTACCTGTATGGGTTTTAATCTCCACTTAGTTGGGTCTTATAATATACAGTCAGATTAGAACAAACAAAAGATAACGTGCCAGCAAAATTGCAGTAATCAAACACAGGGAAATAACAATTGAGGCAAAAAACGATATGATTGTATAAATAATCATATTATGAATGAACTAAATTAGCAGAAGCACATGAGAAATCAATTCAGAAAGCTAGGGACTGATGCCTCTCGAGGCTTGTATGTGCAACTACTCTTGTCCTTGTGCTTCACATCAACGAATTGGAATGGGAAGATCAGCTGCTCGACCCAGAGTCCACATAGAAGTAACGCGCAATCCTCAGCACCAGCATCAATTAATTGAACAGATCATCCTGCAAAAGTCCTTCATTTTCCTTGAGGCGCATCAAATCCTGGTGGTGCAAACAACTGACATATTGGCCTGCCGGTACACAAACTTATGTTGGACATCATCTGACAAATCCTGGAAGGATTTTCCAAATCCCGCCTCGGAATTGGGTTATGCTCCAAGCCATGTGATGATGTTGATGATATAGGTGGTGCAAGCGACTCCCAAATTTGCCTGCCGGTACTCAAAGTCATGTTGGACATCATCTGGGAAATCCCAAAGCGGGTTTCCCAGTCCAACCCTGGAATTGGGCGATTCTCACAGCCATATAATGATGATGATATAGATGATGACATCTGCTCAAGAACTGATGATTTCCTCCGACAATCCCTCATGCAATAATCAAGTTTTGACAGCATTGACAGGGAGCAAGAACGAGGGAGACCAAAGCAACTAGTGAAGAAAGGATGCTGCATGGCCTCCTCTGCAGTCGGCCTCTTGACTGGGTCCCATGAACACAGACACCTAATCAGACTTATTGCATCGTCACCTGCAGATGGAACGTGAACAGACATTGACGTCGAAGGAAACCGAGGGAAATCGTAATTCAGCTTTTTTGCCAGAAACATCCCCCGAGCCCACAACTCCTCTGTCGGACTCCCAATCACACTGCATATCTTGTGCATCATATCCGCTTCACTTGTACCAGGAAAAAGTGGCTTCAGGGTAAACATCTCTGCTATGATCGCCCCCATGGCCCACATGTCAACCGCACTGTTGTACCTCTCACAGCGGAGGATCACCTCCGGGGCTCTGTACCACCTTGTGCAGAAATACACCGTGCAAGGTGGGCTCGAGCCCACTTCCTTTGCCATTCCCAAATCGGCGATCTTGATTTTGGTCTCTTCTGAAACAAGCAAGTTATCTGGCTTCAGATCACGATGAATGATGCCGTTCTTGTGCATGTGTGCTAAACCTTGGAGAACTTGGAAGGCAAACTTTCTGATTTCTGATTCCGAAAAGGGTACTCCTGAATCTTTCCTGTTCTTGATCAGGTGAAGAAGACTGCAGTCCATGGACTCGAACACTAGATGAAGGGTTTGAATGTTCTGCTGTAGGACGAATTCCTTGAGTTTAACAATGTTGTCGTGGTTGTTTAATTTTCTCAAGCATTTGATTTCTCGTAAGTTCAGGCATTGCTCCCAGGACGAATAATTCATCTTCATCGTCTTTATGGCGACGAGTTCTCCAGTTTCTTTATTTAGGGCTCGGCAAACTTTCCCATACGTTCCTTCCCCAAGATTCTCCACAAACATGAACTTGTCCATTGAATAACACGATGAATTAGCCCTCTCAATCTCTCCCTGGATTTGTAAATCTTTGTATCAGTCTTTCCTTATTTATATTAGTACCCTTATTTATATTAGTACAGTGCAACTTACGTTCCAAGCTATTGTACTTATATACCCTCCGTACTTGCTATCCAACCTTAAGCCCTTCTAATTGTGGGAACTTCTTGAGAAAGATCTTGAATTTGAAGCGGATTCAAATTGCGAAATATGTAGAACTAGACTCGATCCAACGGTAGATCTAAGTTCCCGCCAAAACGACGGTAGATAACACGTATCATAATGCTCCAAACCACCGCCAAACTGTACAATTCGGCTTCAGTTAGAGTTTCACAGGGAGTGTAATTTACTGTCAGAATTTGCTGTCCAAACCGGAATTGAATAGTAGGGCAAACTTGTGCTCCAAGGTATTCTTGTTTTAGGAAATCAAGTTTAAACCTAGAATTTGAAGTAGAATCGAATTTCTCAAGAAAGGTTGATGCCAACCTGAATTTTGTAGTTTTATTATCGCTGGAACTCAAAAACCTGCGGGAATACATGGACCATACTCCGACAAGGGCCCAGCTGAACACCATTGGGCTCCTGTAAGGCGTGGCTTAAATGAACATTAAACCTCACACCATAGCCCAGTGAAGTCATCATTTTTCGTATCGTCTTTGGAAATATAGCCCACTAAACACCACCCTCTCGACAAAGTTATTTTAAAAAAAAAAGGAAATTAAGCATTTGGGACTTTTATTTCTTGGCAATTTTAAAGTTGCTTAAATGTGCATACGCTCAATCTTAGCAATTGTAAATGCATACTTATTTATGAATGACTTTTTTAATTGACGTGTATAATACTACAAATAATTTCTTAATATGTTCATTGTTTGAAGTTGCTACTATTAATGCAAAAGTTTCTTGTTTTGTTATATGTAATGAAATTTATCATTAGTTCAATTTTAAAAATAATTATTAGTAGAAATACCAAGAATATACATTAATATAAATTAAAGTTGGAAGTTGTTAGACAAAGAGGAGGGAGATAGAGTAAAATTTAAAGATGGGATATTTAGCTATATTAATATAAATTGGAGAACCAAATATTATTCACGGAAAATTGCATGTAAATTTATTTCTTAAAATAATTATGTAATTTTAAAAAATTAATGACAAATTTATGTTGTTGAATAATAAATTATTTCTTCAAAATGATATGTATTCTACAATTACAGTAATGAGCTTATTTACTTTATTAGTAAAATAAGTCCAGTTGTTGATAAATAAATAGGTGAAGTTTAATCATAATATAGTCTATAAGTACTTTCTATCTGTGCTAAATTATGCCGAATAATATTGAATTATACCCAATATGCCAAATGCTGATGATAATACTTATTATAATTTAAAAAAATGACCTTGATTCCACAAAGAAAATTAATAACTGGTTTCGCCGGAGCATTTACATAAATAAAAAGCTTAGGTTTAAAGCATGAAATTTAGGTGCTAAATAAATTCAAAATTTAAAAATGAGTTTTAAATTTGAAAAAAAAAAGTTGAAATTCTGGTGAGTGAAAGCATACTTCAAAAAGGATAATTTAATTTTCATCACTAATAGGTTCTATTTTTGTGTTATCACCTAGTAGTGGCTAGTGAATCTTTCTTAACCATTCACTTAGACAAATTTTATGTCTTACTTTAACAGTTGTTGTATCGTCCATCCGGTTGTACAAATGCAATTGTACAATCGGGCCGACAAAGAAAACTGCCAGATTTCGTCTCACTAAAAATACTCTATAGCTCACTAAAATATGATACTGTGTATCTTGTTTCGCTTATTGAAAACAATGTATAGCTCATTAAAATATTTTAGCGAGCTGAGACACAGTTTTGGTGAGCTAATACGTACTTTTAGTGAGCAGACATACCGAAACTAATGTATCTTATGTACCAAAGTTTCACTGAATAAAAATACTATATAGCTTATTAAATGTGCTATTGTACTAAAAATAATGTTATTGTGAATTTGAAACTCAATAAATTGTATTCTAGTTGTCTATATTTTTAGTGAGCTATGATATTTATTCACTAAGTTGTTATATCATATAATCGGTTGTACATAAGAAGTTGTACAATCGAATTTCAGCGCACTAAAAATGTATAACTCACTACAATGCTTAGTGAGTTGAGACACAATTTTAGTGAGTTAATATATATACTTTTAGTGAGTAGATAGATTAAGTCAATGCATCTTATGTACCATAGGTTTTATTTAGTAAAAGTACTATATAACTTATTAAAATGTGCTATTGTACTGAAAAAATGTTATTGTTCACCTGAAACTCACTAAACTATATTCTAATTGTCTACGGTTTTTTAGTGAACTATGGCACATATTTAATGAGTTAGACTATATTTAATTAAGTCACTACATTTCTATTATACTCACAAAATAAAATACAAACACCCTTATGTCATAGTAAACAATGATTGAGCTGTAAAATAACTTAAGAACTTCACAATATTATTTGCTGGCTATCTATACTATTTTTTTTAGTGAGCTATGTCATTTATTTAGTGAGCCATGATAGATATTTAGTAAGCTATAAAATGTAGTGCAAGACAACAGATTTTTTATAGTGAACTATTGTTTTCCTTGTTAGGCACAAGATTAATTATAGTGATTACATCTGGTGAGTAGAGAACTGATTTATGATTGCTGAATACAAGCTCAATACAAGTGAGCTAAATGTATTTCTTTAGTGAGCCAACGACTATATTTAGTGAGCATATAACTCATATTGGTGAGCTGTAGTTTCTTATATGTACATAGTAATAATGAAAATATCATCTGCAAAAACAACCATAACATTTGTGGTGAGCTATAATGCAATATCCGTGAGTACGCAGGTCAATCCTAGTGAGCCAAATGTTTCTTTTAGTGAGCAAAAAACTGTTCTGTAGTACAGGGCAACATATTTTTTATAGTAAGCTAAATGTATATCGCTAGTGAGTCAACGACTATATTTAGTGAGCACATAACTTATAATGGTGAGCTATCGTTTCTGTTATATCACAAACCAGAATTTACATGGAATGAATGCAATCCAATTCGAAAATCTCAAAATTAACTTATCAAAACGCAAAATTAACGAACACAACTTCCAATCCCGAAAACAAAAATAGAGATCGAAAAAACGCTATCAAACTTGACGAACAATTCCGTTTGATGAAGATTCAACATCAATAGCGACCTTAAGATCAAACACAGCCATTCAATAATTGCTGAACACTAAAGCAATCAAAGCAATGAAGAGTAATCGAACAATGGGGAGAATGAAAACTGCGATTTCAAAAAATTGAGGAGCATGAAATTTTTTTTAAAAATGTGTCAGGGCTCAGCAGTTGGAGGACTCAAAACTGCTGTTGGTGGGCTCGGGTGGACAATTGAGTTGTCCACCCGATTGTACGTAATAATTTGCACTCACTTTAAGGAGTATTCTTTCCAAACAACACTCCCATTCAAGTTTGTTATAGCCTGGAACTCGTATGTATTAAGTATAAATAGATTTATTAAAATTTTTAAAAATATCAAATCCTAATAATTTGACAAAATTTATTGGACAAGTTGTGGAAAAATATGTAAATTTATCACAATGACAAGATTAGCCGAAGCTCTTGACCACATTTTTTATACCTTTTTTTTTAATGGGTCACATGTGTTCCATGACATTTTAAAGATTAAGAACTTCTAAACATAATCTCCATAACTTATATAGTGTTTATAATTTGGCACATAGTTTATATAGTATTTATGATTTGTCATTAAAAAAAAGAATTTTTTCTACAGTATCTACTAAAAGCTTGCCATTTTTCGACCGAGTTTCCAGCCGAAAAAGTTGGTTTTTCCATTGAAAAATTCACTCTCCGATGAATATTCCGACCGAATTAGACTGTCAGAATAAACAGGCCAGAAAGGGGTTCTGACGGAGTACCATGTTCCGTCAGAATATTTCCGACAGAAATCGGAGTCCATCGAAAGCCCCTTTCAACGACCCCCGACGGAAATCGAAGGATTCGACGGAATTTTTTCATCGGATGCAAGTGACGACCGATCAATTTTTCCATCGGACCCAAGGTTTTTTGAAAAAAATTGAAAAAAAATTAGGCAAGGAATTCCGTCAAAATTTTCGCCCAATTTTTTTAAAAAAATGCGAAACTTCAACAATCCAAGTACAAGTTCAACAAATTCAACAAAACCTGCAAGTGCAACATTTACAACCACCACACGTAGTATATCTAGCACAAACAACGTAACCACCACGTGTGGTTACGTTCATTCAACCAGCGCAAGTGTTGAATTGCGCACAACAGCACCGACATCAAATTCTAACTAGTTCAGAAAGTAACTGCCACACATGTTTACTTTCATTCAACCATCAAAGTTACAAAATTTTCACAATCCCAAATCATTGTAGCACAATCCCAAACCATTGCAGCAAATACACATAACACAACATCACATTCACGCAATGTTAGAAGTTCTAATAGTTAAAATAGTTGTAACTAGAGTACGAATCATCACCATCACCATCATCATCACCATCACCATCATCGTCATCTCAGCATTGGGGTTGAGGAGGAGGAGGAGGAGCATAAGTAGAGCGACGGTGCTGTTGAGGGTGCAAAAAAGGAGGTAAGTGTGATCTAAAGCCAAATGCTTGTTGAGATCTAATAAACTCACTTAGTGTGTTTTGCACCCCACTAAGTTGTTCACTTAACGTCATGACTTTATCTTCTAAATGACGGTTCCTTTCTTTTGTTATGCAGTTTATCTTTGCCATTGCACTCAACTCATTGTTCAATTGGGTGACCGTCTCTCATACATCTGGCTCCTAACTGCCCCTGAATGTTGCTGTGGACTTGAATAGGTGCTTTAGTTTCACCCCTTCTAAACCTAACCCATGCAGGCGTCCCTTTTTGTTTAAGTTACCTTGCACCCACAGCTCTATCTCAGATGGAATTTCAGATGGATCGGAGCTAGGATCTGTAGAAGATAGGGAGTTCCTAATTTGCTCCTTTTTCTGTTAATGCTTCGTCTACAAAATATGATTAAAAATATTATGCGTTCCAGATTTAGTATCAAAATCGCGCGAGTAAGAATATTTTAAACACGTAAAAAGTAGAGGTTACTTATATATGTTTTTTCAGATTTCTTATCAACCCATGTGTTGTCCTGCTCATGTTGATGAGTGTCTTGAAATAGTTCAATTGCAGTCAGCTCCCTTGAACCTTCTTAGTTTATACAATATGCAAATAAGTTAAAGCAGGTGAGAGTTCTTCCTACATTGCAAAACATATAGAACGTACAGGTTGTGAAAAATTAATGAACCACTTATTATTAGACGTCTCTTTTGCTCATTAAATGGGATCGAGCCACATGTATGCAAAGAAGGGCCTAAGCCATCATAGTCATTGTTCCGGTTCTTCTTCGATTGTACTCATTTTTTTTAAATTTTTCGAAAGCCCAATACTCTTGAAGTGATTTCCAAGTGCTATTAGATAGGCACAGTGGCTGCTTGTCCTTCTTTCTTAGCTCCAAAAATGTGTCTTTCAATCGACTAGTCCCTTTCTCCTCAAAATTTCTCATAATTTGGGAGTCATGCTCTGGAGCCCAATAGAAACGCTTCTATAAAATAAAAGTCAGCAAAACATAAATAGTGTTTCCATTAAGAACATATTTACAGGTATAGCAAACTTAGTAATTTATCTTACTTGGAATTCACCAAACCACAGATCACGTTGTGATTTAGGGACTTTACCTCATGATGGCCATTGCTCGGGAAATTTGCTCACAAATATCTTTGTAATTTCGAACGCCACATAATAGGAAAAGAAGCTTCCAAATAAGAAACACAGTTAGAAATTTGTGTTTATAACAAACAATTGTATATATCTTTAGGTTCTGAATATATAATATTGGAAATGTATAATCACTTATTCTTCCCCATCTGGCTTGATGATCAACTTATTGGACGTTCTCTCATAGCTTGAAGCGTCTTCACTATGAGCACCTTAAAACCCGGGATTATGAAATCTCTATCAGTGGTTACTTTAGAAAGACTCTCAACCTCATGGTATAGTTCCTCCCTATTTTTCCTAGGTGGAAGACCATTGTTTACAACTTTTCCCCAATGAAATGCAGTTCAATTTTTTCGAAATGCATGATGTCTGGGTAGGAATCGACGGTGACAGTCAAACCAGGATGGTTTGCCCCCATGTTTCAAATGTGTTGCTTTCAACTTCTCCATACAAACAGGACGACTCAAAACACCATTACTGCTCCATCCGGATAACATTCAAGGATTGGGAAGTCATTTACTGTCCACATTAATGCAGCTCTCATTACGAAGTTTTGCTTCATTGAAATGTCATAAGTTTGAACATCATCCCACATACTTTTCAACTCATCAATCAAAGGTTGCAGGTACATATCTATTTTGTTCTTTGGATTTGTTGACTCAGGTATAATGCAAGTTAAGAACATATATAACATCGTCATGCATATATCAGGAGGAAGGTTGTAAGGTGTCACAACAACAGGCCGAATTGAATAAGGCTGTGAAGATTGTGAAAATGGGGTAAACCCATCCGCACACAAACCAAGTCTCACATTGCAAGGCTCAGAAGCAAAATCTGAGTTTTTCCGATCAAAATGTTTCCATGCTTCCCCATCTGAAGGGTGACAAAGAACACCATCCTCACACCTATTGTTATAATGCCACCTCATGTGTTCAGCTGTGCTTCTTGAGGCGTAAAAGCGTTGTAACCTAGGTTTCCATGGGAAGTAGAACATTTTCACATATGGTTTTGGTTTCTTTCCATTATCGCCTGACGTCTTTGGCTTCCATCTTGGTAAATCACAAAACTTACATTTTTCAAGTGCTGAATCTTCCTTCAAGTACAACATACAACCATTGCGGCAACAATCAATGGTTTGCACATCTAAACCCAAATTTCGAACCTTCTTTTTTAACTATGAGTAATTTTTTGGGACACGATTGTCTGCCGGACAACTCTCATGCATTAATTGCATCACTTCATTAAAATAATTTTCTGACATATTGTAATCAGATTTGACACTCATCAATCTCACGACATTTGGTAATTCAGTTTGGTTACTACACCCATCCCATAAAGGTCTCTGCGCAGCTTGAAGTATATCATAGAATGTCTGAGCTTCTGCATTTGGTTGGTCATTGACATTAACTTCATTGGTAATCATCACATCACTTACCATTGCTTCAACACGATGCACAAATGGTTCAGTGTTATCAAAGTGCATAGAACTTGGAACCATGTGCTCATACAAGTTTTGTGCGTTGCTATTTCCGACATAGTCATATTCAGTAGGTTCTACTTCCATATGAGATGTCCAGTACCAATAGCCTTTAACAAAACCGTTTTGCTACAAGTGTAATCTCACATCATCCGGTTCTCCATAGGATCTATTCCGACATTTGGCGCAAGGACATCTATAATGCCCATTATCTATTAACTCCACTTGGTTTCTTGCAAATTGATCAAACAATTCAACTCCATCTAAGAATTCTTGTCTATACCTTTTTCTACCTGGTAAAAATCTTTTATACATTCACCTCCGATGGGTGGTCCATCTATATTATCCACTATAGACCATCATAAATGCATACGTTAATTTGTTATTTATAATAATAATGGACATAATGATTACATTTTACTTCATATATAGTTAAATCACTGATTTACATATTATTGTACTACTTCGTCATTCACTGTATTCAATATGCGATGGACAAAAATAAGATATTATGACAATTAGGCCAGGATGTAAATCTGTTCAAATGTCTGAAATTGTAGTCTAAACTGGTGATATTCACACCAACAATAATGACATTCACAACAACAATAACGTAATTTTTTCCTTTTCGCAAAATGTTCTCTTATGACCTATCTCCTTCATATCAATCGTCCACACAAATTACAACTTCAAATATTTAGGTAATAATATGCTATTATTTAATATACGTAACAACATATATATAATATTTCGACATTTACAAAATAATAAATATTTATTATCCCAATTACAAATATTATCCAAAACATACTTTCATTTAGTTTATTACGTTTTAGGTCTAACATACGAAATAATCTACTAATTACAAATATTATCCAAATTTTATTAGTTAATATATTATAAGTAGGTCTAACATACAAAATAAAAATTACGTATATCATCCAAATCATACGTCACAACATCTCACATTTCGGCATTTACGAAATAATAATCTACTAATTTTCTAATTGTTCACTACTAATTGTAACCGCTATAAAATCCAAATATTTTCTAAATCAAACTTTCATTGTCAATATTAAATTCTACATAACTACAATTTAGCTATTACATACCATAAATTAACAAATATAATTTTCAATTCGCCGTTTATAATACTCAACAATTACTAATAATACTTAACAATTACTTCCTAATTCACATGAACACAACCAAATTCAAAACCCAAAACCAACAAAATGTCCAATGAAATTCTCACAACCACTACTAATTATCACATAATTGTCAAATTTTACCCACTATCACTTAATTACTACCACAAAATCTACTACATATTTAACTACTATCACTTACTTGAAATTAGCAAATAAAATGGGCCACATGCCCACAAATGACGGTGGAATTTGAGGATGACCACCAGCGGTAAGAGGGTGACGGCGGCGGTGACCAGTGGCGACGGAGGTGACTGGCGGTAGCATTCATAGCAAGGGCTTTGCACTCTCTCTCTCTCTTTCGTTGAATGCAGATGCAAAAATGAACGAAGAAGCCTCTCGGTCGAGGCTTTAAAAGCTTTCCGAACGAGTAGTCCGTCGAACTAATTTTTCCGATGCATTTTCCGACGGCTCAATCCGTCGGACCCTCATTTTTTTTTAAAAAAAGTGGGCAGGGTCAAAAGTAGTGGGACGGTCAAATTTGTCCTTCCTTTGTCCGTCGTGATATCCATTGGTTCGTCCGTCGGCCTCAAAATATGTCGACATTTTTCGTCAGAAAAACCTAAATTTTAAGTGGTGAGCTTGTTTGTATCGTTTTAGTATTAGTTTTTGTATTTATTGTCTCTCAAATTGGGATAATCTACCTCTTTTGCGTGAGTTGTATGTCTCTTCAATTGTGAGAGCTTTTATGTTTGTCTATTGTTTCTTCTTTTTTTTTTTTTTTAATTTGAAACGCAAGGATTGGTTGTGCACTTTGAAGTGGGCATCTGACGAATTTTGACATCTCAAATATAGGTCATGTTTGACAAAGAGCTTTTTGGGTACAAAAAGAGCTTTTTGGGGGTATTAGCTGTTTGACTCTGGTCAAAAAGCTCTTTAGGGTGTTTGGTTGATTAGCTTTTTAGATTAGCTTTTTATACCCAAAAAGCTCTTTTACAAAAAGCTTTTTGGGATAGCTTTTTCAAAGAGTTTTTTGATGTTTACTATTATAATGACCATACTAACCTTATAATTTGGACAAATTTACATTACATGTCATTCACAAATGATATTCCCGAATGTTGGATGCTTATATTTTAATTTTTTTTTTTTGAGACAATAGTTGTGGATGGTCATGATGTTGAAGATAATGCTTTTAATTTTAACGCTTTTTTAATTTAACAAATAATTTATGTTAGTTAGTCTTATATGATATATAAATATTTTTTATATCACATAATTTCAATTGCTATTAAAAAAAATGTAACATTAAAAATATATTTTGATTATAAGTACTAAAATTAGGAAAAAGTATAAATGTAATTTTATATATCACATAAGTCTTAATTCATAATTCATATCGAAAAGAAAAATAAATATCCAATGAAAAATTATTTTGTTAGAAAAATAATGAAATTGAGTAATGGGTAGAAGTGGAATTTTATCAAATAGCTTTGTTAGAAACAACTAATTTCACCAAACACTTTTTTCACAAACAGCTGATGCAATCAGCTAAGTCAAACAGCTAATACAATCAGCTAACAGCTAACAGCTAATGCAATCAGCTAACAGCTAACAGCTAACAGCTGATTGCCAAACAGGGCCATAATCTTTCATGCAAGAAGAAGATCTTACTTAAGAATACTACGCTAGATTAGTAGATCGACCTCTACTTGGAAATTGTGCCAGATTTGCAGAAACAAAGATCGTAGGACGATACACATGCGATCAGTGTGTCTTAAGTGAGTGTTTTTGATGTTGAAGTTTTGTTTTGACATTAGAGATTATATTTATGTATGTTAGATATATATTATATATACTGTAGGATAGATAAATTATCTAATAAATTATTTCATTTGTTCGCCAAAAAAAAAAAAGGCCGCCAACATCACCTATACCTATGAAGATTCCTCCCAGTCATTGAAATAGTGTTTTCTGGTACTATACTCAACCTGTCCACCACCGTTACTTTGAAAGCGACTATGCCACCACCGCAATTATTTGTGCCGGGGAAGGCTCTCATCCTTTGCTCCTTCATACTGGCAAAAATAATGTCTTCAATGTCTGAAGTCTCTACTTTGGCATTGCCTCTATAGGAGACAAATTACGAAAAGTTTAAATTCTTTCTCAGATATATTATATCCTAACCTTTCATCGGCCTCCCCAAATCATCCAACACGATCATGTATTTAATGTAACAATATTAGCATTTTCATTTTTCAGAATTATCTTAATTAATAATCAGATTAAGAAGTGTTGAGATCCAATTTCATTAATCAACGGTCATAACTTATTAACTATGGAGGTTATCACTTAATAGTAATCACTATAAAATTATCGAAAAAAATATAAAATGTATCGAACAGAGAGTAATTAAGTTTTGTGAAAAAATATGCAATTTTAAACTATACTAACACCTATTTGGACAATAGAAAAGGAGACCTTGTAGATAATTATCTTTATTACTGTATAAAGAGACAAAGGAAAAAAGGACAAGAACTTTCAAGTTAATCAATCAAGAAAAAGATTAAAGAGGATGTGAATGCAACCCTTTAATTTTGTTGGAACTTCCCCATTGTTCTTCCATAATTGGTATTACAATTATTGAGAACCTTCTAATTAGAGTCACCTTAGGCCCTGTTTGGTGAGGGAAACTGGAATGGAATGGAATCAGGACTTGAATCCTGGGGGGTTGGGCATGGAACTTGAACTCTGAACCCAATTGTTTGGTGAAAATTGGAATGGAATCAGGCCCCACTCCTTGCTGTTTGGTGGGTAGTTTTGGAATGAAATTAACTCTGTTTTTATTTTAGAAATATTATATGCAAGTATGAATATTTATAATAATAATAATATTTACTATAATAACAATAATAATTACTATAATAATAATAAATTACAATAATAATAATAATAATTGTTATTATTATTATAACAATAATAATAATTATTATATAATAATAATAATTATTATTAT
>JACYFF010031952.1:19999431-20039491 GCA_017589665.1 Selenicereus undatus | reverse complement strand
GGTCCGGTCCACGGTCCCAAAAATAACAAAATTCGGTCTTCGGTCCAAGCCGGTCCGGTCCGGTCCGGTCCGGTCTTGGACCGATGAACAGCCCTAGTTGAACCTATTATAACCAGCGACTCGTTTGTCTCATTTAATTAACTAGGATCATAGAAAATGAGTAAAATTCATTAGTATTTGAATTATCGTTACCAAAGATTATGCTTTCTTTATTTTAGCAAAACATAATTAATTTACATTTCCAAAAATAATTAATTTGTCTATTCTCTTTACAAGATAAATCAGCACTTTAATATGACAAAAATATAATTTAGGTGCTATCTTGTGTATATGTGCTTTAACTAGTATTTTATAACTCATAGAAGGTATAGAAAACTTTTAAAAGTTAATTTTAGTATTTACAAAGGTAAATTATAACAAACCTTAAATTTAATTCATAGTTGACATCATTTTTGACGATTTAGGATTCGAGGTTCAGAGTATGGACTTTTGGGTTGTACACAATATGAATTTAAAAGATCTTTTACAATATCACTTGAAATAAGATATACTTAAAATTAAAAATTATAAACTTTGAGTGTTTTAGATATAATATCTAGGATTTATTATAGAGACGGACATCATAAAACTCCAAGGTTTTTGATTTAACATTTAGGGTGTGTGGTTTATGTGTGAACTTTAGGACTCAAGTATTAAGAACTAGCGTTTAGTTTCAAACTTTAGGACTCAAGCCTGAAGAACTAGGTTTTATGGTTTGTTCATAATTATACAATCGTTGTTGGTGGATTGTGACGACTATATGGTGTAATGCTTTGAAATAATGCATTAGACTTCACACAAAACCTCTAAAACATTAGTAAAAAACTTGTAAGACATAAACATAATAACTTGTTAACTTTGTTTCCTTTAATGGTATTATCAGGGGTTATCTCATTTATCATGTTGATAGATGAATATTGCTGGAGGTAAAACAATTTTCCTTTTTACAGGTAAACTAACGGTGAATTTGGATATAAAAGTAATGTACACTGAATATTTTTAGAGGTACGTACAACAATATCTACTTATTTACATAGCAAATTCATTTTTCATAAATTGTTACTTATTTTCCCCTAACTCTAAACCTTAGGATCTACAAAGCTAACCACCGAATCCTTAACAATAAAAGTTGAATACTATACTCTAAACGTCAATCAAGGCTTAAAGTTCAATTTTGGTGGTTTAGAGTATGATACTAATCCTCGAACTGTTAAACTCAAGAATTGAACCCTAAATCTAAAACTTGATACTTGAACTTTAGAGTTGAACCTAAACCCTCATATGTGATAATCTTTTATTGTTTATGGCCTTAGCTTTTATGGTTTAGAGCTTCGTCATTAGCATTGTAGATTTTTAGAAGTTTGGTTTTAAGGTTTAAGGTTTGTTTTAATGTGTTCCAATTGTGTAATTGTTATGGTTTATAATTATTTGCAATGAATGTCACTGAATCATGATAATTTATTAGCACATGTACATATATATATATATATATACATATATATATATATATATATATATATATATATATATACATATATATATATATATATATATATTGTTCTTTATGGGAATTGAATATTTTGATTCAGCTACCAAAGTGCATGTATTTTGAATATTTATATTTATTGTGATATAGGGTCTAAGATTTAATATTTAATATTTTCTATTTAATGTTTAGGTTTTGCAGCTACGTTTAGGTGCCGGTTTTTAGGAATTTGGGTTCAACCCTAACCCTGACCCTAAACCCTAACTGTGAATCTTGAATCCTATCCCTATGCACTGATCCTAAATCTAAATGCTAATCACAAAAGAAAAGTGCATATAGTTGTTAGAAAATAATAATTAAAAGAGTAATGAATTTCAGTTGTCTTTTTTAGCCATTATTGTATATGATAGATGAGTCATAACTTATTTTGATTTTAGGTGCCAATTTATATTTGGATCTGTTGACTATTATTAAGTTGATTTATTTAAGATTATCGATTTATATTTAGGTCAAGTGCTTATGTATTATGTGTCAGTTTATGTCAAAATTCATAGTTTTCAAGTGTATAATTTAGGGTTTAACCTTAAAAGTTATTTTATTTAAGACTTTTGTTTTGCAGTTGAACCTTTACCTTGCGGCAAGACTTGTTAGCCCTGTATTTATGAATCACAATCCCAGATAGATCCATGTAATTTCTTAGGTTAACATAAATTTATTATTTTATTATGCCAGATATAATTAATAAAGCCATTAATTTTTAATAATAATTCATCAATTATCCTAAGACAAAGCAATAGTCATTGTTCGTAAGATAAATGGCATAGTCCTATTTGGAAAACTTAATAATGGATATAAGGGTTCAACTTGAAATTTTAAACTATAAACACTAAAACTCTAAATATAAACCTTAAACCCTAAACCATAAGTATAAACCTTTATGACTTAGGGATCAATTTTTATGGTTCAGGATTTGAGGCTCAACATTTGGCGCTAAACCTAAACACTAAACATTATATGTTAAATCCAAACTTTAAATCATAGAAAATTTAAACCATACGCGTTATTCAAAAATCATATTTAGGTACCTTGATTAAGTGAGTTAAAAATTAGTTTTTTCCCGGGCCCCTCCTTTTGGGGTTTCTTAAAAAAAAAAGGCAAATACATAAGAGAAAATGAATGAGAATTGGCAAATGGATAGTTCTTAGTCATGTACTTTGAATTTATGATATTAATATCATTTTTTAAGGAAATGGGTAAACAAGAGCTAAGCTGCATAGATCAGGTTCAATGAACAACTACTACTTTATGTGGTAATAAATATCAAAACACATGTACTTGAATTTGCTATTTGAAATAATGAATGTTATTTTACCTCTAACAATAAGTAATGTTGTTTAAAAAGGCAATCTTGAGTTCAAGACAACATTATATCGTAGGTTTACTAATTATAAAGTTTCGAATAGCAACTTGTTAATTAGAGAAGTGTCTTATAAGATAGTAATATTCGTCTGTTAACGCAATGAGACGGCCCCACCTGGGAAAACCATTGAAGAAAACAAGGGTATTGAATTGTATTTTTATTGGGATTAATTATATTACATAAGAACTATAAAAAACTGTGATTGGTATAAAATAATAAGTCAAAGGATAATGAGTTTTGATTATCTTTTTATGATAATTGTTAGATATGACAAATTGATTACTACTTATATTGGGTTTAGCTATCAATTTAGATTTGGATAAATTGTCGTACTATGAATTTGGTGGATAATTATTGATTTAATTTTGGATCAATTAACTATATAGTATGTCTGATTATGTTGAAATTCATAATTTTTAGGCATACAACAATAACTAACTAATATGAGTACCCAAAGAATAACTAACTAAATTTTTCATGAAGAATGTTGGTCACTTTAGTTAAGTTTACATTTGGGTTGGAAATAATGTAGGAAATAATAATATCGCTGGAGTATGCCAATGAAACAACAATGTAATCTACTAATTGAAAAGTGGAGAAAAATGGACGTATAAAAAATGAAAATACAAAAAGAACATCTATATGCCAAACGTTCCACCACCATTTCAACAACTTTCCTTTTTTTAAAGCGCTATCTTATCTATATTCTTTCCCATTTGTCTTTTTTTTTTAAGCATTCTTCCCCCTTATTTTTTTCTAATCCTACGTAAACTAGAATAGAGGAGCCCTATGCCGAACAAGCACCATCAGTTCCACCTCACCTGCACCACTTCCGCTGCCACCCTATTGCAACCGTTGACAAGTGTCACGAGCCACCACCTCACTTTTGCCCCACCTCTTTCTCATCTTAGCAGAAAAAAAGATGGGTACGACAATTTGTTGTTTATTGGTTATCCGCCAACCATAAGGCCACCAAATCAACCAGGCATCGGCGCCAGCATAGCCCATTGCCACCCCGACCCTCTCCCCTGCCCTTCCTCTTTCTTGGCTGCAACACGGCAGGGGCAAGACACCTATCTTAGGCCCTGTTCTAGTCTTCTCCACCGATGCCCCTCCTCAACCCTTTTGAAAAACGTCGTCGGTTTCTAGTCTTCTCCACCGATGCCCCTCCTCAACCCTTTTGAAAAACGTCGTCGGTTCTGGCCATCCATGGTTGACCCATCTTTTTGTGTTTAACACTAGAGATAGAGGGACAAAGAGAGGGAGGGAGAGGGAAAGGGAGAGAGAGAGAGAGTAGAAAGGAGCAAGAGGCCAAGAGAGTAAAGTGCTCAGGTTCGGGTGGGGGTGGTTGACGGAAAATAAATGTCCAGCACCTTCTGTTGACTTTTCAAGGTCACTATGCAGCAGCAATTGCTTGTAAGAGATACTCCTGGGTAATTACCAAAAATTTTAACACCTGTTAGTAATTTTCCCAATAAATAATGTAATTAAAGACTAATGAGTTGACTTGACCCATAGAAAGTCGTTGGAAGCTAAGCAAAGTAAGGAACAGAACATGCATATACCTTGAAAGTGATCACCCTTTTCTTCTCTTTCACATAACGTATAGATTTCACTTTTCAAGGAACAGGAGAAATTGACATGTTTAATTTGCTTCTTTTGCGGGTATTGTAGCTTTTTTGTGCCAATATTTTTATGAAAAGATAGTGCAATTGTATCGGATTATTTCTCAATAGCTGTAGTATTTTGCACCAAAGATCACGTTACTTTTCCAATCGAAAAAGATCACATTACTTTAATTTTTATCTATGGATCGCGGATCCTATAGTCTTAAATCTTTAACAAATACAAAAACTCAGTATCAATTAATTATTGAATATGATTGTTTAAATATAATATTAGAGCATTATTGAATGAAATGCTTCAAACTTAAATATTATAAATATTACATTGAGTTACTATTTAAATTAAACAGAAATCTATACAATATCTTGTTTATGTTTAGAAGGGGATTTACTTAAAGATGCGTACTGGTTGATATAACACTTTTTAAATGTTCAACCATCAATTTTCATAATAGAGGAAGCATTAGAAATTAACTTTGTAAACACCAATTTCGATCTTTTGATCTCTCTTACTAGATGTTAGACTATTTGTCAAAATTCATATGCCAGTTTAGAAATTGAGGGTCAAATGTTTAATACGGAGGGGCGGAGGCCTCAAAATATAGTTGAAACCATTAAAGATAACAGTGCATTGTCCGGATTCAAATAGTTTTTTACATTAGATCTTCTGCCAAAACATCTAATGCTAGCCACTCTGGCAAGAAAAATATTTATCGCTATTCAAACAAGAAACTTCGTCTTCATTAGTTCCTATATACTCTATCCACATAAAACAGTTGTAACTACCCATTGGACCCTAGCTTTGGTGTAAACAAAGAGCTTTTACACTTCATTTCTGATCTGCACAAAATCAAACATGAAAAAGCCACAAAGTACTTACCAACCCCTATTAAGGAGAGGGTGTGTAAAAGAACCCAAAACTGAAAACCAAAGCAAAAAATCAGTTAAGCAAACAAAATTTTCAAAAAAATTGGTTCAATTAGCGAATCAAAAGTTTTTTCGGTTTTCGGTTCGGTTGAAGTTCGGATAATTTGCTAGTTAACCGAACTAAAAATAATTTCATTTTAAAAAAAATTATACATTAAAAATAAAAAAATTAGGTAAGAAAGTGCACTTTTTTATTATTTATGAATGGCAACCAAAATTTAATTTTTATAAAAAAAATTAAATATAACAAAATAAAAAATTTAGGTAAGAAACTATGCGTTTTTTATTATTTGTAAACGTTTAACCAATAACCGAACTGAAAAATCGGTTAATCTAATCAAAAAATCAGTTAACCGACTTTTTTAGGTTTAGTTACGATTTGGAATTTTTTTGAACAAAAAAAATCAGTTAATCGAAATTCCGGTTAACCGGTTTTACACGCTCCTGGTATTATTTAAGGACCCCAAACTTATAGAGCAAAGCTAGGGATCAACTTAACTAATAGTAGTCGAATGTGTAAAAGTTGACACTGAAAATGATGGAGATAACTATGTATAATATAACAGGTGCATTGTATCCCTTAATTAATTAACAGATATTAAAATGAGTAAATAAATAAAAACATTAGGCAATTTAACAACTTTTGTGCATGTTTCCACTATTTTTCTTGGCTTTTTTTATATATATATTTTAAAGAATAGTAGATGAGCTTCGTCGTAGTCCCTAGCTATCCATCCTCCTGGAATTAAACAAAATGGAAGTTGCCAACAATTTAAGTATTGTTGACAAAGAATCCACATGCAATCATATTGACAACTACTACATCTATTATAGTACTTCAAAACAGAACATTACAAGTTGTTTAAGACATGGGCGAGAGTTTGCTTCATAATACAATGAAACAATTACAGTCTTTGACAAATAGAAATTTTCACACATTATTGCCTTTTTGTTGAATGGATTCTGAACCTAAATGCTTGATCATTGAAGAAATCGCTCATCGATAAAACTAGCCGATCAAGTGAATATTTAGAAAACAGCTATACAATTGTAACTAGATACAAAAATGAATCAAAAGCAAATGGTGAGCAAATTAAAAATTAGATTATTATATCATTATTAATTAAATAACATATAGTGAAAATGTAAGATCAAAATAAAATCACAACTCATTTTGAGAATAGTTCAATAATTAAATATAATCTCCCAATAAATAAGAACAATTATACTCCTTTTCTCTTAAATTATTGAAACTTTGCAGTGTCTACCCCTAATTAATTCCACAATTCCCCCTATTTGTCAATTATACGGGTATCCCACTAATCAATTTTGCGTTTCTCTTATTCTGGGGACCCGAAATTTACAATTTTAAAAATTAAGCACATGAGTGAGAGAGGGGTAAAACAGTACTTTCATAGGAATAATGGCGTGAACCAACCAACTTTTAAAAACTTCAATCCTTGCTTCAATTTCATACGCTGACGCTGCAACTCTGAACTAACTGATACTTAACGGCGTTATTCCCCAGATAAACGCCGGCGGCGGAATCTCCAAACGGAATAATCGCCGGACAGGTAACATGTAAACTGTAGGTCCCACTAGTGAAGCTCCCAACTCTAAATCTGATCCGGCCGTCCAACTTGATGACGATCTGAACACCCCCCATCGAACGGTCCTGGTTGATCGCTACTCCAATATAGGGGGCAATAGGTACGGCCTGTCCGGTGAGAAAGGGGGACCAGATGTTCATGCCGTTGGAGTCCTGATAAGTGGGCGGGATGGCGGTTCCGAGGGTGATCTGCTGATCATCATAAGTGGCGTAGCTTATCAGGCGGTCGTAGTAGATTGCGATCTTGTCGTTGGAGTTTTTGGCCTGAACCGTGACCTGGAAGACCGACGTCAGGGTGGGCCCCGTGACGTTGAACCCGTATACGGTGGCATCTTGGAGGAGGAACTTGGGCTTGGTGGGCTTCAACACGGCCCAAACGATGAGGATCACTAGGAGTATGATGACGATCACCACGAGTACTCCGGCGAGTATCTTCTTGAGCCTCTCTTTCTTCTCGTCATTGTGGTGCCCGCAGTCTTTTGCCGTCATCTTGGTGGCGGTGACGGTGGCTGTTGCGGTGGTGGCTGGTGGTGGTCAAAGGGGAGGGGGAGGTGCAAGAGAAGTGAGAGGGGGAGGAGGGAGTTGTTACTTTAAGTGGAGATGAAGTTTGGAGGAGGTTGAAGTTAGCGGATATATATAAAGTGGAGATTGAGTATGGTTGTGAAGAGGTGGTTGTTAATGAATAATTCTACTAATTTACTTTTGATATAATGTTATAACAGATACGTAAATTTTTCTTCAAACGTTAATAGAAAAACTGGTTTATGTCAAATTGTTAAGTAATATATTTAGGGTTTTTATTAACATTAAGCATATATTCTGATATTTACAATTTGTCATGGTGTAAGTAGAATATACATTTGACCTGCAATAGGACAAATTATGAATGATTGATGTGTAGTGAACTGTTTTTTGTGAAAAAAAATATGAATATGGTGAAGGAGAGGTAAGTGGACTGAATATACTTATGAATACGGCTGCCGTGTATGAGGTGTTACCATGTGATTAATTACTAGAAAGTTCATGGAAGAAGACTTATGTATAGCTTGACATAAATAATGAAGGGTTGGTAGTACAGTAGGTATTTGGGTTTTTAATGGTTGCGAAAGTATAATATAAACTAGTAGGGGGTAATGGGTACTGGTGGTGTATTACTGGGTTGCGACCATCTCATCGTCATTTTGCGTTTCCAATATACTAGTGCAGTGTGTATATAGGAAACTGCTACAGATCTTAACTCAAATTTAAAGTTTATATTACTGTATGTATTAGTCTGTCTCATGATTGTAGTGTTGTCACAATAACTGATTTTCTCATCTTAGTGATTAATTTTGATTGAAAATTTTGAGGATTGGAACTGAACTTGAAGGTTTAAATTTAGACTTTATTCTAATTTAGTGTGAAAACTTTTGTCTATTTCTTTTTTTTTCTTACTACAATATAATTTTCGACTTTGATATGAAAATAAAATAAGTGTCAAAAAGGTTAATGTTTCTCCAATATGATTGTCAATTTCAAATATGACACAAACTCATAAAAAATGTATGAGAAACAGACAAACCTAACATGATATGAAAATCAATAATTTTTCAAGCAATTTAGGTAAAATAAACCATTTTACGCTTAAATTTAATTATTTTAAATTAAATCTAAAGTGTTTTACTCCCTCTTTCACATTCTATTCGTGTTTTTGTTACGTTCCTTTAGGGCCTGTTTGGTCTTTAGAAAATTTGGTAGAAAGAAAAGTTGAAGGAAAAAAAATATGAAGGAAAAAAAAGTAGGAAGAAAATGAGTTTTTTTCTCTTGTTTGGATTGAGGAAAAAATACAAGAATTTGAATGAAAAATTTGAATGTTGACGAACTACTTGAATCATGTTGATATCATTTAAACAATGCAAGGTTAGAGGAGGTTTGGAACTTTCCTCAAACTTTCCTCACAATTTTATGAGGAAAATTTTATCACTTGTTTCTAATAATTTTTCCACCTAATTTTCCTCCATATTTTTTTTCTTTGTGATTTTCTTTAAACCAAACATAAGAAAAAAAGTAACTTTCCTAAATTTTTTTCTTTCCACCAAATTTTCCTAGGTCCAAACGGAACCTTAAAGATTTCCCAAATTAGTCACATAACTTTCATATAGTGACTAGTGAATTAATTAAGATTCATTTTCCTTTATTCCCTTATAATAGTTATGACTTATAAACTTTCCCAAAAAAGGAAAGAAAATGAACAACAAATAATTGCATTATAAAATAAAAAAGTGCACTTTCAAGTGACTGATGATCAGAGATAGAACCACTCATCTATTTTGAGAACTTTAGTTTCAGAAAATCTTTAATACATTCCTTTTGGTTACGATTGTCGTGTAAGGTTGATTTCCACAAGATTTGAACTCAAATCTATGATAACAATTTTGACTCAATTTTTTGGCGGAAAATTTGTCAGTTACAAATTTTGACGAATAATAAATTAAACTTACGGCCTACTATAGTCACATATCTCGATGTCAAATTTGAGCAGGCATAGACACATTTTGATGCATAATAAATTAATATTTTGATTAAATTTTTAATATGGGCATGCTTTGTACATCCTATACATCGTTAAATATTAGCTTAAAATCATCACAAGAATCGATCATTCTTAGATGAAACGGTATCACAAATAATTATTATAAAGCGTACTTACTACGGCAAAATACAATCAACTTTTTAAATTTTTAACATGTGCTACATCATCTCATTTATAATAATTTATAATAATAAATGACAATAAAACCATCGTATACAAAAATTATTGTACAGCAGGAAAACTACTTTTTGTTTTTGTTTATTGACGAGTTTAGATGTGAGGCCAAACTTTAAGGCAGATGATAAGAACCGAGTAGGTGTATTGGGCCTATTGGCTGATCAAACTCAGCGTAAGTCCAAAAGGACATGCCGAACATGTAATAATAGCGTACAAAACTGAAAAGCCAATCAAGTGTGCAGGTTTCTGTGGGGCCCACAGTTATGACAGAGAAGCTTCCAAGTTGGCAGAACCCGGCGTTCCACCATACGAAAATGCGCTTGACCTTACCAACCTGCCCCCACAACTAAAAGTAAAATTGAATTTTTGGTATTGTTGGTTAACTAGGTAATACGAGGTTAAATTGAATTACATTATTATTGATTTGACTTTGCAATTGCATAAAATCCAATAAAATAAGACTTAAATTAGACTAGATAGTCACTAGACTTTTTGTTAGAGATGTGGTACAAATGTTCGAAAATTAGAACTATTCCGAGACCTCTAGGCAGGATTAAAATCGTTTGTCCTAATATGACTTCGGTTCGCTTGATCCGAAACTCTTTTAATGATGAGTTTTTTTGGTTTTGTTGGAATGTGAAAGTGAGTATTGTCCCATATTGATAAAAATGAAGGGTTTGAGCATGTATATAAGCTCAAATAAGATTCTAACCCAAAACCAATTGGGCTTTATTCTCTAACAAAAGCTCAAATTGATGGTAGAAGGCTCAGAAAATAGGTTTATAATCTAACATGCCCCTCACGCGAATTCCCTTTGGACTTGAACCGTAGATGTTACAAAGACTCCCCTACTTTGCGTAATAAATCAATATGGGGGAATTGCTGAGATTCGAACTTGAGACATCTCTCTTAGAAAGGCTCTGATACTATGTTTAAGAACCAACTCAACCAAAAGCTTAAGTTGATGGTTGAAAATCCAGAGAATAGGTTTATCCTCTAACAAGTTTTGATCCTCCTTCGGTGTCTTCCACCATAACCACGTAGCACCACCTTTCCTGTCTCCTATCCAGGAAAGCCCCACCACTTACCCGACCTCTCTTTTCGGACAATGTTTTTGAGCTTGGTCACCATGGATGCCTTTTTTGGTGGCTCTCACCTTCACTGAATTGCAATCCAAACTCATACTCTACGAGCAACGGGTTCCAAACTTACAAGAGTATGCTTCTTCACCTGCGAGACACCAAGCCCTACCTACTAATATTTCTTCAGCTAATTCAGTCACCAACTCCAATTGGCGTGGCAATAACAATTCTAATAGGGGAGGCCGCAACAACTAATGTCGTGGGTGTGGCCGTGCATGAGGACACAACAATTCAGGGGTCGTCAACAGTGTTCAGGTCCATATACACCAGCTTTAGGTATATATTCTTCTCATTGTTACACTAATGTTTTTGCTACTCTTGCCACAACTACCTATACTGCCTCAAATTTTCCCTCTTTATTGATGACAGCATTTCGCCCCCACAGGGGGTGGAGCTACTATGGGGTCACGTGGGGTCAACTGACCCCGCTTAAAAAAAATAATTCTGCTAGATAAGTTTAAAAAACAGAAATAACATATATATATAATTTGTGAGGGACTAATTGCATGACAATAAGAGTGCTTTAGTGGTAGAGGGGTCGCGGACTCTTCTCATTATTCTCACGTGTCCCAGGTTCGAAGCTTGCTGCTGTCTGTTCTTGTCTTTTTTTTTTTACCCAAATTTCGGAATAATTATTCTGCTACTCTTCTCTGCCCTTCCTCAATTTCTCTCATTCTCAATCTCATTCTATTCACAGCAAAAGCCAAAGCCTTAGCCAGCAACGTTGCAACAGAGCAAACCAGCCACCACGCATCCACTACCCTGACCACCTAGCCGTCCACCACCCTGGGTCCCTGACCATCGACACCGGTACTGGACTGGACTAGAGCCTGGAGGAGTGCGCAAGCAGCAACCCAGCAAGGGAGCAGCTCCAGCAACCAGTCTGTCCAGGCCCGCACAGCCGCCCCGAGTCTAGCCACCGTCAACCGACTCAACCCCGACCCCACCGACCACCGGCAGTCGACAGTTGGCAGCCTCAGGCGGCCATGACCCACCCACGGCCCACCACTGAATTGATTTTGAAATTTGAAGAATTGAAGGTACAAAGTACAAACCTAAAATTTTCATTTTATTTGTCAAATTTTTGATTGCTTACTCTTTAATTATTTACATGTTTATATTAGTTTCAATTATTGAAATCATTTAATGAAATTGGCTATAAATAATTTGTCAAATTTTGTTTTATTATGTTCAGTTGAAAATGCATAGATATTTCAAGAAGTTGGCTATTGAATCGTTTCCTTCAACTTCTACACCTGAAAATTCTCTTTTGAATCAAGAAACCGGCGAACACAACACTCAAACACGTACAAACCTCATATTTTGATATTGATGCAAACACCAATCCCTGGTCTTGTGGGAGAAGCCAATTTGATTCAAGTGCTATTCAGTCAGATCCAGCTGAAAGAAAACCAATTTCACATTATCATCCAAATGAGCATGATGAGGTAAGAAGAGCTTATATTCAAAAAGGCCCCTGTCAACCCCAAAATCATGCTTTTCCTCAAAGATTGACGTTTGAAAATTATCGTCGTTTCAATGAGTCTTGGTTTGATATGTATGGCAATTGGTTAAAGTATAGCATAAAAGAAGATGCAGCTTTTTGCTTATGTTGTTATTTGTTCAAGAATGAGCATGAAAGTTCAAGTCATTTTGGAGGTGAAACATTCACTTCTAAAGGATTTAGAAGTTGGAATAAGATAGAAAGATTCAAGATGCATGTGGGTGGTCAAATAGTGTACACAAGCAATGTGTGAAATGATGTGAAGACTTGATGATGCAAAAGAAATCCATACAGATTGCCTTGAATAAACAATCAGAGCAAACTAAGTCTGAGTACTACACTCGCCTAAATGCTTCAGTTGATATTGTGAGATTACTTTTATTTTCTGCATTGCCATTTCGAGGCCATGATGAAAGTGAATTGTCAAGAAGGAAAGGACTTTTTAAGACTTTCTTACAGTTTCATGCGGAAAAGAATGACAATGTGGGAAATGTTATTTTAAAAAATGCTCCAGATAATCATATAATGAGCCCCTGACATCCAGAAAGAAATTGCAAATACTTGTTCAAAAGAAACTGTGAAGGCTATTCTTGAAGAACTTGACAATGGATATTTTTCTATATTAGTTGATGAATTCCGTGATGTACCATGTAAACAACAAATGGCTCTCGTTTTAAGTTTTGTTGATAGAAGGGGATTTGTTATGGAGCGTTTGGTTGGCCTTGTTCATGTGGCCGATACTAGGTCTTTGGCATTGAAGGAGTTTATTTATTCATTGCTTTTTGCATTATCATTGAGTCCATCTCGAATAAGGGGACAAGGGTATGATGGGGCTAGTAACATGCGAGGTCACATTAATGGGCTTAGAGGCTTGATTATGCAAGATTGTTCATCAGCCCATTATATTCATTGCTTTGCTCGTCAACTTCAATTAACTTTGGTCGCGGTTGCAAGAAATCATAATGATATTGGATGGCTTCTTGACTTGGTTGGTGTCATGTTGAATGTGATTGGAGGTTCCTATAGACGTAGAGATGAATTTTGAGAAAAACAAGCAGAAAAGGTTGAAGAAGCATTGCGTATGGATGGGCTTCAAACTGGGCGAGGTTTAAATCAAGAACTTGGGCTACAAAAACCAGCAGACACTCGTTGGGGCTCTTATTTTAAAACATTCACCAATATTATTATCATGTTTGACCCAATTCTTGATGTGCTTGATGTGATTGGAGATTATGCTAATCATCTAGAAGACAGGGTCAAAGCCAAAAGTGCTTTAGGCGGCATGTAAAAATTTGAGTTTGTTTTCTTATTACCTTTGATAAAATTGATTTTAGGAATTACAAATGCTCTCAGTCAAGCTTTACAAAGAAGAGATCAAGACATTGTCAACGCTATATCATTGCTTGGTTCAGCTAAGCGACAGCTACAAATGACAAGGGATCAAGGATGGGATTGTTTGATTGAAAATGTTTATGCATTGTCACAAGTACGATATTGACATTCCTGTCATAGATGATTTCCATGCTATTGGGGGACAAAGAGTAAACTGCAGAGTTTCTAAAGTGACAAATGAACATTACTATCGTGTTGATGTATTCTACACAGTTCTTGATATGCAGATGCAAGAGCTTAATGGTCGATTTCCTGAGGCGAGCACTGAGTTGCTTCTCGGTGTAGCTTGTTTGAACCCAGTAGATTCATTCTCCAATTTTGATAAGGAAAAAAATCCTTCGAATGGCTCAATTGTATCCAGATGATTTTGACGAGTTGGGCATTGAGACACTTAGTTGTGAACTTGATACTTTTATTATCAATGTACATGATGATGAGAGATTCTCCGACTTGAGGGGAATTGGTGGCCTTTCAAGGAAATTGGTTCAAACGAAGAAGTATATGAGCTTTCCTCGCCTATATCTACTTGTGAAGTTGGCATTAATTTTACCAGTTTCCACTTCAACTGTTGAAAAGGTATTCTTAGCGATGAAGATCATCAATACCAATTTGCGCAACAGAATAGCATATGAGTTTTTAAATGATACTGTTATTACTTATTTTGAGGATGATCTTTTCGAAACAGTATCAAATGATGATATCATGTATCGCTTTCAAAACATGAAGGTTCGCCGAGGACAATTGTCGTAATTGTATTAGCTTTGTAATTTCGTTTTTATGACTATTGTTAAATTTCAAATTTCAAATTATATTTATGTTTGAGTCTCGACCCCGCTTGAATTAATTTCTGGATTCGCCACTGCGCCCCCATCTCTATAGTTGTTGTCAGCTCTGCTTTACACTAGGTTATACCACTACCTTCTGTTCTCGTTATGTCTCTACCTTGGCCCTGACTCCTTCTTTCGCTACTCCTAATGCTGTTGATACTCTTCATAATGGTAAAGCCAATAATCTTTTGTGGTATCTCAACTCAACTGCATCCAGTCACATGACTCCTACAGAAGGTGACCTGTCCTCTAAGTGTAACACTCGCACCTTCTAGCCTATTTCTTAATATTACGAATCGCATTTTATTATTCTAGTTAAGTTAGATCAATATTGATGTCCTTGCTTAAGTGGAAATTTCATTAAAAAGAATATTGTTGTTGCTATTAATATTATTTATTATTATTAGTTTTGAGATTTTTTGATGATTTTTAATAAGCATTAATAAGAATTATTATCAATTACTAAATCGAATAGATTCCCGAATACGACTAAATTGTCAACCTTAGAACTAGTTTCGTTGTTTATTAAACTGAACCATGATATACTTGGGAGCGAGTAATCGACGAATGATTGTATTAACAATGTGGGTTTAGAATAAGAGGTACGAGAGTGGGCTAAAGATTTTAGTTGATGGGCAAGTTTTAACCACAAAAAAAAAGAAGAGAAGAGAAATGAGAAAAAGGGGCCGAAGCCCCTTGTTTTTTTGGGAAAAACACGAGAAGGGAAGGTTCTCGTTCTGGTGGCCCGTGACCACTCCTCGACAACCCCAACAAGAGAGAGAGAGAGAGAGAGAGAGAGAGAGAGAGAAGGGGGCCGGACAATAGCGTTGGTGGCGGCGGCGCCGCCATGCCAGCGATCGCCTGGTCCGCACAAGCACCCCACGAATCCGACGCCCTAAACTCAAGAACAGAGAGAGAGACAGACCGAGGGTTTAGGCGCGTGACTGGAGCAGATTTGCATGGTCAAGGGTTAATTCGTGCGGTCATTGAGCAAGGAGTCGAAGATTGGAGTTTTCAAGTACTTAAAGTCAAGCCCAAAACCCTTTGAATGGTCCTTAGCTTGGAATCGAGGTGGCTGTTTTTCTCCTCCTATTTATTACTAATTTCAACGAATTTTACTGATTATAGTTAGTTCACGTTGAATTCGAGTTAATTATCCGTAGTTGGAGGAATTTGAACTAAAATTGGGTAAATATGATGATGATGCTAATTTAGGACCCTTGCATGTAAGTTGATGCATAGCTTGTTAATCGGTTGACTTGGAGAATCATGGGACAAGCAAAATTATGTCTTAAAGTTACGGTTAAATTAGTTTTATTATGCCTAGGTTCTGTTTTGAAGGTTGCATGTGAATGCTACGTTCATAGGATGCTAATCGGGTGATTTTGAAGAAATTGTAGAGCAAACTTAGTTATGCTTAAATGATATTGTTAGGTTAGTTTGGATATATCTACATTCTACTTGTGGTAATTACCTACAAATGCTACACTTATGGATGTTGGTTTGTGAATTAAACGATTGATTTATTGTGATACTGAACAGAGTTGGTAGTTGGATGGCCTAAGGTGAAACTATTGAGTGATTTGAGGTGCTGTGGTCGGTGTTGTGTGAGGAGGGAGCCTGAGTTTGATATTAACCACAATCATGTGGATTGCGAGGTTTATGAAATACTAAAGTGGATTCTGCTGAAACTGTACCTGCGAAGTGTTACGAATGTGCAACTAGTGAATCCCTTCCCTCTTGATGTTAATTAGTGACGCTATGTGATTGATTTTTGAGGCTAGACATATTTAAAAGGGCGTTCAAAAGCTCGTTTTCATAATTGAGAATGTTTTTAAATACTCATCAGTTGTCTGTTAATTTGTTAAGATGTTTGTAGCATAAAAAGATCCTAAATTGTCGAACTACTCAGTGAATGGTTCAACTGAATAGTCGATAGATCTAGAAAGTTTAAAAACGAACTAGTAACAAGTTCAAAAATGTTTAAGGCCTTAGTTTGTTTATATCCCCTTCTTGTGTTTAAAAGTATTGAAACGAATTGAAAAAAACTGCAATTGAAGATGGTTTTTACAAAACTTAGTTTGAAATATATGTTAGCTAAGTACTTTGAGTTTCAAACGTGTATCAAACTTGCGAGTTAGTAACTCCATTACGATTTTAAGAGGTTTCCAAGCTAAATTATGAAGCGTTTGAATGTGTTATGTGTGAACCCCTCCCCTTCTATGTCATTAAGCTTTATCGTGTGTGAGGGTGAAATCTTGAAAAATAAGGTTTTTCGTGGTTGAAAATAAAGGTAGCCGTAACTATTAGCGCATGACGGCCTATTTTTAACTATACGAATCTAGTTTTAAGGCATAAAGAATTTCAAAAAGGAGTGAGTTGTATGATAAACGCTTTCACTGTAAGAGACAACAAATCTATTGGCCGTTATGACCATACGCTTTAAATGGCTAAGATAGCCTACTTACGAATGTATGTAAGATGGGAATGAACCTGCTAAAACAGGGGAATCCCTAATATAGGGAGTAGTCCCAGTAGTGGGAAACCCTAGAAGACCCTGACGAGGGTGTATTTCCAATTATGTAGCCATCTCGGGAGTAAGAGCTTATCTTTATGCATGAGCGATAGTCTCAGTAGGGGTTGAGAATAGATCTCTCCCAACCAGCATATTATGATGATCTCATGCCAAGAGTATTTTGCTAATAAGTAAGAAAAACAGTTGACATTTCGCCATTTATGTATTTCAGAAAAAAGAAAGATTTTAAGGGCCATTAAGAGGCCAGTTCGAATAAGATTCGAAAAGCTTATAAGGGTCATGTGAGGACCAATACGAAAGAGATTTCTTTTTAAAGAATATGAGCCTCAAGAGCCTAAGTAAAGTATTTTCAATAAAAAGAAAGAAAGCTTCCTGTGCATATCTTGTGCATATCTTATGAATGAGATTCTAAGTATAGTTTAAATAAAATTTCAAATGAAGTATGGTTATATCCTTGTAATGCATCAAACATTTAAGCTTTCAAATGTGCATATCCTATGAAAGAAAGTTTCTCGCCAAGTCTTTCTTACCAATATGGGTATTTAAACTTTTAGAAAAAAATATAAGCCTTGAAGAAGTTAGTGTGATTTATAAACTATTCTTGGACCATATCATGATTCACTACGTTTTCAAATGTGTGTTTGAAAGCATCTTACTCAATGCTTGTTGCATACTTGTTTATGTGCCTAAATGCTTATTAGTAGGGAAGTTTGGTCATTAAGGGCTTAGAAATGAGTTTGAGTGGCTAGTATGAAGTTTATGGGTAATAATTCTTCCTTGAGGATTATGATTACCTAATATGATTGTAATGTATAAATGTGTGACATGTGACTATTATTGGTATTATTGCTTGTAACTGTTTTGGTTTTAAGGAGTCGGAGAATACTCACTGAGCGTGTGGTTGCTCATCCCATTACTATTTCTCCCCTTTCCCAGGTTTTCATTATGACAGGTAGAAGTCAATTCACTTATGCCAAATTGGAGTCTAAACCTTGCTTGAAAAGGTGTCATATATGTGTACATATAGAAGTGGGCTTATGTGTTAAATGATGTAATATAATGTATCCCTAGAGTTGTAAATGTATGTAAACAGAGTACTCTAGTTCATGTAATGCATATTGTTTATAAGTCGCTCTGTATGGTCATGTGAGCCAACCATCTGATTAGTCAATTGTCTTTCTAGCTGAAGTTAGTTATATTTTGGGATGTAAACCCCAGTACTCCGAATATGTGATCCGTTGATTTGTATCTTTTATTTCCTTCTTTATTAATGAACTATATTGTTTGGTATACTCCGAGCGAGTGGCTCATAGAGTTATGAACTCCGGCCTGTAGCCGTTGAGCTTCCTTCAGTGTCCTTTATACTTCTATTCATTGTAGGGATTTAATGTAAAACTTTAAGCCTAAAAAATGCTCAATTTTTAGGCAAAACTCTATTCGTTTCGCCTCAAAATTTAAGTGGGAGTTAAGAAACAGTTAATACTCCTGACCCTAGGGGTTGGGGGTGTTACACTAAGCTCCCTTATCAAGGCTCAACTAGTGTCATTACAGATAATGGTACTCAACTACCAATATCACACGTTGGCCAAATGCATCTATAAACCTATGCCAAGCCACTAATTTTATAAAATGTTTTGCATGTTCTTAAATTACAGTAAAATTTATTATTTGCTCATCAGTTATGTAAGGATAATAATGGCACTACTGATTTTGATGATTCTTCTGTTCTTATTAAGGACAAGGCAATTGGGACCACACTACTAAAAGGTGCTAGTGACTGCAATATTTATAATTTTCAACCTTGTTCATACCGAGCCTTTCCTACTCTTACTGCTCCAGTTGATACTAGACACAGTCATCTGGGTCATTGTGGGTCTAGGATTTTAGATTATTCGAAGTCAAAACATGAAGTTCGTCCATAGTCTAAGTCTGTAATAAATGTATCCCTTGTAAGTTGAGAAAAGCCCATCATTGTTTACTCTTTTCTGGTATAGAGCATTGTTATAGCACACAATTATACTTGATACATTCAAATTTATGGTAGTCTCCTATTTTGTCTAACTTGCGTCATTGCTATAATGTTTTTGTTGTTGATGATGCACAAATTACACTTGAATATATCCAACAAAACAAAAGTATGACGTGTATAATAGTTTTTGTACGTTTTAGAAAAAAGGTGGAAATTTTTTTTGAGCGGCGTATTAAGATTTTCCACAGTAATGGTGGTTGAGAATTTGATAATGAATCTTTAAAATTGCATTTTACAAAATTGTGGCATATTGTTTAGGAAATCATGCCCTAAGACCCTAGAGCAAAATGGGGTTGCAAAACAAAAACACAGGCATGGCATTGAAATGACACAAGCTTTTCTCTTAGAGGCAACATTACCTGGTCAGCTTTAGGTTGATGCGACTTATGCTGCAACCTAGGTTATTGATCGTTTCCCCACCCCCATTTTGGATCATTCTACTCCTTTTGAGCGTCTCCTTTCAAAAGAAGTCCAATTACTCTTTTCTAAAAGTTTTTGGATGCAAATCTTTCCCAATTCTTCTTATTTCCTCTTATAAACTTGAGCCCTAGGCCACTCCAAACGGTGTGTCGTTTTGAGTTATGTTGTTAACTAAAAAGGGCATCAGTGTCTCGACCCTACTACTGGATGTGGTTATGTGAGTCATCATGCTCTCTTTTATGAAATAGTTTTCCCATATCTTGATCTTATGCCACTCGAGACCCATACCATTCACCTTGCTACTACAGAGCCAATCGTGTCTTCCTTATCCTCCCACATTTTCTTCTGGTCCTTCAGCTTAGCCAAGTCGTTCAATCGCTTCACCTATTCCAGCCTCTTCTCCGCTCCCTCTATCACCTTAGTCTACTCTACTACTTAGCTCGAGTCAGCGTGTCGAGTCTCTTATCCAGCATGCGTTTAGCCTAGCATCTTGTTATCCTTTGCAAGCCTAGCCCACTTCGTCCACTCCCCATCTGCTTCGCTTGCTACCCGTTTTCCCTTCTCTCGGCCCAGCATGGTAGCTTGGTGTCTCATGTGCCTCCTAGGCCTAATGCATCCATCTCTGCCCCAGTGTCTACCTCTGATCCATAGCCCAACATTAATGTTCACCCTATGTAGATGCGGTCCAAGTTAGGCATGTTTAAACCCAAAGGTGCCTTATCCCTTGGTACTCATGAAGGTTCTTATGATTTTGAACCCACTTCCTACATGCAAGCATCCAAAAATCGCTCATTAGAAACAACCTATCGTAGAAGGATTTAATGCTTTGATCTAAAATAATATTTAGAAGTTGGTCCCTTAATTATCAACCTGACATAAACTTGTTGTTTTGTAAGTGGGTTTATAGGAGTAGCCATCATGTTGATGAGACGATTGAGCGATGCAAAGCTCGATTGGTAGTACGTGGCTTTGAGTAGCAAGCTGGTCTTGATTACCACGATACCTTTGGCCCTCTTGTGAAGCCCACTACCATTCGTGTCATTCTTTCCGTGGCTATTACTCGGGGTTAGGTCATACGACAACTAGACATCAAAAATCCCTTTTTACATGGTGATCTCACTGAAGACGTCTCTATGATTCAAGCTCAAGGCTTTGTCCACCCTGACTACCCTCATCATGCGTGGAAATTGATTAAATCTCTTTATGATCTGAAACAAGCTCATCGAGCTTGGTTTCATAAATTTAGTAGCTATTTGCAATCTTTGGGCTTCACTTGCAGTGGGACTCACTCCTCCATGTTTGTCTACTGTACGTCCACTATGTTGATTGTTTTGTTACTCTATGTGGATGATATTATCGGCAGCTCATCTTCCTTTGTGCATCATATTATTCGTTTACTGTCAGTATAATTTCCTATGAAGGACCTTTGTGGCCTTCATTAGTTTCTGCGGGGTACGAGTTGTGCAACTCTTGATGGTCTTTTTCTCTTTCAGTCTAAGTATGTTCAAGACCTTCTTCATAAGTTCAATATTCACAAATCTAAACTTGTTCGCATACCTCTTCCTTCTTAGATTATGTTATGATTAATGGATGGGGATCTTTTAGTTGATGTTATAGAGTACCGCAGCTAGGGGCATTGCAATACTTAACAATGACTAGGAAAGATATTTCCTATGGGTGAACCTAGTGTCTTAGCTTATGCATGCTCCTTATAATTTTCATCTACTTGTAGTGTAATGTATTTTTTGATATTTGTAGGGTACTGCAGATCATGGGCTTGTTCTTGGATAGGCAAAATCCTTGTCTCTAGTTAGCGCATTCTGATGCCAATTGGGATGATTCTTGTGATAGATCTCGATCTACCACTAGTTATGCAATCTTCCTAGGTCCTAATATGATTTCTTGACACTCTAAAAAGCAACCTACCGTTTACAAATCTACAACTGAAGCTACGTACAAGGTCGTAGCCAACACAAAAACTAAAATTTTATGGATTCGCTACCTCCTTACTGAGTTGGGCATTGTCATTCGCGATCTTATTGTAATGTTATGTGATAATGTCTCTGCAACATATCTTGCTGTGAAACCCGTTCTTCATGGTTGCAACAAGCACATAAAGTTGACTATCACTTTATACGAGAATGATCCTCTCATGGTGATTTTATTGTTAAACATATTGATACTTAATTACAACTAGCGGGTATTTTCATTAAACCCTTCCTGTAACTCGATTTTTATTCTTGAAGTCCAATATCTCGATTCATCCACCCTTATAGATTGATGGGGTGTAGAATACAAATTGTATTTTTCTGTATTATTTCCTATAATATAAATATAGCCTAGGAGGCTCCCAATTGGTAGTGTCCTGAAATTACCTAGTTGTGCTACAATATGTTTTTTGGTGGTGATTTCTCTCCAACAACATCCACCATCCAAGAGGTAGAGTTTGGGTTCTGTGAAAGCCTGCAATCTTTCAATAACAAATCTTGAGAACCTCAAGCTAGATGATACACTATGATGTGTACATATAGATTTAGGTAAACAATTCTATACTACCCATGTATATGGTTTTAACCATGAGGATGTGAGAGCTAGCTTATGGGCTGACATTATTGATTTGGATGCCCACATGAATAAAAATTACGTCTTTGAGGGGCTGACATTATTGATTTGGATGGCCACATGAATAGTCCTGTGAAATTTATGACGCTATTCAGGTACTGTAAGAGGTGGACTACTAATCCAAAGTTTTAGGATTTGCAAAAACATCTTAAGACTTTCCATCAGAGTAAATATAGAACTGTGCATGAGAAAGTAGATACACTAAGGGTCCATCTTCAGCTAATTCAAAGAGCACTATAGCACTCTCTAGGTTCAAGAATGGGAGAAAAAGGTTGAGAGTTCCTGAGATGTCTTGATGCTTCCATCCATTTACTTAAACAAAATCAAAGTGAGAGTGGATTATGAGCTTCTTGTTTCCAATAACATTTATTCCAAGATAAGGAGGAGAATGCTGAGCACTCAGGGAACGTCTATGAAGGCATGTTAGGCAAGCAAAAGGATGTCTAGATCTAAAGCTGCAATGTTCTAGCCCCTGCTTAGGTTGTGATAGTTACAAAGAATGACTTTAAGGATCGACGACTGTTCCCACAAATCACCACAAGCCTTTTTGGCATACTTTGTCTTTGCTCACATGCTGCTGGAAAAACGTCCTAGAATGTCACCCACCTAAGACCTCCTCAGGCATCCTTAATTGTGAAGTTTTTCAAAGTGGGCTTCTCGACAAGGAAGGTACACGTTTGATGATATAAGTAGTCATTTCAATCTGTTAAAGGCTTTTTAACCATAACTCCAGTGTCATAATCACCTCCACTTGAAGAGCACAATCTCCTCATTGTGCCTTGCTAAACAAGCAATATAATGTAAAAGTCCTCTTCACTAGCGATCTACTCCTAATATCTGCTTCTTCCTCGCTCACACAGTACCCTAGGAAACTTTTTAGGAGGTCACCCATCCTAACACTTATCGATGGCAAAGACGTTTAACTGTAGAGTCCTTAAGAGTGAGCTTATTGAAAAGGAAGGTGCATCTTTTTTGTTATGTAAGTAGTCATTTCAATCCTTTTGAGCCATACTTTTTAACCATACCTCAATTGTTGTGAAAAGGCAGGAAATCTCTTATGGTCACACCTTGATTGCAAAGCAACAAATACAACTATCCAGACCTATCTATGCTTAAGAAGTCAGGACGCATTACCTGATATCTCTGAGCAGATTTCTGAGGTAGTTGGTGGCTCAGACGAAAGTTGTATTAGAATTCTTTAAGAAGATTTCTAAGGTAGTTGGTGACATAGATGAAACTTGTATTATAATCCTTCTCATCAGGTGAGCTCCTTACCCAAGGTTAGGGTTAGAACATTAGATTGAACCAGAAATGCAAAAAAATCAAGAAAAGCTTGCAAGAGAGACAATACATGCGAAATTCAAAGATATGAGTAGCATCAACAACAATGGCGCTAGAAATTGAGCGAATTTCTCACGTCACTACAAAAAATGTTGTTTCCCTCTACATTTAATTTAGCTAATAACCACACTTATAAGTGTAGAAATAGCAATTGCCCATACTTACGCTAAATGTGGGGAAGTTAAGTGTATGAAAGTGTTCTCCACACTTAATGAAAATTTGGGTAGAGCTATATTTCCCACACTTATAAATGCGGAGTAAGTACTAATTACCCACAATTTATGTGTGACCGTTTTACGCTATGCCCACTCTGGAAGATGCAAGAAGACATGATTTTTCCAACACTTAAAAGTGTTACTAGAGTCATTTTAGTTTTTAAAAAAATAATATTTGTAATTAATATAAAACTTATTAAGTTAAAAATAGAACAATTGTATACAGTTGTTCCTGTTTTTAATTAACAAGTTTTATACTAATTACCAGCGCACATCATCTGATATACATGAATAAAATTAACAAACGAACAAATTAAAATAGATCAAACATCAATTAAATAAATTGCACATTAGTGCCTGAAAAAAAAAATTTGTAGACACAACAACAACGACTAAGGTAATCAAAACTAAATATTCTTAATTGTTTTGAATCCATTTTGCTAATTTTTTTGTTGTAGGTAGCTGATTGAACATTTTATTGCTCTATATACTACCTAAAACTATACTTTGATAACATGACTAATATCCAAGAATATATAAAAAAAATCTCCATCTTCGTTTTCTTCACTGAGAGATGTTAGCTCCAGAAATGCAACCTGTTAGACAATTGAAACACACAAAAAATGAATTATTAAAAAAGATAACCAAAGAGATTAACTAATTAGATGTTGTTGCTCTAGCCTCTAGGTGCTTCATCCTATTGACTGGATACGTTAATACTGAGGCTTTCTAAATTTCAATTATAGCAATCAAACAAATAACTGAGCGACACATAATAACGAACCCATCTTTGGTAGGCAAGTAGGATTAACAGGAGCAATAGCAGGCTTGGAAGGAAGCACTCTAACAGGGAAATATCCAAGCATTGTGCCCGACTGGGTTAAAGCATTCTTAGCACCCTCTGCCAAGATGTGAGAGAGCCAAGTGTAAGATATCAGCATAGTGATCATAACACCAAACACAAGTTCCAATTGATTAGCAATATGTCATTTGAGGGAGCTTCTTTCTTTTTTTGGGGGGGGGGTCTTGTTAGGTTTGCCTTCATTAGTTAACTCGATGAAAGCAAAGGGTAGAATGGAATTTGGATTGCCACAAACACAACAATCAACAACCTAGAACCCCAACAATCAAACCATTTTAGTAATACACACTCCTGAAATAGCTAAACATAAGCTCAACAAAAGAAACCACTAAACCATACGCTACATTACCTATCATATTAGAAGCACCCAAATTCCCTAGGAATACACAACTACCAAATGAAAACTAAATAGAATCCATTCAGTACCTGTTGATCAATGTTTGAAACATATACAGTCCTGCTGATCAACTCTTCCCGTTGTCACTGGGCCATGATGACTACCCTCCACAGTGACCTACACAGCCAACAATGCACACAAGACTTAAACAGTGGCATCCTTGTGCAGTTAACAATAGGAAACACAATTGACATACTTCATTTCCTCTCTTTAGAGAAATATGCAATAGCATTGTTGGAAAAAGCTCGAATGTCAATACCAACCTCAAATTCAAGAATTAAATTTCAGGACTCGACAATTTTTTTCAAGAGTTGCATCCAAGGTCCCATTTTAGGATCAGGTGGTGCAGCCCATCCTGGCCTGCCTCCTTGTGGAGGCTCCTCCCCTTCTTTTAAATGTGGCATCCCTATTCACCATTTTCAAAGAACGTACATTAATAACAATGATTCACAATCACAATACAAGTATAAGGTTACTTGAAACCAAGATATCTAATGAATTTACACCCCATTAGCACACCAAATGTCTACAACTAAAAACATATGGATCCAAAAATGTCCAATACACGGAAGGTGCGTAGCCAGTGAACTTAGTTATTTCTGAAAATTTTGTTTGTGCGGTTAGAATGAGGTCCAAAAGCAGAAGCCTAGATTGCACCATCAGGTTCTCAAAACAAGCAATTGAGTTGAAGTGAAAGTAATCTGGCATATTGATACTCGCCTATTCACCAATTTCCCTGCAAAATTCATAGGCACCTTCAATAACATAACATTCTAACCGAAAAAACCAGAAGCAAACAACCAGACTCACACACCAAAAAAATTGAAAAGGGCATCACAATTGCATCAGGCACAAGATCAAAGCTGTGATGTCGCAATTCCCCATTTCCAGAAAAACCCATTACCAAAATACAATCAAAATCACAAAATCAAACCCCCCAACAAATTAAAAACAATGAGAAAACTACCAATAGGGTGGACAGTGAGGGCGGGGTAGTTAGACACGACGGTGTGTTTGCTAAGGAAGATAACATTATCGACACTTTCATTGGTGGCTTCCTCCCAACAAGTATCCAGATCATCTTCCACCACAATACTTTTGTCGTACTTCAACAACCTCATTCCTCCATACATGAAACTCCTCACACCCTACATCAATTGATTGCATGCCCAAATTCACGTTCATCGGAAACCCAGAAACAAAAAAATGTAATAAGTAATTGAGCCAAGAGAGCAGAGAGGAGAACCGGGAAGGAAGGACTGGGAGACCAGGCGGCCATGGACAAGAGAGCAGAGGCAGGGTCAGACGACGCCGGATCAGTGTCACCATCTTTCGCAGTAAAAGTTGCAGAGAGAATCTAAATTTGTGTGCAATTTTGTGAGAGAAGCAGGGGTGGAAAAAGAAAGAGAGAGAGAGAGAGAGAGAGTTGAATGCCAATGGTGCAAATGGTTTTTGATAGTCATGGGAAATTCATGAAAACGCAACGCCATCATTGCTATGCTATCTTCGAGATGATTGGTTTCAAAACCCTAGCTTCGCACCCCACCTCGCATGACACTAGGCTCGAGCCCAGCTAATGGTAACGTTGAGATCTGGTCGGCCACCACCGCGCCTTGCCGCCGCCTGCTCTCTCTATCTCTCTATTTCTAGTGGTTGTCGGGGATCAGGAGGAAGAGAAGGAGGAGGCCAACCTGTTCGAAGCCCCCTCCCCTTCTGCCTGTTTTTCGTGAGGAAGAAAGGAGCCTTGGGGCCCCTTTTCTCTCTCTTTTTTTTGTTTTGGTCAATTGCTTAGTCCCACTTATTAAATCGAGTCAAGTCCTAAATCATCTGATTCTGCTAATTTCGACCCTACATGTCTTCGCACAATATATTTAGATATAATATTAAAATATTTTATACAAATTACCTCATTAATATAATAAAAAGTAATTGTAAAAGCTCTTTTTAATTCCTCACATTAATAAATATAGGAATGAGTTCATAATTTACCCACACTTATTAAATGTGGAATCGAGAAAACTAATGAATCTTATATATTTTCTCCCCATACTTTAATTAAGTGTGGTGATACAAATGCAGGATGATGCATTATTTTTTGTAGTTCGTTAAGGTAGATTGAGAGAGAGGAGAGAATGAAGTGAGAAGGCGGCAAAGGTCTGGGTATTTTTTTATCTTCTCTTGATAATGCTTCATGCTTTTGGGTTTTTTTTTGGGGGGGGGGGGGGGCCACTAGGGGTGTTAGTTGCCGCCAAAAAAAACATTAAAAAATCATTCAAGTTACTTCTAGGGAAATGTCTTAACAATACCGAGAAGGTTTTTTTTCTTAAGTTGATAATGTTGGTACTACAATCACGATACCAACAGAATATTATATTGTTGGTAATATATTAATAATACTATGGGAATATGAGGACTGTTACTCCGCGCCTAAACTCGAAATTTTAATATCAATAAAAACTTGAGTCTGTTGCTAATACTTCCTTTTACCAACAGAAATTATTTTATGTCATTAGACATTTGTTAGTAAAGCCTACTTTTTTTAGTGTCATTTGCACAAGCAATTAGAAATGTGAATCCTTTGCAAGGGAAAAAATGCAGTCTAATCAGCTGCAGTAAAGTTATTATATACGAGGTTAAACAAAGGATGGAGTACCTACATTTCACACTTAAAAAAAGTTTTTGAGTGAAAATCATACTGCATAGAGATGAATCTCACGAGGAGTTGAAATACCCTTCGTAGGTCACTCCTACGTGCTATTAAGGTGTAAACAACCCCTATTTTGAAAATTTTGATTTTAAGTAATATACTCTTTGCCTTTGCTCAAAAGAAAAGGTAATTTTTTGAATCCATGTATACAGACTTCAATACTAGCTAGTAATTAGGTGGCTAATATATAATTCATTGACATGCACGGTATCCGAAAGAGATGCATCCCCTCAATTCACACACACACACACACACACACACACACACACACACACACACACACACACACACATATATATATATATATATATATATATATATATATATATATATATAAGATAATAATTAATAATGATAATAATAATAATAATAATAATAATAATAACAACAACAACAACAACAACAACAACAACAACAACAACAACAACAACAACAATAATAATGGAATCATGTTCTTGGTTGACAAAGTCTGGAGATACTTCTCGGTTTCTGTTGGTTTCTCTTCTGTTATGAAAGAAATGTGTAAGTTTGAAGAACTAGCTATTCTCTCGCCAAAAAAAGGGCAATATTCAAAATATAATTAAGAAGATAATATAAGATGAGTAATCTTTCCCATATATAATAATAAGATTCCTTTCTAAGAATAATAATAAGAAGATTACCATAATAATAAGAAGAAGATTCTTCGTAATTATATGTCGGGTGAGCACATTGATACGTATTATCTTAAATAATTTAGCAATCAAGTTGTAGGGCTATATAAGACCACAAATGTGTACATCAACAACTAATCCACATGAATCTGGGTGTCTTTTTCGTAAGTTCATACTAATTAGCAAACAAATCACGTTAGGCTGACTTAATTAGTTTGCTGTCAGTAGTGCAGTATAATTAATGGGTGCACCAAATATGATACATACATACAAAGGTTGTTGGCAATCTTTCTAAATATTGAAGGATAAAGATTGATCGATTATTTGTTCACATATATTTATGATAGTATAAAATTAAATACATTTTCTATCGAACTACATTATCAAAATATAGTGTTGGTAAAGAAATCTTTATATAATAGATGTAAAGATTTATAAGAAGTTGAGAAAGTTTCCTTCTTCCAATTCTAAAATCTCACGCATAGTACTTATAAACCGTCGATTACTATGCAACATAAATCTTAGTCATTGAGGTCTTGAGTACATCAGGTCTCAGATTCGGTTCTCTCTCCCCTTATTGTATTGTACTGCCTTTGTGATTCATTTGAAACCAAAAAAAAAAAAAAACATAAATCTTACCATTTAGATTATTTTGATTTTTTTTTTTTGGGGGGGGGGGAACATACTTGCCTCAACATCACAACTCCGGTAACCCCCTTTCTTCAGTGTAACCGTTGTTGCACCACCCATAACTATTTTTATTTCATCAATTTTCATAGGCCAATAGGTCATATAGTTAAATTTTTAAAAAAAATAAAAAATCATCCAATAAATTATATATAAAGTTGAAAATGTTAACATTTTTGGAAATAAATATTGTTTGCAGACAAAATTATAAAAACAAACCATAATCAACGTTGAAAATATCAACATCAATTTTTATGCATATATTAGAAAGATAATAATGAAGTTCATTCCTAAAAAGAATAAGTAACTACGTTTAAATGATTTTGAAGAAGTTTGAAAACTTTAGCTACATTTATAAGTTATATCTATGAATCCTAATAATAAAAAGTAAAATAATTTATAGGTAGTATATATAGTAAAAATTAAAAGATATGTTTTATTTGTTTGGAGTTCACTGCTATATTCTAAATGATGATTTTAATTAGTTTTAATATTTAAATATTAAGATTAATTATTTGTAATACAAGATATGACTTACTTTTATTATTCCACTTATAATTCCTTTTTTTTGGACAATAACAATTGATTGTTTTCCTATTGAAAAAAAAGAAGAAAAGGAGATAATTAATTTTAATTATTTTATTTCTAGAGAAGAGAAAACAATAGCTATCTATACTACTTATTATGTGAATTTTTATAATAAAAATAACTAAAATATATTACATGAAGATTACATAATTAATTTATTATATAAAGATATCTATGAATCCTAATAATAAAAAGTAAAATAATTTATATGTAGTGTATATAGTAAAAATTAGAAGATATGTTTTATTTGTTTGGAGTTCACTGCTATATTCTAAATGATGATTTAAATTAGTTTTAATATTTAAATATTAAGATTAATTATTTGTAACACAAGATATGACTTGCTTTTATTATTCAACTCATAATTCCTTTTTTTTTACAACAACATAGATTTGTTTTCCTATTTAAAAAAGAAGAAGAAAAGGAGTTAATTAATTTTAAATATTTCATTTCTAGAGAAGAGAAAATAATAGCTATCTATAGTACTTATTTTGTGAATTTTTATAATAAAAATAATGAAAACATATTACATGAAGATTACGTAACAATGTATACAATTGCATTATTGGTTAATAGAGTTGCATTACACAGAGAGGAAATGCTCTTGAAACTTCTAACACTAGGATTTTAGAAATTGCAAGACATAAATTTTGGTCCACAGTGTTGCGAAAGACCAATAGTTTAAGCACTTATCTTGTGTTTTAACCCATGTAAATATTAAATTAAAAGCAGTTTAAAATCTCAATAAACATACGAATATTAAATCAAAGAGAACATTAAACCCTAAACCCAAAACAGTAGTCTTAAACCCATAAGCTATAAATCTTCAAACCAACCATAAACCTTAAAACCCTTGAGGCCCACACTCTAACCTAGCTTTGCATAGGTTCACATTTTATAAAAAAAATAAATAAATTTATAGGGTCATATTGATGATAGTCTTTTCGACTTTTTCAAGTTTTAAAAATAAGATGTAAAGAAAAAAATATTTTCAAAGTTTAAGAAGATAAGAGTTAAATTTATAATAAAATCTTTAATGTTTTACTCTTTTTGGGTATTAGTTATTGGGCATTATTTCATGTTAATTCTACTCCTTAATATTTTGCTCTATGCATATATTTAATTATCTATATCGTGTTTTTTATTATATAATTTTATCATGTCATCATTGCTATACATTATGTATTTTTTGAAATTTGCAACATCTCTATCCAAATTCATACCTAATACCTCCTAATGTGCTTTTGAGGGATTGAATATATTAATTTTTCTATTGAAATAGAAGATTATGATAAGAACAATTTTTCAGTATTTACAATGTGAACTAAAATTAATTATTTAGACTATCAAATTATTTCTTTTCTATTTTAAAACTAATTATGCCTAAGTTATATTTTAAAATTTAAATAACTCGTGCAAGAGTATGGGTACAAACCAGTTATTCAAAAAGAATAAGTTAAGGGAGCTTGGAGTCAACTAAATTTCAGTTTTGATTTTTGATGTAAATAATTCCACTTTGGGGGGCCTATTTATTTATTTATTTATTTATTGGATTGTCACCAAGTGAACTTGATTGGTCCTATTATACACCCAACTTTCTTGTCCTACTAGATTACTTTCAAAAATACGATAACTAATACCACAAGTATCAAAAATAACCCAAATTTGTGTTGTCAAGTTCTTCACACCCCTTGTTTAAGGTAAACCGATTCTTCCTTTCCTTCTCCTCCTCTGTCGTCCACTCGTCCACGTTAGTATACTAACCTTCCATGTCATCACTCTATCGAGTCCAAGTTAAGTTCATTCAGCGACTGTTAGGGTTGGAAAAGTCTAACTCAATACAATAACACGACCCAAATCGATGAAGTTATTGAGAGAAATACAAGTCTGACACGAACTGAATCAACCAATTTCATCCTGAGATCGACACAATATAACTATTTAGTATGAAAACATGTTATTTTTCAGCTTTGATTAAATCTTAGCTATTTTCCAAGTTGAAACAAGATTGACCCTGTGAAGATTTGGGTAATTGGCTCACCTAATCAGGGAGCCAGGCGCTCATATTTATAAGCAGATGATACATGTTTAATTACATAATTGTGCTTCATACTCTATTACACCCCCTCAATCTGTACAGGTGAGGAACGAATGGACAGATTGTCTTTCAAAAAGGAAAATTGATGAGAAGACAACCCCTTAGTGAAAATATTAGCTAACTGAAACTGCGTAGGTACATAACGAACGACGAGATCGCCATGCGCGACACGCTCCCGAACGAAATGGTAGTCAGCAGCAATGTGCTTGCTGCGCTCATGATGAATAAGAGTAACAGTAAGGTAAGTGGAGCTAATGTTGTCACACAACACCTTAGTGGGAGCCGAGAGAACAATCCCAAGATCATGGAGCAATTTGCAGATCCAAATGGTCTCTGCCATAGCATAAGCAACTGCACGATATTAAGCTTCAATAGATGATTTAGACGCCCTGGGTTGCTTCTTCGAGTGCCAATCAATGAGATTAGGTCTGAAGAAGATGGTATAGCAATTAGTAGAGCGACAAGTATCCCTGCAACCAGCCCAATCAGCATCAGAATATGCCACAATAATAGAAGAGGTAACAGCTGGACGAAGCAACAAACCATCATGTAATGTGCCCTGCAAGTACCTGAAAAGGCGCTTGACAGCAGAAAGGTGAGTAGTGCAGGGGACATGCATGAATTGGAAAACTACATGAACTGCATATGCATAATCAGGTTGAGTCAGCGTCAAATATTGAAGAGCACCTACCATACTTCTGTACTCAGTTGGGTCTGCAAGTAAATCACCATCTGTGAGGGCGAGGGCTGTCCTACTAAGGATTGGTGCACGGACAGGTTTGCAGGTATGAAGGTGAAATTTACGGAGGAGGTCGGTGGTGTATTTATGCTAAGAGAGAAACAACCCTGTACGAGAATGAGAAACCTGTACACCCGAGAAGTAATGAAGATCACCCATATCCTTCATGACAAACTGACGAGACAAGACCTCAATGAAAAAGAAAAGAAGACTGGAAGAACTGCCCGTCAGGATAATGTCATCGACCTATAAGAGAAGGATCAGGATATGCCAAGAAGAGCGAAAAATAAAAATGGAGGGGTCAGACTGACTGCAGATAAAGCCATGTGTGAGAAGGAAGGTACTAAAACGATGAAACCAAGCTCTAGGAGCTTGTTTCAACCCATAGATAGCCTTTTTGAGGCGACACACATGGTGAGGATAACGAAGATCAACAAAACTAGGAGGCCAACGCATATAGATCCACTCCGTAAGAAATCTATGAAGAAAGGCATTCTTAACATCAAGTTAACCAATAGGCCAATTGTCTGTGACAACAATGGAAAGGATAAGACGAATAGTAGCAGGGCGAACAACAGGAGAAAAGGTTTCATGAAAATCAATACCTACCTGTTGGTGATTACCTCTAGCAACCAAAAATGCTTTATAGCGCGCAACTGCACCATCCGAACGATATTTAATCTTATAAACCCACTTGCTGGCAACAAGGTTTTGAGAAGGCATACGAGGTACAAGATCCCAAGTATCATTGGAAATGAGAGCTTCATACTCATCAGTCATGGCCACTTGCCACTTGGGATGTGAAAAAGCCTGCCCAAAAAAAGTAGCTCCGACTTGAGACAGTCAACAAACGCTGACAAAGAGAGAATCCACTTAGGTTTGCGAACACTAGTCTTAGATCTAGTCTGCATGGGGTGAACATTGCCAACGGGAGGAGGCGGAGAACTCGTAGAGGGCACAGACACAGTGGGGACCATACCTGAGGGCGACGTTAACGGACTAGACATGACAGAGGATGAAACAGGTCCGGATTGGGTCTGACGCACAGAGGAACTCTCAGGAGACACATGAGATGACACAAACGGCGAAGACACAAGCGGAGAGGGACTAGACGTAACCAAAGGAGACGCGGGAGAAGAAAGCAAGGATGTGGAAGGCTCATAAGAACTGGGGACAGCTGTAGGAATAGGGACAGACGTAGGCATAGATAGTGAAACAGAAGAAGGAAAGACAGTCGTGGAGGTGAGAGAGAGAATATCCTCTACGAGAAGACGGTGGTCCTGTGGCAACGACGTAGTAGATGCAACCAAAAGGGGATAGGGAAAAACAGTTTCGTGAAAACGTACTTGACGACTGGTGTAAATCTTTCCTGTGGTGGGATCAAAACATCTGTAACCTTTATATTGATGGGCATACCCAGGAAAATACACCGAACAGACCTTGGTTGGAGTTTATTTGAAGAAGATGCAGTAAAATTTGGAAAACACTCACAACCAAAAGTGCGTAAGAAAGAGTAATCAGGTGGTCGCCCAAACAATTTTTCAAAGGGACTTTGAGTAGCAAGTGTAGGTGTTGGTAGGCGATTAATGGTGAAGACTGCAACAAAGGCAGCCTTAACCCAAAACATAGACGGTAATTGAGCTTGAATAAGAAAGGAACGAACCATGTCAATAATGTGTCTATGCTTGCGTTCTGCAACACCATTTTGTGCCTAAGTATCAAGATAGGACTTGCGAAGCAAAATACCTAATTGGATGCAGTGTTCTTGAAGAGGTCCATTATCAAATTCACGGCCTCCATCACATTGAGAAATCTTAATAGTGGTGTTAAACTGATTTTTAACTAGTTTTTGAAAGTTCTTGAATATTTCAAAAACCTATAATTTTCATTACATAGGGTAGAGCCAAGTGAAATGAGAAAAATCATCCACAAAAATCACATAATAGCGAAAATGTTTAACAGAGTCACGGGGAGCTTCCCAAACATCAGAATGTATAGTATGCAACGGAGTTCGAGAACAATGATCCGCTTTATTAAAAGGTAGTTTATGAGATTTAGCTAATCGACATGCAACACACTGATCATAAAAACAGAACTATGAATAACACGAGCCCTCCTAAGACAATCTAGGACATTATTGCCACAGTGACCAAGCCGTTGATGCCACACCTCTCCTGAATCACAGAAAGCTGAAAAAACAGGAACCTACTGAATGGTACTAACATGAACTGGGTAAAGGTTACCATGACTAGACCCCCGAAGAAGGACATCATTTGTGGTGTTGTCCTTGACAAAAAAGAAGTGTCAGTAAACTGAACATGACAGTTATTATCCCAACAAAGACGACCCATAGACAAAAGATTATGCTTAAGATCAGGCACATGTAAGACAAACTCAAGTGAAAGAGGTCGACTGGAAGTTTGTAGACACACATTTCTAATGGATTTGAGAGGAAGTAGTACACCATTACCAACTTGAACCTTGTCAGAACCAGAATAAGCAGATTTAACAAACAGAATACCTTTGTCAGGAGTCATATTAGATGTCGCAGCAGAGTCAGGATACCACAGGCTTTCACTAGGGTCAACAGAGGTAAAAGTAGCCATAGCAGGAATAGGAGTAGGGTGACTGGGTTGCTAACGAGCGGAGCAAGCAATGGCAGAATGACCTGGAGAGTGACAAATCTGGCAAATGACATTAGGACTAGCACCTAACACCCCCTCAAATGTGTCATTACCTGCAGAAAGAGAGTTAGTAGCAGAAGCAGAAGGACTTGAAATAAGAGAAGATGAATCAACTGTACTACAAAATGCAGAACCTGTAGGCATGCCCCTAGAATTGGAGGCTGTCGGAGAGGTGTTAGCAGTGGAAGTTTTGCCCTTGGAATTACGATTGTTCTTGCGGGAGTTATGATTCTGATGACCACGATTGTTTCCCTTAGAAGAATTAGAACTTGCCTTAGAAGAATCCGACGCAGAACTAGATGATGCCACGAAAGCGGCATGTGTCAGAATCCCAGAGTGGCGGCGCTTTAGAAATTGAACGCCCTGCTCATAGAATAATAGCTTAGTATAATAGAATAATAGCTTAGTACGAACACCATCAAAAGTAAGACTACCAGGCATATAGGTTAAAGTGTCAACAATCCCATCATAGTCGGGATCAAGCGCATTTAGAGTGTACTGAACCAGGTCCATATCCAAAACAGGAGACTAAATCGCAGGTAGAGAATCGGTAATGGACTAGACACCACACAAGAAGTCTTCCATCGATTGAGATTCAGGTTTGTCAAGGTTCATGAGCATCCGTTTTAAGTCTATGGCATGTGCAAGACTAGTCGTGTTAAAACGGGCCTCCAAACGGTGCCAAGTCGGAAAATAGTGTGGAAGATCATGCACCTCAGTAAGGAGGTCCTTAGATATTGTGGAAAAAAGCCAAGCCCGAATCAATTGATCAAGACGAAGCCATGTAGCATAGCCCGAGTTCGGTTGTTGCAAGCCAAATGATAGCACAACAAATATAGGATGTTAAGAAACGGAACCGTCCACAAATCCATGAAGTTGATGTATGACTAAAAAAGACACAAACTGCGTCTTCCACGATAAATAATCATCAACTTTATCAAGCACCGTAGTCACAAAGGTCTTAATATTTATAGTCCATAGACTAGGATTAATGGAAGACAAACCCAGAAGGTGAGAAGGGGCCAACGCCCAGGCGGGGTCATATGATTCAATCTGGACTGGTGGGTACTGCGAGGAGAAGGGGGTAAATGGCTGCAACGGTGTACCAGCAGAGGGCACAGAGAAGGAGCTCGTGTACAGAGCCGGTGAACCAAGAGCCAGAAAACCGGATAAACCGAGCGACAGAGGGACAGTGGGCTGAGCGACAGGAGAAGAGAAAAAGCTGGACTGCACTGGGGCGAAGAGAACAGTGGACGAGAAGTGGAGAGGATACGGTGGTGCTGGGGAAAGGAGAAAATAGGAGGAGGAGAGACGGAATCAGTCGCAGGACTATCGGGGTTGACTGGGCGCGACTGGTCAGCGGTTACCGGCGGTGTCTCGACGGCGGTAGTGACCATGGTGGCACTGGGGAGGGAGCAACGGAACCTTAGAGTGAGAGAGAAGAAGAAGCAGCAGCTGAACCCTAGTGGGCTGAAACCCAGGCCGCGGGTTGCCTCCACCGTGAGGAGGAAGACAGAGGGGGTTTTTTTTTGGGTGGAGAGAAAAAAACCTAGGGTTTTAGGATGACCCGCTCTGATGCCTTGTGAAGATTTGGGTAATTGACTCACCTAATCAGGGAGTCAGGCGCTCATATTTATAAATAGATGATACATGTTTAATTACATAATTGTCCTTCATCCTCTATTAGACCTTTTTATTAAATGGATTGATCCGATTCAGTCCGTTTTCCAACTTTGACAACTCTCCAAAAGAAATAAATAGGATGACAGGTGAGTATACTAGTCTAGCTTGCTAAGTTGGATTATGCCCATCTAATTAATACCCCAAATGTGAGATTATTGACTTTCTGTACCCCTTTGTTGGCTTTGTTAATATATTGAAATATGATGGGATTACTTTAAAAATATGCTCGCTCAGGTCATTTAAGCTTAAAAAAAAATCAATTTTGCCCAATATTTTTTTTTTGTTAACAAAATGCTTTTTCTTTTAATGGAACCAAATACTTGATTGAAGGGTAGATCTTTCAATTTTAATAAAATTTTCCAATTTTTCTCAAACTAAGGGCATGTTGGTTTCAACATTTAAAATTAGGGCTTAGTGGTAAGCAACAATTTATCAACAGTTACTAGTGTTTATTAGCAGTTAAAAATAACTGTTTGTCACTAGTAGCGGATACAAATAGCACTTACAGATAGTAAATAATAGTTAATCAGCATGTACCATGGTTACCAACGTTTCTTATAAATTGGGATTAGCTAGTAGCAGTTAACTACGTTTGGGAGCAATGAAGAGTGATTAGCGGTTACCAAATGCATTCTAAATGTTGAAATGAATATGTCCTAAAATGTACTCTTATATATATTGTTGACAACTATGCCATATATGACGGTTCTAAGGTGAAAATGACAATACAATTCCAATGTTACTATTCTCTTCATCTCAAAATATTTCTCCCTTTTTTCTTTTATGGAAGTCCCAAATAAAATTTGTTTTTACTACTATTAGCATTAAAAACCTTTTCTTTCTTTTAAAGTCATACTATATAATGCATTAAATAATGCACCCCTAGGGCTATGTTTGAACATTGGGAAATCTAAGAGATGGAAAATTTTGTTGAGAAATGAAAATCTTTCCTACGTTTTGATGGAAGAAACTCAGAAAGAAAAAAAATATATTGATGGAAAATTTGGTAGAAAATCCTATATTTTAGTTCAATGAATTTTCCTTCCAAAATTGAGAGAAGTTGAATTTTTTTTGCTACAACCTCTCAACCCCCGTTTATGTACCATGATTAGATACATACCTATATAACAGCTATCATATAGCTAAGCCAAATCCCTATTTCATTTCCGTCAACCCAACAAGCATTTTCGTAATTTTTCAGCCCAACCAACTAGAAAAGGATACATTGCAGCGAACAAAAAAAAACACTGTAGAAAAGAAAAGATACACTATAGACAAAACAAAAAAACATTTGCAAAAAATAAATGGTACACTACAGAAAGGAAAAGGTACACTGTAGAACAGAAAAATTACATTACTACAGAAAAAAACGATACACTACAACATATCGAGCTCGTATCCACTACACGACTTCAAGATATGTACCATCTTAGATACATACATTTGTAGTTAAGAATTTTTCCGCTTATTACCACCATTCTCTCCTCTCCCTCACCTCACCTAACTCGACTACCACCATCTGCACTTTCACGCTCCTGCTCTCAATCGGAGTTGTGATGACTTGGGTTTTCGGCGACGGCCACCACGATGAGTGGTGAGTCTCCTTCAGCCAACGAGTGACACAACTCCAGCGATACCTAGGGCTTAGCGAATCAGATAATGGGAAGGTCGTCATAGTGTTTTGAAGTGATTAGGCAGTGCTCGGGGGTCGCCGGAGAAGTCCAACTACTCCACATGGAGTCTCACTGTGTCGGCGTTAGTGCATTTTGCAAAATCTAACTAGGATTTTGGAGAGGGGGGAGGGGGGTGTTCGACAGTGGGGGGAAGAGAGGAGAGAGCACAAAAGGAAGAACCACAAGATGAAGATGAGGAAGTCCAAGAGTTTGGTGACGATAAATGAAGAGGAGATAGAGAGCTTAGACTTGGCAGACCATTATTTGAGGAGAAAGAGTCACAATTGGGGTGGGCTTCAGCAACCTAGAGTCTGGATGAAAAAAGGGGAAAATACTACCTTACAAACATATGTACCTTACTAGGTACATATGCTGCGCGTGCAGTGCATAGCCTTAGACCTATAGCAATTAAAAGCAATTTAATTTTACTTATTGTCACAAAAGATTCACTGCAATTGAGGAAAGATTCCCTGCAGTTGGGAAAAGATTCACTACATTGCATAAAAAATTCATTGGATCAAAATTAAGATGTAAAACTGTAGAGTAAATGTTGGTATTACGTTGTCCATATTTCACCATTGCCATTGTCGCACCACAATCGCAATGTGACTTACATATGCTTATATAGCTTAATGGTGTACATATGCTTCTATAGTTGTGTTGATATGCATATATTCTTTCCAATGTTTCAGAATTGATATTACTTTGTTGTGTGATTCAATTTCTTGGGAAAGAATGTGGAGATTGTCCATTCTGTTAGTCATAACAATGTGGACAATTGTGCTATTCTTGTTTGTGTCAGCCTCTTGGTAATTTTCTATATTACCTTTTCGTCTTTTTGATATGATTGTCTTTTAATATTTGAAGTTACCTATCTACAATGTCTTATCTTCCAGCAATCCTCAGAGCTTTCCCTATCATAGCAATCACAACATTCTCATACAAAGCCTCGAAAGAGAGGAAATTAACGATCAATCTGCCTTAAAAAACGACTTAAATTTGCTTCTTAGTCCAAAAGGTTCACTGCAATTGAGGAAAGGTTCCCTACAGTTCGGAAAATATTCACTGAATTGCATAAAACATCTCGATTTTGCTTCTTGGCACAAAAGGTTCACTGCAATTGAGGAAAGCTTCCCTGCAGTTGGGAAAAGATTCACTGCATTGCATAAAAGATTCATTCGATCAAAATTAACGATTTCGTTATTACAATCGTCCCTTTTGGGAATTTCGCCGAACACCTTACGTGCAACGATTTCTGAATTTAAAAATCGCTCTAGGTAGATATACTTTGTATTGAAGAGATAGTAAATAATTGATTCGATGAAGGGCCTGTTCTTTTCGTGGGTAAATTGGGTGGGTCAAAAGGGTGAAGTGGGTTGAAGTTGGTTGAGATATGTTGAAGTTGG
>JACYFF010031952.1:19972933-19994431 GCA_017589665.1 Selenicereus undatus | reverse complement strand
TTTGGACTAAACACGAAGGGGAAAAACCACTTTCTTCCAACTTTTTTCAACCACCTCTTTTTTTTTTTCTTTAAATTTTCTTTTTATCTAATTTTCTCAGGTCCAAATAGGACCTAAAGAATTTCATTCCCTGAACATGATAAATTTTATGAGATACAGGGAGTACGTAGCAACCATAAAAACAAGGGGCTTAGGATAATAGGATTGAAACTTCATTCTCACAAGTTTTAGGCTGAGACTAGGAAAATTAAAATGAAGAATTTGTCATTAAAATAATAAACATAGTTGCTTATTTTCAACGTGTATGAGTAAAACCATGATTTTATTCGCAGTTCTAACTCCTACATACAAAACAAAGAAATGAACTTGCAGTTTCCAACCCAAAACCCCAAAAATGATTTCTCATTCGCACTTCTAAAATTCCTACAAAGAATTCCCAAAATTCAAACCATGGAATCAGTTAGACACTTGCCCACAATAAAAACTTGACCTGTTATTTCTTATGGGTCGAGCATCACTGCTTTTCATCGTCGACCTGGATGGCCAGCTCCTCATACACGAGAACTTAGAAAGTTGTAAGCTGCAATCCGAACCTGAAACAATACTGAAATCCAACGCACAAATGACTTTGATGACCTCAAAAATTAGCCAAACTACAATGAATATAAAAGTTATGTTGGAAAAAAAGCACAATTTCCAACTTATTAAGAGATCAGAAAGTACTGGAATTAAGGATTCTTGTTACAGTTACACTAAGCCAGTCATCTCTATGTGACTAGCGCTTCTGTTCACCCCAGGTCTTGCCCTCGAAAAATTCAGATAGCATGCGTTCAAGGTCCTCTGCAGTGTATCTGACACACTTCCCTGGGTTTTTGCCACCCTCAACCATAGGCCTGTCACCAAAAAAAATCCAACTTTTAGATCAAAGCCTCTGTCATGTTCCTAGGAGTGCATACTCCCACAAGCGACGTCTGTGATACATATTAAAAATTGCTTGTAAGATAAATACATGTTGGAAAAATATATGTACCTAACAAGTAAGAGTACACACTTCCGGGTGTATGATATACCTCACCCTTTGAGATACTCAAGTATAGACAGAAAAGTCATAGAACCTTGTCCTGTTCAGTAGCACAAGGTGTCTCGCAAATGAAACCAAGCCAACACCATAGATTCAGCTCAACCCTTGGAAGCCATAGAGGATTTGGAGACAAACAATTTTGAACCTCATCCAAACCACGCTCCTGTTATGGATTTGGACCAATTGCAAGGTATGGGACTTGTCCCAAATCGGTTATATGGGCAACTGATGAGAAGTTTATAAACCAAATTGGCTCTCTTACCTAATAGGCTAGTCTTTTGGGATAAGTTCTCCTGTTTGGTCTGTAACAATTGGTATCAGAGCCAACTTGGAGTGGTAGCCTGGGAGAGCCAATCGTGACCAACGTGACCGTGACCAACGAAAACTCGGAGTGGTGGCCTGGGACAGCCAGCCGTGACCAACGAGGATGTTGGCCCTTAAGGGGGGTCGAATGTTATGGATTTGGACCAATTGCAAGGTATAGGACTTGTCCCACATCGGTTGTATGGGCAACTGATGAGGGGTTTATAGACCAAATGGATTTTCTCACCTAATAGGCTAGTCTTTTGGGATGAGTTCTCCTGTTTGATCTGTAACAGCTCCCTCCTCCTCCCCCCCCCCCCCAAAAAAAAACTCCCACTAGCGTTAGTGTTCACCAGGACAATGACCCGGCCCAAATTATTTATGACCCAATTAACTAAAGGAAAAGCTACAAAGAACAGAAGAATTGTGGAAAATATAGAAGAGATAGAGGTGAACACACCCATATCGTGTAACAAATGATCTATATGCAGGCAACAGCACTTCGGCTACTGCCAGCCTCAGAGACTCTCGCAGCTCACTGTCGGGAACAGTCCATTGAGATTGGCGTTGATGAATCTCCTCAAACTGAATATTGAAGTTCTTCAATCTGTCCTTGACCATTGCCCTTGAAAGTTGTGGACCACCCTCAGGCGTCGCACCACCAGATCCACCAGGAGGCTGGACAGAGAGAAATTGCAAAATCTGCAAGCCAAGAGGGTAAAAATAATTGAAAGCCCCCAAGATGTTAGGACGCCAGAAGGAAAATTCAATTGGCAGGCTCTTTTCAGCAGGAACTTTGAAGGAACTAGTCAACATGGTATTCGGCAGTTCATGATCTTGAGAATGTTATGCTGTTGTTTACAGGATTCTCCAATCATTCATGAGCAATAATGCACAGAAATTTCAGGATTTCCATTTTGAAGTGGGTGATTGAACCACTAGTGGTGTCAGACAATACATCATCTTTAGATTATAACAGCCCGAGGCATATATATCTATCATGAATTCTTTATATGTTGCATTACAGCAGGCTAGTCCACAGGGACGCTCAGTAGGCTTCTGCTATTAACATTAATGATTCAAATGTGAACAATCTTGAAAGAAAGGGAAAAAGAGAACTCAATTGAAAATTTTCCTGCAGTAATAGATACAAATTTGAAGAGAAATCAATGAATAATCAAGAATAGGATCCTTGAATTTTTTTTATGCTGCAGTACTGCTGGTATAGGAGATTTGAATGGTAGATCGGGTACCAAAGTATGATCAACATCTCAAACAAAAAGATGTGAGAAACATGAGTCAAAGCAAACAGGTAATCAAGATAATAGTCCAGCTACATAATGGAATTCATAAACATGGTTCTAGCGTCTGCTGCCACAGGGGTAAGACCACAGGAAGCTGATTCACTTATGCAAGACAAAGGGTTAAAATTGTTGTACAGCAAAGAAATTGTCTGCAAAGTATAGCAATGGAAGTCCTGAACATAGGTCACTAGGGCCTGGCAGACTCAGATTAATTCTTGAGGTAAATCCACGACTGACAGATATTGAGTGGGCAAATGATACCTTAGACCAAGCAATCCTCTTGTACTGATTTGCATGTTGTTGGACAACCCTCCGATGTCTTTGGACCCAATCATCCCCTAACAGGTCTTTTGCTTCTGACCTATAACCAAAAGGAAGACGTAAGAGTGTGGGCAGTAAAGCATATTTAAATCTTTTCTATATGTTCAAATAACAATGCATAGCAGACCTCCGGACTGATCGGACAATGTAATGAATGTTGTTCATTAGGAACAGCTGGGTTAAGGCAGGATCTTTATATTGCTTAGATTTCCCATCCAGGTTATTCTGGAGTGCCTGCATTATGCGGCCTGTGACAGTGGCCAACTGAGTTTCTGGATCTCCTCCAGTGAACTCCTGGAAAAGTTGCTTCAGAGTGGATTGGTAACTATACAAAGCTTACAGTCAGGCAGCATAAAGTGAGGAGACAGAACATTGAAACACTACAGATTTTGAATAAAAAAGAAGAAAAGGTTCAGGAAGAAGAAGAGACAAACTCAAAAACAGGGTCCAACAATTCACTGTATTATCAGAGAGGACGGCTAAATATATAGGTTATAATTTATTGCTTTGTTGCAGACGTGAAACTGCAACAAGTTAAAACCATTCAAGGGGGAATAAGAGAGATGCAACCAAATAATATGCACATATAAATATGAAGATGAGAAAGAAAATTCAATTTAATGTAAGTGAAAATCAATGTCTGATGAGTAGGAAACAGAATTTTAGATATGCTTCTACTCGAACTTGCTACTCTGGAAATTAGGTACCCCCCCCCCCCCCGCTTCTCTCCCCGAAGATGATTTGAATGACTTCATACAAGCTTCCATTTTTTTCTTCCGGGGGGAGGGGGGACCCTGTAAGTAGCAAACAATGCTGTTTGAGCTCTAAAGACCTAGTGCTCGTAGCTTCACTTCCTTGTTTCAAGCTCCAGTTTTCAACAAGAACACATTCACTGTTTTCCTAATCATTCATAAAGGTCCAAATTCTTTGCAACTGAGGTGGGTTCCAGACATCTGTTTGAGCAAACAAACTAGTGACAAAAAACTTGATCACAGAACAGTAGGCCAAGATCTTCCTCTCAATAACCATGAAACTAAGTAGCCTAATAAAGAAAGCCGCCAAAAAAGGTAGCTAAAACCAATATCGAAGAGGCCCTTGACTTACTCAAACAAAAACTTCACATAGTTGATCACATAGCTGGTTAAAGGATGCACTGTTCCATCCATCACAGTGGTTTTTGTAGCATCCTTCTCAACTGCTTCTTCAAAATCACCAAAGGTCTCTTGGGCTGTCTGTGCCAGACGTTTTGTCAAAATTGCTGCAGATTCTCTCATTTCAGCACACGCTTTACCCTCAAATATAGCTTCTATCTATCAATCAGACATGCATTTGCAACAATTCAACAGGATATTTCAGAAAGCAACTCAATGGCCAAGTGAGAAGGAAATGAGAAAGCCTTGTTTTGTCAGTCTTCAGAATTGGCAATGCTATAATTCAACAGAGGATGGAAGCGCGAAACTAGAAAGGCAGCTTAACACAATTATAAATTATGCCACGTTACATCATTGGGACCTCCGGAACAGACTTTCAAGACAGAGATATACATTCATGTTTCAAATTACCATTCGAAATACACACACCACACACACACAGAGACACAAAATAGGGAAGGAACTCTGACTTTTCAAAACCAGTTTGTTAATGTATAACATGCAGGACATATAAAAAATTGAGAATTTGCATAGGCAGCAATGGTCTCTTTGTGCCAAATGTAGTCTAATTTGAACCATCATCACATGATTTCATTAGACATGTCTTGCTCCATGCGTCACTCTGCCCCTTCCCCCTACCCAAAAATAATAACAATAAAAAAAATCCCCTCACCAAAGGGGAGAAAACAAAAAAGAGCTATCTTTTCATTTCTCTCATCTGCTATCTGGTCCATGTTTATTACTTGTTTCGTATGCCCCTCTTTTCACTGACACAAGTACACATAAAAAAAAAGACCAAATTAGAAGGCCTGTTATCCCCCCCAATCGGAAGTTCGCTTGCAGTTTTGCATATGGACGGACCATTTGAGCTACAGAGAACCAATAAAGAGAACAGCCAATTGTCAATAAAATCAGGTTGCATATCTTACCTCTGGCTGAAGTTCTCTCATTATCTCATACATATCCAGGAGAACGAACAATTTTTCTGGAGATCTTTTACTTCTTGCAATTGCATCCCCAAAACTGAGGAGCATACCCACAGAATTAGAAGTCGCTTCTGCGAAACATAAAACTCTAATAGATTCAATATCCTTAAATATTTCATCGCAAATGTTCTTCTCCTCTGAAAGAAGCAATTTGACCTGCAATCATCCCAAAATAACTTTATTGAAAAAAGGCATAGAAAGGTTAGAATCATGACCAGGCACAAGGATACTTACAGCGATACGCATGTAATGTATCCAGTTCCCAATCTTTGCTTCTAAAGCCTCCCATTGCATCCTCTGTACATCATCTTTGGTAAGCCTCTCGACACCAAGTTTCCTGAACGTGGTCTCCAAAGCATTTGAACGCGTCTCGCTACATATCCATGAAAATGTGCAAGCAAATTAGCACAAACTTACACAAACCTCATCCAGTACATTGTGGATGAAGAGAGGAGAACTACAATGTAATTTTTACTGCTTAAGATTAGAAGTTCTAGAAAAAGGAGACATGTGATTCAGAATTCATGAAACCCAATTGCTCCACCTGACAATACCATTGCCTTAATGTCCATCTCGCGATGTCATTATCCACCTTGCATATGAAATTTACAGGAATATACTTCATTGCCTTTCTCCCTTTCTTCATTTCATTCTTCTTGTTTCCCCCCAAGGGACAAGCCCAGCCTTGTCCTGCTGGAGATTTAAGGTAGGTCACCTGCAAATAGGTGGAGAGGGCTGAGAGTCTGAGGGACCCCTTACAAGTGGTGAGCTTCAGACCACCTCTCAGTTGGAAGGTGAGTACTCCTCAACATGTTCGAGGGTGTCTCCTCTCATTTTCTTTCATCTTATACAACAAGGGATGAGGGTTTCCCTTAGAACACTCCATTTAAGAACAATAGCCAACACACCTCTGGATTGGAATTTCAAAAGCACCAAATAATCATAATCATCCAACAGTTCTTAGAGAAAGTATTTATGGGGTGCCAATATAGGTGCAATGACACTTTAACTAAAGGGTAGATGGGGTAAGCTGTGATGCATATCAGAAGACTCAGTTTTCTGACAAGAAAGTTGACATCAGAAGCTACCGTACCATTGATTTGGACAATTTCCAGAAAAGCTAGACTTTTCACATAAAATGGGAAACAGCAACAGCACGCAAAGCTAGCTCAGCATATATGGCATCTCAGAGTATTCTTATAGTATATCTGCCATCAAACCATCATATCTTGAATAAAATATAACATTTACCCCTCCCTACATGTCGTCGCCAAGAGAGGAAAGATTTAAAGGAATAAGGGCAGGCACCACCCCAGTTTTGGAAGTAATTTAGAGAAATCAAATGGATAGGATACTCAAAATTGTGCTTCTTCTCGCTTAGAAGATGCTGCCACTAACATTTAGAAACTTCCATGATGAAGGAAACTGCCCAACAGAAGCTTACCCTTTTTTCCCCCTCTCATTCTCAGTTTGACCATAATTATTTTTGCTTTTATACATATAATTAAATCATTGTTCACGGAGTTATGATTTCCTAGGGAAATGTGAAAATTCTATGGCAAAGTGTTTGAAGGGAAAAAGAAATCCTCTCCCAAACATATTATGCCACTGTTCTGATTAAAATGATAGCAACAAGTTTATCAGCAAAAATGTATATTTTTCTCCCTGCAATATGAGGCCAGTTGTCTATATGTAGAGCAACAGAACCATCAGCCTTAGATCTTCTATCATTCTTGCATATATCTATTCTCTTCGCTCATAAGCTCCTCGAAATGATAAATGCTTACCAAAAAAGGAAAAGACACTCTACTGCAATGTAACTTGCTGAACTAAGTTCCTGAAGAACACAGTAGTTTTAGTTTGTGAGACAGAAAAGCTGCAAAGACATGGGTTCAAAGCAGACGAAGTAGCAGTCAAGAAGAACACAATTATTTAGAAGAGCTTTAAACAATACTACTGTACTAGAATAAATTAGGAATATGATATAGTAGCCAATACCGATATGTACTAAGCACTTGCTGTTGATAGCCAGCTTGAATCATTTGGTGGGCCAACTCATGAAGCAGTGGAATCACACGAGCTGGCATAAGAGTTAGACGTTTGTAAGCTGTGCTCTCAGCACTTTTATTATTTTGCTCAGAAGAATTATTAGCAGCATCTCCCTGATTCCCTGATGGTGCATTTGGCCGCAATGAGTTGGGAAGACAGTCAAAAAGACGATCAGGTTCAACAGGTTTACTGAAACAAAAGAACTCCATAAGTTTATTTGTAAGCAAAAGCGAAAAAATAGCAGTCATTTTGAGAAAATGGATAGAGAAGAAAAACAAATCAAGAAAATTCACAATTTTCCCTAAATTGTGGACTAGATCAAAGACTTGGAAACAATAGTGGACTTCCCTGCAATGAAAACACAGTTTTGTTTGCTTTAAGTTCTCTAACAGTAGGTTTAGGCTTAAGGTGCAAGAATAGCCAAATGTGCCGAATGAACAGCAGGACAACAGGCTGATTTGATTTTGTAACTTCCAAAATTCAAACCTTGTGATGGCATTTTGAGTTTCTGCCCTCCACAACCACAATGTGATATTTAGAACAAGTGTCCATTAAGAAACTGTTCTATTTGGACATTTGTACAGGGGAGGAGCCATGCGTTAACAAGGAAGATAACGATTGACAAACAAGGTCAACACTACCAAGAAACACATTTGTATGACCAACCTATAAGAAGTCAAAATTTGTTTGAACTCATCCTCTAGCTTTGAGATGGCCTTAGAAAGTAAGTTGTTGACACGGGGGAGCGCCTGGTCAGTAGACTTAAATTTTGGGTTGCTGGTGAAAAATTGATTGATAGATTTCAATTGATCAACGGCTTCAAGGTACATTTCCAAATCTTCATGTGGTCCTCTGAGTACTTTGGCCTCAGCCTACACATCCAATTGAAGATGAATTCATCATAAAAAAATTTAATGGCTACAATAATAAATAAAAAATTGTGTAACCACCTCTGGATGCCAATTAATATTCTTTATTACAGCTGTTAACTGGATCAGAATTTATAAGGACTTCATCAGATAAAGCCAAATTGAGCTTATAGCAAAATTGCATCCCGCCCCCGTCCCCCAAGCCTGGCCAAAAAATTATACAATTTTTTTCTTGCAAAGAAAGTAATATAAAAAAGAAAAAATTTCGACACAATGAAGATCAAACCTATTGATCAACTGGTTACCTTTGGAACACACATTAATGGAATTAGGAAAGTCAACACAATATTCAGACTGACATCTGAGCATTGTTGAACCCCCCTCCCCCACCACACACGCCCACAAAAAAGGAAGAAAAAAAGAAAAAGGAAAACAACCAAGATGCAAATGCTATAAACTAAAGTTCCACTGGCATCCAATTGCACATCAAATCAACACATTCCATGATACATCGCATGTGTCAAATCCACAAAACTAGATCGAAGTCAATATATGGCACAATGCAAAACCTTGTAATGCTAAAGTTATTGACATGAACATGACTAGAAAACCTTGCTTTGTACGTGAAGGTGAGCTGCAATTCACACATGCGAAGATGATATGGTCATTATGAGATTGTGTGGTCTATGGACCTACACAGCGGTATGTTTGGTGCAAAATCCATTTGTTTATGTATTTTTTTAATCATTATGTCCATCACATGTATAATACATTTTATTCAATATATATTCACATAGGCTATTTAAATGTATATTAAGATATCTTATGTAAGTAGTGTCACTGTTGGACCAACTTTTTTTTTCAAAAAAAAAAGGGAATAGAAGTGAAGTGAACAGCATAATGACAATTAAAAAATTCGTACTGCAGCAACAACCTATTACACAAAGTCTCTAATAGTATACTCTCACGATTTTGTAATTATGGTTGCAATAGTTACTGGAATCACGATTCTCTTGCCGGTTTGAAGCAATCCTCGTAAGCCTTTCACAATTCTCATTTTCTTTGTGATCTCATTAGTCTACCTTACTGCATGCCTAGCATGCTTAACTCTTCAAATCTTCAATCCAACCACATCCTCATCTGCAATCAGAATTTTAAAACATATTTCACCAGGAATACAGGATATCTCTCAGCAAATCAAAGCTGAATATTTTATTCTCTCTTGCATTGGCTACTTTTCACCCTGATAAGTTGTTTGGTTGCATCAACTATGCAATGTAAACAAACTTATAACGGTATTTCCATTACCGTGTTTGCTTGCATATGAATATTGTAATCAAAACTGCATTGTAGTTAAGAATTACCCCAACCATTCAATTACGTTTACACTCATCAAGCCTAGACAACTTCTATTATAATGTTGGACGTGGCCCAAAAACAGTATCATATGATTGGCATATTATTGAAAAATTCAAATCAAAATTGAGATCACTCATGCCTATCTCGTCTTACTCTTCCTATGTCTCATCATCATCATCATCGTGAAGTATGCCTTTTCTTTATTTGCATTATGCTACTCATGTTCCCTTCCCATTACATGCTTCCTTTTTTCTCTCCCTCCGTGTCATCCACTCCATCCTCTCTCATTCCATTGATTACCTTGAAATCAGACACTGTAATGTAATTGTCATACCGTTACACTACACTAACAATTGCATTCCATAGTTGATTCCATTATATGATTTCACTACATCCAACCGAATGCCACATGAATGCATATTTGTCCACATGTTATTTGTCAGCCAAAGTTAGGCATTACATAACTCCTAGTTCTCTTTACTTTCTTTCCACTCCCCTACATAGCACCAAATGATATTGATTCAGGTGCATATTCTTCCACACAAAATGCATTATGACAATACTCTTTTACACTGACAGTACATGCTTCACATTCGGTCACACCAGAATAAATTAAAGGTAGAAACTTTAATAACTTCTTTTTTCATATACATTTCCCTTTTTCAAGGTTATTTCTTAGATAGTTCAAGAACTACCTCAACCAAAAGCTTAAGCTAATTTTCAAGGCTCAGGAAAAGGTTTTGCATTCTTAACAAGCCCCTCTAAGAGCACTCTTTAGAACTGGAGCGTGGATATTGCATGAGCTCTCCTTGCCTTGCGAGACTGCATATGGGTATGGTCATATTCAAATCTGAAATCTCTAGTTCAGAAAGAGTTCAGAAAGTCTCTTAAACCATTAAACCATGAGGAAGTACTATCCTAACCAAAATTTTAAGCTTACGGTGGATGACCCAAGAAAATTTCTATACTCTGAAAATTAAGATGTTAGGAAGCTAATCCTCTAAAGCGGGCTGAACGGAGCAATTAAAGAGGTCAGCCCAAAAATCACTAAATCCCTGCTTGCTACGGCAATTCTGTCCTCCTTCTCCCGCAGCAAAAATAATCAAAATGAATGTCACCAAAAAAAAACAAAATGAAATAATTAAGAGGGAAACAAGAAGCAATTAAGAACAGAACCTGGCGTGCAAGTTCAAATTTAGACAGAATAAGCTCGCAAGCCTTCAAAGTCTTGTCGATATTATCATGCGCTCTTCTAATAGAATGCGTCCGTATCTAAACAAGCACAACAAGTAATCAGAAATCAAAATGCATAAAAACGAGTGCGAAAATCATCAGTAAGAACACAGAACGCAAATTGTGAGAAATCAAATCAAACAGAGCGCGGGGGGGGGGGGACCTGAGTAGGACGCATGGCAGTTTCGAGCGATGAGAGACGGTGATCGAAGGAGCCGAGGATAGAGACCATGTTTTCTGTGATTGTTTGGCTCTTCGCAAGGGATTCTCGCATGAACACCACTCGCTCTCCTAGGGTTTCCGTCGCCACCATTTTTCTCCCCTCCTATCCCTTCTCCTATGGCTTCCGCGCCGATTTGGGGGTGAAATTTGATAGAGGAGAGAGAAAATGAGTAAGACGGAGAAATCGATAGATAGAAATACCGGGGGAACGCAGAAATGCTACAGTTGAGATGCGATTTCTGTTTTGGAGACACTTATGCTCTGCGAAGCATCCATATATACCTTTGGGATTTTGCTTCAGAGAGTGGTGGCGGTAAACCAGGAAACAAAATTTCTCGTCTTTTCCTGTTTTTTTTTTTTTTTTGGGTGCGCTTTTTTCCTTTTTTCTTTTCCCGTCCTCTCCTTTCACTCGACAATGGCTTAATGAGGTTTGGTTGATGTTTGCAAATAAGTTTAACGGGTGTTCATGAAAGTTAATGTTCATTTAAGTTAGTATGTTGTTGATTTTAATAGCATCGTATTCAAATTTATACTTAGACTTTTGTCATAAAATTTTAGCCATTAGCTTAATAATAATTAAAAAAATTGAAATAATTCATATTGTTTTCTCTCCCTTTATAATATATCTAGAGAGTTATACTTCATATTGTTTTCTCTCTCTATATCTAGACAGAGAACTACCTCTTAAGATAAAAACTAGAAACTTCTAATCTCAATCTTTGATATTCTAATCAACGGATGATATATTGGCACGTTATCAAATAACACAACCTCCCAATCTACTCCCTATTAAACTTGAAAACCACCGTAGTGTGGCGGCGCTTGGTGAACGGCTGAACTGGTAGTGATCATTTCTATACAATGCAATTGTGGATGGAAGGTTGGGTTAATTATTTGACAACGTGACAAAGCATCATACATGAATCTGAATATCAAGTTTGACATTAAAAGTTCCTCATTCTTATCCTGATAGGAAGTTCTCAATGGATACGTTCTCTGTGTATGTGTACCTGTGTCACTACTAAAAACGTCATTATTCCGACAAAATTTCTGACTAAAAAGGCAAAATTTTCCGTCGAAATATGAATATTCCGACAGAATTTCCGATTGACGGAGGATGTCGGAGTACGGCTCGTCGGGAAGCCTTTTCGACAAGCTAACACAATCCGTTGGAGGATTTTCCGATGGAATTCCATTGGAAAAATTCCGTCGATCACTAACGGAATCACACTGGCTGTTGAAATTTCAAATTTTTAAAATTTGAAAAAAAATCTGTCGGAAACCCACAAAATTCCCTCGGCGTTTTAAATTTTGTTTAAAAAATATAGTACCCAACTATAAAAACATTTTTCAATGCATCTAAAACACAATAAATTCTCATTATTAGCGTTAAATTGATATAACAATAAATTCTCATTATTGACGTTAAATTGATATTAACATTAAATTCTTTAAAAACTTGAGAACAAATTATCAACTTAACAAAGTAACATCAACATAGCAAACTAACTATATAAATAAACTATCAAATTTACATAATTACATACAAACTAATTATACAAATTATTAAATTCAACGTATATACTTAATTCACTAAAAATTTATACAGATTATACATAAGAAAACTTTCTCAAATAGTCAACGACAAATGATGGCGAGAGGAGGCGACGACGGTATGGCGACAGCAAGCGACGGTGGGGGTGATGGCAAGTGGCGACGCATTGTTCCCTCTCTCTCTATATATATTTTGTGAAACAGGCACAAAAAAAATGAAGGAGCAAAATTTATAAGAGAAATTCCGACAGAATGTCGATAAATTTTTCCACCGGAATATTCAAAGAAAATTGAATTTTCCCTCTATTCAACTCGTAGTGAAATTTGTTTTTCAAATTTTTTAATATTTTCCGACGAAAATTCCGTCGGAATTCAGAAAAAGTCATTCAGAAAATCCATCGGAATTCCAGCGAATATGTCAGAATCTGTCGGAATTCCGCCGGAGATTCCAACAAACCTGTTTTCCATCGGAATAAGGCGAATTTTTACTAGTGTGTGAATGTGTGTATTAGCAACAATGATACCATAATTTGTTCATCTTTGTTAAAAGTTAACTTTGATCTATGGAAATTCAATAGCCAAGCAGAAGACATCAAATGGTTGCATTCATCATTCAAGATACTATTTAAAAAATGATGTTGACAAGAGTACACAATTTCGCCAAGCCCATGATACAGTTAATTGATTTAGGGCCTGTTCTTTTCGTTGGAAAATATGAATTGGTAAATTGATGAAACTAGTTGAGATTGATTGAGGTGGATATTTGTTATTGAAGTGGATTGAAGTTGGTTGAAGTTGGTTGAAGTTTTTTTTTTTTTTTTAAGATAGAAATTGGCTAAAATAGTGGAAAGTTGGTTGAAGTTGATATATTTTTATTGAAGTTTGCGATGTGGGTTAGAATAGGTTGAACTTGGTAAATTTGAATTTACCAACAAAAAGAACAGGGCCTTAATGGTGGCTTACTACACTGCCATTGTGACTCTTAAAAATTTTTTTTTAAAAAAAAACATGGGACAAATAAGAGGCTTTTGTTGAATTCTAGAAAGTAAGTCAAGATTGTATTTGCCAACTAGGTTGTATGTCCTACATAATGTTTTAGCTGAAGGACAACAAGTTAATTTTATCTTGATTAAGATAGGAAGTGACAGTAATGTATATCATATACCTAGGAGTGTATACTCTCACTTGTCATGTATATATATTTTTTTCAATGTGTATTTGTCATGTAGACAATTGTTATATGTGGCACTAATAGGACTTGTAGAAGTATGAACTCCTAGGAATATGATATAGGTTTTGAGGAGGTAACTAGGGGTATTTAAAGTATAAATAACATGTCTTTTTAATCGAATGAAAAACTCCTTTGTGCTGGCCGGCGGCCGCTAAGCAACCAGGGTTATTTAAATTATAACTGAACTAAAGTTCATGTGCTACTCAGGCCTTGTTCTTTTCAGTGGGAAATGAGGGGTGTGGGATGAGTGATTGTGGGAAAACGGGGGAAGGAGTGGGTGAGTGTGGTTTTTTTTTTTAAATGTGGGAAAAACTGGGTGAGTGTGGGTGAAAGTTGAATGTAGTTGAATGAAGTTGAAGTATTAGTTATTAATATTTTTTTGTTTTATAATGTATTAATTTTATTGTGATAGTAATTAATGATGATGATTTTTTTTTGGTTTATTCTGTTTTGTTCTGTTTTATTTTGTTTATTTTTTATTTTTGTGTTTTTGTATTTGTATTTTTTATTTTTTATTTATTTTTTATTTTTTGTTTTTTTAAAATTTTTTATTTTTTTTTATTTTACTTTTTTATTTTTTACTTTTTTTTATTTTTTACTTTTTTTTAAATTTTTTAAATTTTTTAAATTTTAATTTTTTAATTTTTTAAATTTTAATTTTAATTTTAATTTTCTTAAATTTTTTTTGTTTTGCTTTTTTTATTTTTTTTATTTATTTTTTTTATTTTTGTATAATTTTTTTATTTTTTATTTTTTTGGAATTTTCTGTTGGTTCTTTTTCTGGAATAAAAAAATAAAAAATACAAAACAAAATTATAATTTAAATTTTTTTTAAAGAATAAAAATAAATACAAAAACATTAAAAAATTAAAAAATTAAAATTAAAAATTAAAAAATTAAAAAATTAAAAATTTAAAAATTAAAATATTAAAAATTTAAAAATTAAAAAATTAATGAAAAAAAATAAAACTGTTCCATAACATCTGAAAAATTAAAAATTTAAAAATTAAAAATTTAAAAATTAATAACTGAAAAATTAAAAATAAATACAAAAAAATTAAAAATTAAAAAATTAAAAATTTAAAAAATTAAAAATTTAAAAAATTAAAAAATTAAAAAATTAAAAAATAGAATTAAAAAATTTAAAAAAATTTAAAAATTAAAAAATTAATGAAAAAGAAAAAAACAAAACTGTTCCATAACATCCGAAAAATTAAAACTGCTCATAATTCCTATCAGATTATTCGTACACACAATTACGTAAATTATAAAAAAAATTTCAAATATGAGAAATGGTTGTTTTATATAGGTGTGGGAAGAAGTGGGTGAATGTGCGAATGAGTGGTATTTTTTTTTTAAGTGTGGAAAAGAGTGAAAAGAGAGAGGAAGAAGTGGGTGAGTGTGGGGTGCGTGAATTTCCCCACAAAAAGAACCGGACCTCAATTACTCATTGACCAGTTTGGAAACTTGAAAGAAAGTCCTACAAGAACAGGATACCTAAAAAGAACCCAATACACATTCGCTGTACCTAAAAAGAACCCAATACATAGTCGCTGCCAACATTTATGATCGTCGGTCACGTTCTTAACAGGATCACGGGAAGGTTGCTTCTCTTTAAGAAAGAGAAATTGATGTAGTATGAGACAAAATTCGTAAATTTATCCTATTCAGGGCCTGTTTTTTTTCGTAGATAAATAGAGATAAATAAAAGGTTAAAGTTGGTTGAGGTTAGTTGAAATTGGTATTTGTTTTAGGTGGATTGAAATTGGTTGAAGTCGGTATATTTTTTTTTGTGGTGGTTAAAATAATGAGAGTGTAATTATGTGTGATAATTTATGAAATTATTGTAATTTTTAGTGCATTTTTTCACTGAATAGTAATTTCACAATTTTGTAATTATTTTTATGGAAGTTAGAGGCCGGCACAACTTATCAATTATTTTTAACAATTTGGGTTGCAAAATTTATTGATGACAACTTTCTATATACGTGTCTTTTTTTTTATAGGTAAATTTGAAAATACTAACTTAAACGTACTTCAACCCACTTCTATTATCAACTAAAGTTCAATTTATGACATTAAAAAAATTCAACCTACTTCAACTGACCTCAACCTATTTCAACCCACCTCAACCTACTTCAACCTATTTCACCCTTTTACCCGCCCCAATTTACCAACGACAATAACAGGTCCGTATTCGAAAAATTTAGATGTAACAAAAGAAAATAGTATGATCATAAGTGTTACAAAATATATCAGCAATATAGATTTGTTGTTAATTTTTAAATGTACGAGTTGGTTGAAAATATAACATTCGCTTTTTTCTAATTTTATAAAATACGAAAAATTAGGTTGTGAAAAATTATAAAAATATGATGTAATTTGAAAAACGTGTGACAACAAAATATGATGATGATAATTTGAAAATTAAAATGGAATCGTATCTAATCAAGACTGCTTGATGCATCATGATAATCAACAAAATGGAATTGTATCTAGTCAATTTAAAAATACCAACATCAACACACTTCAACCTCCTTTCATTAGTTTAACAAAGTTTAATTTATCAAATCAACAAAATTCAAACCACTTCAATGTACTTCAATTCACCTCAACTTACTTCAACCTACCTTAACCTACTTCCCCTTTTACCCAACCCAAGTTACTTATAAATTTTCACTATTTTCAAATCATACTACTTTGCAAAAATAATTAAATCTCGCATGACACTTTACAAATTATTAAATTTATGAAGGAGTGGGTTGAAGTTAGTTGAAGTGAGTTGAGGTTGGTTGAAGTGGATTAAAATTGATATTTTTATTTTTTAAATGAGCTAAAATTAATTGAAGTGAATTAAAATGAGTTAAAATAAATTGAGATTAATACATTTAAAATAACCTATGAAAAAAACAGGGCCTAAAGTACCGTAAATGTCCGAAGCAAAAATTCACTTGAAGTGCGACAACAACTAATAAGATTTGACTATTTAACAGTACTTCCTCCAATGTTGTACATTTGAATTTATGATCTAAAGATCCCACTAATCTTTAGTAGGACGCAAGTCGAACTATTCAAACTTATTCTTGGACAAACATCGGAAATAGTAAAATTTGAATTAGACTTAAAGTGAAAGTGAATAATCATGAACTACGTTAGGTACAAATTTTTCCTCCAAATTTGTTTTTCTTATTTTATATTTTACAAGATAAACTTATTAGACGTAATATCAGCCTATTAAAGTCAATCCAAACTTTAAGTTTACCAAACCTAGATTTGGTAAAATTGATCCAAGATTCGAAACCCAAACTGAATAACCTGGACTCATCCCCGACCCGATATTCGAAATATGCTTATTGAAAGTAGACTCGAAATTTGAATTGACCCCAACCAAACCATACATTGTCCGGAATTTCTGACAAATCGCTTATTTTTATATGACAAGCCTATTGAACAAAAAATCAGTTGATTCAAAATTGACCCAAACTGAAGCTCACCCAATTCAAACCAAACCATCCCAAAATGTCGCTTAACCTGAAACATGACCCGACCTAGATTTAATCCGGCCCGTGCTCGAATTGAATGAGCCATTTGCCAGGTATTCCCAAATCTTATTAATCTAGCCTAAAATTAATGTAACCTAACGTCGAAATTGAATGAACACTCAATTTCTCTGATCTAGATCCAACCCTAGCATTACATCAGCAAAGTCAGCAGCAAAATTAATCAACAACAAAGTCGACAATAAAGTTTCGAAAATAAGCTTTCACCCTAATGGGGTTTTTTTTTTTGGAAGGGGAGGGATCTACATAAGTCACAAAGTATGATACAATATAATTACAACAGTTGAATATGTGACTTTACAAGTACAAAAATGTTAGATAAATCATGCCTTTTATTTAGTTATCCATAAAACAACCAATATTCTAACATAACAATTAACTATCATTTTTTTTATAAAAAAAAATAGGCACAAATTAGAGCTTTGAAAGGAAGTAGCTAGCTAGCTAAGCAGATTGAATAGTTGGACCTACTTCCCTTAATATAGAAGAACTTTAATTTGCCACATTTCTCACATAAGCCAAGTATGTACTGAACAATTTCCAAAGTTGGACGGACATCAATACATCATTACTTCATGCACGTATCTTCCTCACGCAAAAGCAATACCTCGTTCAGCAAAAATTCAAAGGACGCGGCTTCTTTTATCACTCATATTTTCGTGCGGCTTTCTCATCATTTTCCAGGTATTTTCTCGCTCATCGTATCTTCTTCTTCTCAATTAATTTCCTGATTGCGCTATTTCAGCAATGGCACGGCTTGATTAATAAAATGATAATTGATAGCATGCAAATTAGGGAGAGGAAACAAAATTGTAATATTGCATTTTGAAACACACAGTTGTAAGTTATCTCCAAGAGTACAACTAGATTTTTTTCCCCCTCCTCTCCTTTGTTGGTTTTGTTGCTCTGGCATGTCCTTAATTAGTATTGCTTTTAAAAAAAAAAAATGTATTTTTCAAGTCTTTTCAACTATGGATGCAATTAGACCTGACAAAACTGACCCGAAACCCGAAATTCGAACCAAACGATCCGGACCCATACCTGACCTGACATCCGAAATATGCTCACTCGAAAGTGGACTTGAAACCCGAATTGACCCGAACCGAACTATACCCGACCCGAAATTTTCTACAAAACGTATCTGACCAAAAATTAGTTGACCCGAAATCGACCCGAACCAAACCATACCTGACCCAAACCGAAACGACCCAAAATCTCATTTAACCCGAACATGACCCGACCCAAACTTGACCCGACCCGTACTCGAACCGAATGACTCATTTGCCAGGTCTAGATGCAATCTAAGAAGGAGACTCTATGTGTTCAAGAACCAACTCAACCAAAAACTTAAGCTGATGGTTGAAGGACAAGGAATAGATTTATACTCTAACACTATGACATTCTCATTCTCCACTATAATCACTATGTAAAATTTTAGGTTGAATGTGCTTGGCATTTAGTTGGGATTTAATCCCCTCATTTGCGCAAAAAAAAGGAAAAATCACTACGTACAATTTTAGGTCGAAATAATTATGCAATATGATATCAGTGTACTTCTAAGTAAAAGGTCTCAAATTTGAATTTTAATAGAGCATTCATATATTAGATTATCACATAAGGTATGGAAAGTCTATGTAACATTCTTCATGCCTAAAAAAATATATGATTTTAAATTTTATATAAATTGAACTTTAAATAAACAAATCACACATAAAAGTTTAATTGAGGTTTTAACCTAAAATCAATCGATAATATATAAAGTGACTTACTAACCTATATACATGTTCAAACGCTCTTTCATTTGTCAATGTGGGATAATATTAAAGAAATTTCAAGTACGTATTAAAGAATATTGTAAAAAAAAATATTTCGCCTTCAGTCATAAGCTTAATTTTTTATATGAGGTGGCTCTTAACTTGCAAGTGTAACTTAGATTGTAACCTAACTGCTTTGTCCCAATAAGGGTGGGGGAAATTATTTGCGAATGTAAAAGAATGGTGAAGCGAGCAGAGAAAGATTATGAGACTAACGAACGACGTTGACAAAACAAGGTGTACCAGTGTACCACCGCTAGGCAATGGAAATAAGAATTACACCTGTGAACAGATCAAGATGAAGAGAGAAGTCTCTTTTCTTTTCTTTTTTTAAAGTATGTATGGATCATCTATTAGGCTCCTATTTTATGAGGATCTAACAGGTCAATAGGCTAGTGAGAAAGGAAAACAAACTACCACGCTCAAAGCCCAACAACACCCCTCTCTCTCTCCCAAATAATTAGCAAAGAAAAAGCTTCACCCCCCCCCCCCCCCACCCCAACATTCGAATCCTGGTGGGACAGGTGGAGCAAGACAGCAGGTTCTACTCTGCTACAAGTAGATCGGCGAAGAGAGAACTCTCATAACCAATAGGGCATCCCAAATTTCTTAGTCTTGAAGTTAACATTTGTAAGAGTAGGAGTGTTCATTATTAAGTCTGAAACCAGATCAAATTGAAGATCGGTTAAAATTGGACCAGATTAATTCGGGTCGAGTAAATTCAATCTGATTCACGGTCCATGAAATTTTCTTATTCGGTCTTCGGTTCGGTCCATCAGTCCGGACCGAATAAAAAAATTATGGACTATCAAATCAGTTAGCAAAGCGACCGATATATACTTAAAATTAAAATTTTCGGTTTGATTTTTGTTGGCAATCCCAATCTCCCAACCCACCTGTTGCTATTTCACCTCTTTGTTTCTCTCTCTCTCTTTAATCCCTCACTATTTTATTGGTTGGTATCTACTTAAAAGTTCTATTTTTTTAATAAAATTTTAATCTCAAGTAAACTTTTAATATTTGAATACACCTAAATGGCTCCAAAATCCTACTTCTAGATATTCTATTTTAGTTTAGGTTGTTTAATCCATGAAAGTTGAAAACTTTAAATCCCCTAATAAATTTGATTTGCTCAGTCTGATATGAATTTTTTTAGTCCAGTTTAAGTTTTATTCAGTCCGGTTTATGATCCATGTTCCTCTTTTTATTCGCTCCTCGGTCCAAACCGTCTGGTCCGGGTTTGGACCGATGAACACCCCTATGTAAAAGGTTGTCATGGCTTTAACCTTCATCAACAATTAAATAGGAAAATAAGTAGTTTTTTTAGGTCTTGAATCCTCAATTTCACTGAGGTTGAACCATTATTGGCCCAATAAGGGATAAAGCTCTCCCATTATATATTTTTTCCATTCACAAGACTCGAATCTGAGACGTTCTTTAAGGGGTGGAACAGTGTCAAACCATTTGAACTAACCTGTGTTAGTTAAATAAGTAGTTATTTGAATACTTCCTCCATCCAACTTTTTATTTTTTGAAAAAATTTACAGCATTTATTATTTAGTTTGTCCATAATAAAAAATATATCCCTAAATTAGTCTTGTCATCTATATAGTTTCCAACACTAAGAATTTATTGATTAATTTACTAATTATTCAAAATATCACATTTATTAAGAGGAAAGTTATCCAACTGTTTAATATTCTAATTTGAATAATTAAATATAACAAAAGTATTTGGAACAGATTATCAAAACAAAACCTATGACAATAATATTTGATGCATAATTCCATACTATAAAGCGCTTGGCCTGACCGCCTGAGTGTTCATGTGCTGCCACTCCCGCATTTCTCACCCAAATTTAGGGTTGTTCATTATTCAGTCCAAATTCGAATTGGGTTGAAGACCGACCCTGATCGGACCGGAATAGATCGAACCGAATAAATTCGATTTGATCTAGGGTCCACAAATTTTTTTTATTCGGTCTTCAGTCCGGCCACTGGTCTACCGGTCCGGACTGAGGATCGAATAAAAAAATTTTGAAAGTCTACTTTTTACTTGTTCAATTTCAAATTTCTTTTGCAACTAGTAATTTCTCATGTGTTCAAGAATATTGATTTTTTTTCATGATGGAAATATGTTGAAGTAGTTCATATTTAGACTCTCTCTCTACCCTGCTCAAACCAGTGGGCCCCGTTGTTCGTGTAGACCAAAACACTTTACTACGCCTTAAAGGTAAGTTTGCAAGAGTCTGCCTTAATCTTGACATCACTCAACCGCTGCCTGGTAGCCTGACCATTGCTAGGGGTACTTTTTCTATGCGAGTTCCCCTTATCTATGAGGGGCTTCATGAAGTATGTCCATTGTGTGGGGGGGAAGCGCACCAACTTGACAACTGCCCTAAGCTCCCGGCACAACCAAAAGCCCAAGTCGTGGTCCAAAAATTTGATGAATCTAGTGACTG
>JACYFF010031952.1:19950061-19967933 GCA_017589665.1 Selenicereus undatus | reverse complement strand
ACCATGCCAAAAATAAATATCTTCTTATGGCAAATGTGTCACAGGGCAATTCCGGTCCGAGGCCTTCTGCTCAAAAGAGGTATCCAACTAGATCCAGGTTGTCCTAACTGTCTGAATGACATTGAGACAATAGAACACCTGTTCAGTCAATGCCATAGCACCCAAAAGGTTTGGGATTTGGATGATTCCCACCAATGGTTACCCAAACGTCTTTCTCCCATTGGATGTCATGATATGAATGACGCCCTACATAGGGCACAGAGGGATCATAACCCCCAGACGCTCCAAAAATTCGCATTCCTTACATGGAACATTTGGAAAGAGAGAAATATGGTTGTCTTTGATAAGCAAATCTTCAACCCGGTTAGATGCCTAATCAAGGCCAAAAAGGCATATGCCGAATGGCGAATCCGATCTTGCATGTCGGCAGATACTTCCCAAAGGGGGCCCTTTTTCTCCCCCTCTTACAAATTCCAGTTCGTTCGCTGGCACCCGCCACCCCCAGGAGTCATCAAAATCAACTTTGATGGCTCACACATCAACTCCACAACAGCAGGCGGTTACATTTTACGGGATTGGACTGGTAAGGTCCTCAAAGTTGGCGCAGCAAACTACGGACACACGTCTGTCCTTGTTGCCGAAGCTAGAGCACTACGTGATGGAATTCGGACGGCCAGGCAGGCCGGCTTCACTAGACTCTGTATTGAAGGAGATAATCGCACAGTGATCCAGGCTCTCCAAGGTACCGGCAGTACCCCCTGGAAAATTTCCACAATTATGGAGGATGTTCGCACATGGATGCAAAGTGCTACGCAAGTTCAAGTTAAACATATTTATCGTGAGGCAAATATGGCCGCTGATTGGCTTTCCAAATTTGGGCATACTACCACGGATTGGGTGTCTTCTGATAAATGTTTCTCTTCAGCTCTTGGGACAATTCTGGCTGCTGATGTTGTTGGGCGTACTCTTGTGAGAAGATGCGCCTAACGGGGGTTCTTTTTTTTTCCTCACCATTGTTAAAAAAAAAAAGTAGTTCATATTGAAACAAATACAAGATGTTCATATCGTAAAAACGTATGTCTTTGATGTCATCCAAGTTTTCAATTTTGCTAGTGTGACAATTCGGTCCGGTCCATGACTTATTCAGTCCAGTCTACAATCCATAACTTCTCTCTTATTCAATCCTTGGTCCAACACGATCCAATCCGATTCGGTCTGGGTTTGGACCTATGAACACCCTACTCAGATTCGACTTGGGGGGAGGGGACATGATTTTTGTTCTATGTGAATAAGAATTTGCAGTTGGGATTCATTCCTTTGCTTTTGACCGGACTTTGGTATTCCTTATCCCTTGGCCTATTTCAGCCCGCTGTACATCCATAAATAGGGCCCATTACGCTAGGCCCGTTTACTAATCCCCAAAAAAATCTAATTCCATGCAACTTCAACTTATTGCCTCTCTTATTATGCCTTGATACGTCCAAACTTACAATATTTGGCAAAATTAGCTGTTAGCATATAATATAGGTAGTGGATAACTATTTAGATAGCAGATATATGTTTTAATTTAACTGTTAATAGATAAGTGTTTAGATGAGCTGTTGAAGCAAATGTGTTTAGGAAATATAGCTGTTGGTTTAGTTAATTAATGTAAATTGACATAAAAGGATACAAAAAATTTCTAGAAATATATTTTCCCAATGATAATTTTTGGCCAAAAAATATAAAGCGCGGCTTTTGAATATCAAAAGATAATACTATTAACTTTTGCAGAAATGCTGCTTAAAATGATAAATGCTACTTGAAATACTAGCCCAAACATAAGGTTAGCGAGCACTAAAAATTGACTAATTAGTGTATTGACGTGATCAAAATGTTAAACACTATTTAAAACGTTATTGTTGAACACGGCCTTAGACTATCCTAAATCCACATATAAGGGCGGCAATGGATTGGGTGTGGATTGGGTGAACTATCATCTGCGTCCATCACTCGTTTTTATCTGCTTCATCTAATCCATGCATCATTTGCAAAAATCCAATCTAATGCAATCCATCCACCCATCATTTGCAAGTGAAAATGGGTAGATCAAGTTCTACGAGTGATGAAAGCTTATGTTCGCAAATTTATAAGAAAAAACAAGTTGTCTTTTGAAAAATTTACAAAAGATATTTTAGATACAAGAATGAATAAAATGTCGCATTTGTGATATTGCTTTGATAAAAATCATAAAATTAGCAATGAAATTGTCTAAAAAGGGGTAAAATTTAAAGGACAAAAATAAAAAATAAACTAATTGCAAATAAATGATAAGCAAGTGGATGAATGAATCAGGTAGCGATTCGGGTGAAGCATCACTGGGATTCAACCCAATTCATCAAATCAACATCCATCATCCATAGATTTTAGATTTTTACTTACTTTTTCAGATCGGATGAAATGGGTGTTCATCGAATGCAGGTAAAATTGTCATCTCCATCCAAATTCTTCTAAATGAATTTTTTATGAAGATCACACTTGTCCTAACTTAAAGTATGTGCAATCTAACTTTTGGTTAAGATGGCAACCATATATATATTTTTTTCCTTCTGATTTTGGATCTCTATTTTAATATAGTTAATCTACCGTTCGCATATAATGTGGTATAGCCACATGCCTCTTCTATCATATGTTCTTTCTATTTTTAAGACTCGACATCGAAGTCTTACTCACGGGGAATAATATCAAAATACTTGAACCAACTTACAATGATAGCATAACCATTATATAAACCTTTCTTTGTCTCCTAAAGATTTTAAATTCTCTACCCTAATGTTGGTTTGAATAAGAAAAGATATAAAAACTCACATCACACATAAAGCAAAAGAAAAGGAAAATAGAAAAGATTTATTATTAGCCGTCCAGTTAGCAGTTTCCAATTTGCTCATGGAAGTGAGAAATCCTTTGATATGAACCCATTTGCGAGACCATATAACATAGACTATAAAACTTGCTACCTTGTAGCATGGAGCCCCATTTTCCAAGTAATTGCCCCTTCGGAGAGGCACAAGCCAATTAAGAAAAAAGGAAAAACACACACACACTCCCTTGAAGCTTCCAACCTTCAATTTTAGATGTATCATGCCATCCTTAATGTTGAATTCTTATTATTGATAAAGATGACTTAATAACAAAGAGTAATAAGTAATTGTCTCATGAAAATTAAGTATCATGTGCAGAGCATTATGTGCTTAAAACGGATATTTAATTTGAATATATATACCTTTCGCACTATAAAATAGCATTTACGGATTCCCCTCAACACACATACCAAGGGAAGGGGAAAAAAAAAGGAACACCCCTAAGAGATATCATTAAATAAGAGAATATGCATTTTGGGATCTTGGGTAGAGAAACAAGATTTCCCTTCCATTGTTTAGTCCAATGACTAGTGTAAATGGTACTAAGAAAAAGAATTATTATATCCTCAAAGCTTATCAATAAATTCCTTGATCACATGATATGGGTAAATTAAAACATACATAAAGTATACTCCAAAAAAAAAAAATCATACATAAAGTGCTTTCTAAGCTTTTTTTTTTTTAAAAAAAACTCATTCTTGAATTTATAATTAAGATAATATTTCCATTAAAAATTGTAATCAACTAAGTAATTATCGAAGTGTGGCTGTCTTATAGAATATCTCAAACAATGTTTTGTCCAACGTCAAATAATATGCGTACATTTAAAAAGCATGGACATTGGGCAAATATCTTATATAGCAGACAACAGTTAGGGTTGGGCAACAGATCGGGTACCCATTGGGTTAAGCGGTCGGCGCGTTTAAACTAGGCATAATAAAGGGTCGGGTCAATAATGAACATGGTCAATAATTGGTCAGTCTATTAAGGCATATTAACGGGCCGGACTGGGTTGACCCATTAACGGCCCGTATATTGACGCATTATTTTTTTCATCCTAATTGACACACTAGTTTACATATTTCAATTAGTTAAACTCATTACCAGCACTTTGTACGTAACAATAATTACTATACGCCGTTATTTTGTGCAAGTTTGTTCCGTTTTCAAACGGGCTCAAAGCGGGCTGCCCGTGGGCCGACGTGACCCGATCCGTTTACTAGCTTGGTTGTGTATTTTCTAACTTTGAATTTGGACTAGTTTAATTTGGTTGGAAAATTACAAAGACATTAGTTGAAAAAATAACTCATCAAAAACACTCTTTAGGTGGTGATGGGTGGGGTCATGGGCAGGCTGGGTTCATTTGGCCCATAACTCAGTCTGACCCATTAACAAATTTTCTAGGCCCGGCCCGGCCCGTTTAGTTAATTAGTCAGCCCAGTCCGACCCATCCCAATCCGTTGCCCACCCCTACTAACAGTTATAGGGGATGAATCGATTAGTATAAGGCGAATAACAAGAAATTTGAGTTGAGAACGAGAAATCAAGAAAACTACAAGTTTTGTTTTTGTCAAAAATCTTAAACAACATCCCTATCGATGATGCTAGTAGATTGATATCTAGTCTTCGAATGGTGGCCGAACTTGCATAAGATCACAGATGCCTAACGCAAGATCACCTTATTTGGAGTTTGGACACGCTAACACCCAACATTCATTATACAAATTTAACTAATTAATCTGGCTACTCCATCAACGAAATAATTTCCTCCCATGCAAATAAAACCTCAACGAAGGAGTTCTCTCTTACCATAACCCTCTGCTTGCTCTCCTCCTCTATGTCCAACAATGAAGTCCAGCACATGCGCCACCTTCCTCACCACCACTGCCACTAGTGGCCTAGCTTCTCCTTGCCAATTGCCATCAGCCACCGCTGGTGCCTTAGGCTGGAAAACATCAGCTATCTCACTTGCGATGTGTCCAATGCAGAGCTGTAGTTCGTGGTCCTTTTTATGCTTGAGTAGATGAGACCATTCACGTTGTCCATTGAAGGGAGAATGGAGGGGTGAATCAGACATTTCACAGCGCTGGGTCTTTGTATTTTTTTATTTTATTTTTGTTGGAGTAATGGCACCCCCAAAAGGGTGTTCACTTACTTTCTCTATCTTTTTTGTTGTCCCACATGGAACTTTTGGGAGTGACTTGAAGAGTTTATATATTCCACTCTTATTACACTTATTGAATAACTTGAAGCCATATTTTAAAGGGGGTTAAGGGGACTTGGGCTACCACATGTGTGTGTCTGTCGTTGCTTGCTTGTTCAATGCGGGCTACGAGCTTGGGCCTTGCATTATATTTTTTGGAGGAATTTGAGAGGACTGATTGTGTATGAGCTGCCGTAATCCTAACGACTAGTTGACCAAGTCTTCCTCCATCTCTACCTTAATCACCATGATCCTCTCCCCATTAATTTTTCAATTACATTATTCTCTCCTTTACCTAATTTTCTACCCCCATTTCACGCCTTCCTTCATTGTTTGGTTGGCAGTTTTCCTCTCCCCCAGACCACTGTAAAAGAGGTCCTTCTGCAACTCTGCAAAACACACAGAAAATACATTTTCTCTTCTCCTCTCTACTTCCTGGGCATACAAGTTGCTATACTCCAAAACTTCTCCCTCGAGTGCACGAGTGCGAAGCCGGCTGTGTTAAACCTTGGGGAACTTTTGCCATAACGATTTGCACCTAAGTCGAGCGAATTAAGCTTTCAGGTCAGTGGTTCATACCACGACACATGTCATCTCCTTCTCCTTCCAGCAGCCATGACTATTCATTTCTCTAACAATCTGAAAGCTTAATTGCAATGGCTGCTCCAAAAACTCTCCCCGAACTCTACAAAACCGAACCACTTGATGGAACCAATTATAAACGTTGGTTTCAAAAATTGTTCCTTTGCTTTGAGCAACTTGAGATCGACTACGTGCTTACTACTGATCTCCCTGATGAGGGCAACACAGTTACTGATTCTGAACCTGCAACTCCTACTGTTCCTAAAACTCCTTCTATTCCTCTTGACGAAACCACAAAGAAGAAATTCGAGAGGAACAATAAACTGGCTCGCAGTTATCTACTAAATAAGATGTCTAACCCTTTGTTTGATATGTTTGTAAACCTCAAATCTGTCAAGGTCATTTGGACCAAACTTGAGGCAAAATATGGTTCAGACGACGCCGGGAAAAGAAAATATGTCGTCGGCAAGTGGCTACAGTTCCAGATTATGGATGACAAACCCATCATGGAACAGATTCACGTATACGAAAACCTGTGTGCTAAGTTCTTAGCAGAAGGCATGAAGATGTGCGAAATCCTCCAAACCAACGTGCTGATAGAAAAATTTCCACCATCCTGGAGCGATTATAGAAACCACCTCAAGCACAAAAAGAAAGATCTCACACTGCAGGAATTAATCAGCCATATGCGGATTGAGAAGGCAAACCGGCTGAAAGATAAGATGTCCTCCCTTTCTTTAAATTCTGTTAGTTCTAACCTGGTTGAATCTGCTGTACAAATGAACAAAGACAGGTTCAAAGGTAAAGGGAAGAGATTTCAGAAGCCAACTCAAAATCTCAGGAATCAGAATTCTGCTAACAAAAGGATTCAGAAGTCGAAGGTGATGTGCTATGTGTGCAGCAAGTCTGGACACAAGGCCTACCAATGCAATCAAAGGAAGGGTCAATCCAAGCCAAACACAAGTCTGCAACACCTACTGCCAACATTGCTGAAACCGAGGATGATGAGATTATCTGTGCGGCTACCACCGTGGAGGCCAATCTGGTGCATAATCTGTCAGAATGGATCCTGGATTCTGGAGTATCAAGGCACCTCTGTGCCAAGAAGGAACTCATGATTAACTTTGAAGATGTTGTTGATGGACAGTGCGTCTACATGGGAAACTCTTCTACAACTGCTGTCAAGGGTAAAGGGAAGATTTTACTTAAGTTTACTTCTGGAAAATTATTGTCTTTAAGTAATGTTTTATTTGTCCCTTCCCTTCGTAGAAACTTGGTTTCTAGTACCCTTCTTGACGTGGATGGCCTTAAAATTGTGCAAGAAGCCGGTAAAGTTGTTATCATGCGAAATGGGGACTTCGTTGGGAAGGGGTATCGTAGTGGGGGGCTCCTTGTTTTGAATGCTATTGCACAAATTAATAATGAAACTGCTACCAATTCTGTTTATATTGCTGAGTCTGTTGATTTGTGGCATGGTAGACTTGGACATGTTAATTTTGCTTCATTGAAAAGACTTAGAAACATGCGTTTAATTCCAAATGTGAATACTGAAAATTGTTCTTCTAAGTGTCCAGTCTGTGTTGAAGCAAAATTTACCAAGAAACCTTTTAAAAATGTAACAACTAGAAAAACAGAATTGTTAGAACTTGTGCATTCAGACTTAGCATACTTTAAGAACACCATGAGTAAGGGTGGAAAGAAATGGTATATCACCTTTGTAGAAGACTACTCTAGGTATACCAAGATTTACCTTATCAAGTCTAAAGGTGAAGCCGAGGAAATGTTCTTAAAGTACAAAGCCGAAGTTGAGAATCAGTTAGACCGAAAAATCAAAAGACTTAGATCTGACAGAGGTGGGGAATATGACACAAATTCTTTGACTGCCTTTTGTGAGAAAAATGGCATAATACATGAGACTAGTGCCCCTTACACTCCTCAACAAAACGGTGTTGCTAAACAGAAAAATCGTACCCTTAAAGACATGATGAATGCCATGCTCGTTAGTTCTGGTCTATCTGATAACATGTGGGGGGAGGCTGTCTTGACAGCTTGTTTTATACTCAATAGAGTTTCCCATAAGAAGTTATATCAAACCCCACATGAATTGTGGAAAGGGTATGCTCCCAACCTAAATTATCTGAAAGTGTGGGGGGTGTCTAGCCAAAGTTGCACTACCTAGTCATAAACGTTCAAACATCGGCCCCAAGACTTTTGATGTTGTTTTTATTGGTTATACTCAAAACAGTGTTGCATATAGATTTATGTCTTTATCTGATTTCTCTATTTCGGAGTATAGAGATGCTGATTTCTTTGAATATGTTTTCCCTTTAAAAAGGAATGTGCCTCATATTGTATCTAATATTGTACCTAAACATGTGAACTTGCCTGCTTCTAGCTCTAGTATTGGTAACTTGGGAACTGAACCTAGAAGGAGCAAGAGACAGAGGATTGAAACTAGTTTTGGCCCTGACTTTATCACTTCCTTTTTGGTAGAAGTCCTTGAGAACTTTGACATTGATGCTTTGACCGATGAACTTGTGTCCCTTTATTTACTTGTGGAAGATCCTAAAACCTACCAAGAGGCTATGAGGTCTATAGATGCTAACTTTTGGAAAGAAGCTATCAAGAGTGAAATAGATTCCCTTGAGTCAAACAAAACTTGGGAATTGACCGACTTGCCTAAGGGTTGTAGACCCATTAGTAGTAAATGGATCTTCAAGAAGAAACTAAGGATAGATGGCTCTATTGAAAGGTACAAAGCTAGATTAGTCATTAGAGGCTTTGACCAAAAGAAAGGAATTGATTTCTTTGATACTTATTCTCCTGTGACCAAAATTGCAACAATCAGAAGTCTAGTTGCTTTGGCTACTATCCATGATCTTGTGGTACATCAGATGGATGTTAAAACAGCATTCCTCAATGGTAACTTAGAGGAAGAAATTTATATGTCACAACCTGAAGGGTGTGAGGTCTCTGGTCAGGAGAACAAAGTATGTAAACTAAGAAAATCCCTATATGGTCTAAAGCAAGCCCCAAAAGAGTGGTATGAGAAATTTGCTAGTTCTTTAGAGAAAAGTGGCTTTACTGTCAACAACTCAGATTCTTGTGTTTATTCCAAAATGTTTGGATCTGATTATGTGATCATATGCTTATATGTGGATGATATGCTGATATTTGGTACCAACCTATGTGCCATAAATGAGACTAAATGAATTCTGTCTTCTCTCTTTGAAATGAAAGATTTAGGAGAAGCAGCTGTTATCTTGGGGATCAAACTTATAAAAACCAAGAGTTGTTTTTCCTTAAGTCAGTCTCATTACATTGAGAAAGTGTTAAAAATTTTTAACTCTTTTGATGTGGTACCTGTAAGAACTCCCTATGACCCTAACATACATCTTAAAAAGAACGGAGGACCTAGTGTGTCTCAAATTGAATATGCTAAGATAATAGGGAGTGTGATGTTTCTCATGAACTCCACTCATCCTGACATTGCATATGCTGTTAGTAGACTAAGTAGGTACACTCATAATCCTGCTAAAGAATATTGGGATGCACTTCATCGTTTGTTGAGATACCTTAGAGGTACAATGGATTGGTGTTTACATTTTTGTAAATTTTCTGCTGTACTTGAAGGTTTTTGCGATGCTAATTGGGTTGCTGATAACGATGAAGTAAGTTCTACTAGTGGCTATGTTTTTACATTGGGTGGAGGAGCTATTTCATGGAAGTCTGCAAAACAAACATGTATAGCTCGCTCAACCATGGAATCTGAGTTTGTTGCTCTTGAGTTGGCAGGTCAAGAAGCATAATGGCTCAAGGGTCTCCTGACTGACATACCATTGTGGGGGAAACAATCAACACCTGTTTCCTTGCATTGTGACTCGCAAGCAGCAATTGGAGTTGCGCACAACAATATCTACAACGGGAAAAAGAGACATATCTGTATTAGACATGGTGCGGTAAAAGAATTGTTGAAGCATGGTGTTATCTCCTTGGAATATGTGAGATCCGAGAAAAACTTGGCAGATCCTCTTACAAAGGGATTGCCAAGAAGAATAGTTCTTGAAACGTCGAGGGGGATGGGGCTAAAACCCATGGAATGAAGAGATATGGTGGATACCCATTTGCGGTCAAAACGAAGCCATATTAATCTTCTAACTGCACTACTTCCCATCCTTATGGCGCGTGGTAGTGCTTGTGCTATGAGAAGCACATTAAATGAATCCATAGCCTATTATGGTGGTGCTACAGAGAAGCATTTGATGGATTCATCACTCTACAAGAGGTTGAGCTAACACATGCTCTTAATAATTCCAAGCCATGATATGATGGTCTAAGTAGAGATAGACTAATGGAATTACCTAAGTAAGTGTGAAGGTCTGGCCGCCTTCTATGAGAGACAAGGGTTGTCTCTCTAGAGCACTTATGAGACCCAAGGTATGCGCATGGGCCTAAAAGCGCAAGTGATAATTGCGGAGTATACATCCTTTAGGGTTGATATGTGTCGAGAGGGCCTCATTCAAAGTCTAACAAGTTCAAGACTAAGTTCACTTGTTAGACTTAGATGTTGCCTCTCTTCACTACGTATCAATTCAATCGAAAGACATTGATACTTAAGTATCCGACCCTTCTTGCCCAAGAAATCTTTCTCTTTCTTCTTTTCCTTTTGTGTGCCATTAGTGGGGATTGTTGGAGTAATGGCACCCCAAACGAGTGTTCACTTACTCTCTCTATCTCTTTTGTTGTCCCACATGGAACTTTTGGGAGTGGCTTGAAGAGTTTATATATCCCACTCTTCTTGCACTTATCGAATAACTTGAAGCCATGTTTTAAGGGGGGTTAAGAGGACTTGGGTTGCCACACGTGCGCGCTGGCCGCAGGCTGTGGGCTTGGGCCTTACACTATATTTTTTGGAGGAATTTTCGAGATGACTGATTGCATATGAGCTACCGTAATCCTAACGGCTATTTGACCAAGTCTTCCTCCATTTCTGCCTTAATCACCATGATCCTCTCCCCATTAATTCTTCAGTTACATTATTCTCTCCTTTACCTGATTTTTCGCCCCCGTTTCACGCCTTCCTTCATTGTTTGGTTGACAGTTTTCCTCTCCCCCAGACCACTATAAAAGAGGCCATTCTGCAACTCTGCAGAACACACAGAAAATACATTCTCTCTTCTCCTCTCTACTTCCTAGGCATACAAGTTGCTATACTCCAAAGCGTCTCCCTCGAGTGCACAAGTGCGAAGCCGGTTGTGTTAAACCTTGGGGAGCTTCTTCGCCATAACGATTTGCACTTAAGTCGGGCGAATTAAGCTTTCAGATCAGTGGTTCATACCACGACACAGGTCATCTCCTTCTCCTTCCAGCAGCCATTACTATTCATTTCTCTAACAATTTTTGTTGGAGGGGCGAACTGAAGATGTGGTTGCTTGATTTAACCGTTATACTTTCAGTTATTTTCTCTTATTGGATTCAATGACTGGTTTGTGGTTTCAGCAATTGATACGGAGTAAAAGGGAGTAGTAAGTCTTGTATGAGATCGTTTCACTTAAGATATATCATGAGATGGAAACAATAAGGGAATTCAATGTCCTTTTTTTTTTCAAGACCATTTTGTAAAGTGACCAGGCCAAGAGCATGTTGCCATGTTTTATGTAAAACCATTACAAAAGTGATTCGTGCTAGATTGAAAACGGTCTTGCCTACTTTAATTAACCCTGCTCATACAACTTTCATCCAAGGAAGAAGTATTCTATTTCTGCATAATGTAATTTAGTGCAAAATTATACGAGGAAGTGAGTATGTCCTAGGATCATGATGAAGCTTGATATAACGAAATCTATGATTCTTTGAGTTGCATCTTGTGAATTATATGTTAAGGACTTTAGGCTTCCCTGATGTTTTCACTAGCTGGATCTTGCAATGCTTAAACACCACAAAGTATTCACGGCAAATGGAACTCCTTTAGGTTTTTTTTTTTATGTGAGGAGTGGGCTTAAAGAAGGGGATCCCATGTCTCCTCTTCTTTTGGTCCTTTGTATGGAGAACCTCTCTCGCTATTAAAACCTCGCTGTGATGCGTGAGGATTTTACCTTCCACTCAAGGTGTAAAAGTTTGCACATGACACATCTTTGCTTTGCCAGTGATATTATACCGATGTGTGGGAGGACATGAGATCAGTAGAGATCTTGCTTGAATATTTTAGAAGACTTTCCATTAGAGCTAGTTAGTTAGGACAGATCTGATACCATGTTAATATTTCTATCAAGTGAGCCAAAATCAATGAGTCATATATATAAGCTAAAATGAGGTTCCAATCCAAAACCAACTGGCAATGGGTTGAGCAACTTACATGCTTATATATATACTCAAACCCTTCATTTTTATCAATGTGCCACAATTCCCACTATCATATTCTTTGAATTTTATCAATGTGGGATAATATCCACTTTCATACTCAAACACTTTCAGAAGCATCTTGTGGGTATGAATAATGAAATAAAAGGGAAAAAAGTCCTACAATTTACTGGATTTAAGCAAGGAGAACTCCCTACTCCTCATAAATTGTCAAAAATTGAATGCCAAGTCTTTGTGGAAAAGAGTACTTTTTTTTTTGGAAAGAAAGGATAATTATATTAATTCAGATAACAACCATACATAGTCCAAAGGCTACAAGAGAACCAAAAAGAAGTCAGTAGCCTGTAGAACATCACTACCCATCCAACTAAACTAGACTTTAGGAACTGAACACCAAAACATTCCTGATAGCCACCAATACACACAAAGACAGGCCTAACCCTGGTAAACTTCAACAAATCCCACCAAGGATGATGCATCAGCAACCTAAATAGTATCAGTAGCACCAGACTCCATTGCATTTTCTTCAAGATGTTGCGCATAATGGTATGTTTCTTGATCAAGTTCAAGGGCAGTACGAAGAGAATCCAGCGGTTCCGCATGGATGATAAGGACATCCTTACGGTCCTTGCATAGAAGTGCCAAGACAGTAGCAACAAGTACCCGTACACTGCACATAATTCAGATGGACCTGCCATGATCTATTAAAAAGTTCCAGAATCTCAGTAAGGAGACCATGTAAGTAGGAACGGCAATGTAATGGTCCTGCCTGCAGCTCCTCAAGAACCTCTTTGCACAAATCAACCTCCAGTACTATCATCTTATACTCCCATGCTTGAAGTAAAATATCACGAGTGCATAACTGAATTTCTAACATACATGGAGAAATAACCCTGCAAGTTATCCCTAAAAACCAATTAAACTAAGCATCCCGGATAGCCGCAGCTCCAATAGTAAACATCCGATCTTCACTTTGATAAGCATCGATATTGAGTTTGAAAGCAGATGGATGAGGGGGCTTCCATGATTTGATAGGTTGTTATGTATTATGTAACTAATCCTGCATCTTAAGAACATCCGTGAGCTCCCAACTAATTTTCTTCCAAACTAATTTATAATCAAACACACCTTATCAAAAACACATTTAATTTATTCCTATAACACCATATATGCCACATAATAACAGCAAAATGTAAAGGCCATAATGGTGAAATATTAATAGAGGGATTAAAACAGTTCCAATCCTTCCAAGGAAAACTGAAGAATAACTCATAAACCAGTGTCTTGGTGTGTGGAAGAAACTTAGCCCAGGCTGCACTAGCGAAAGGGCAATCCTTAAATAAATGAAAATGATCTTCAGTATGAGCTCCAAAAATGACACATTGAGCAAGTAAAGTCGGGATGAAACAAGCTAAGTAAGCAGCCACAGGAAGAGATTGGTGATAAAAGTGCCAAAGATGAAACTTTATTTTGGCAGGAAGTTTCATCCTTCAGATTATTTTAACTATGGGAGTAGTTTCAATAGATTTTTGAGTTAGAACCTCATATGCCCGAGAAATGGAAAAAGGATTATATGACCCAGCAGTCCAAATTATGGTATCATTCTGTGAGGGGCCTGCAAAATGGGACATTGAACAATACTATGAATCAGAGATAAGGGAACCCATTGCTGAAGCTTCTCAATGCCCCAAGTCCCATCAGTGATAAAGAACTTAACACACACATGAGAGCAAGGAGCAAGGGGATCAGTTGTAATATGGGTAGCAAGTGCCCCAGAAGGTAACCATTTATCATACCAAAAGGAAGTACTTTTACCATTACCAATTCGAACGCATAAATTTTGGAGAAACTGGTCCTTGAGTTGCAAAAGGCTTTTCCAAAAAGGAGAAAAATGGGCTTTAGGCTATGCAAATTCTAAGTTATACAAAGACTTTTCCCAAATGAGGTCAACCCAAGGAGTCTTGCATTTTTGGTAGCACACCCAAAGGAGCTTTCAAAGAAAAGCCTTATTCCATTGTGTCAAATTCCTAATTCCCAATTCCCCAGATCGAGTTGGTAAACAGACAGTTTTCCAACTAACCTGTGCTAAGTACCAAGAGTCACCTTTTTTATTCCATAGAAATCTATGCATGATTTTCTCCATGTGGAAAAGAGTACTACGAAGGTGCAATTTGGACTAGGAGAATGCTGACTTATGCATGACAAGTTCAGCTGATTATAAATTCACTCATGATGACCATGAGCATGATGGGGTACTACCATACTGGTCATATATTTTTGTCTTGCCTAAGGCTATCATAGATCAAGTTATTTAGTTTTGTAGGTGTTTCTTATGGAGAGGAGCCACTCAAGCAGATAAAACTCCCTTGCTTACCTCGGATATTGTATGTAGACCAAAATCAAAGGGTGGTCTTGGAATTAAGAATGCTAAGGAATGCAACGGCAATTGGTAAGTATGAATGGGCTTTGACAAGAAAAACTGATTCTTTATGGTACATTGGGTCCCTCATAGTTTCTTAAAGGGACAATACCCGTGGGACTACCAGATTCCTTCAAATGCACACTGAGATGCAAGATGGTTCAAGATGCTACTTGTACCCTGTGGAGCTAGATAGATAAGTGTAGTGTAGGGATCATCTTTTTTCCGAATATGAATACAGTGGTGAAGTTCTTAAGGACATTATGCAGAAAAGCAAGCGTTGTACTCTTGCCAACAGACCTTTGCATTGGCTTAATCACCGGAGCAAAGGAAAGCGGACTAGGAAAAAATGTTTGGCCATGATAATAACATCGTTGATCTATGTTTTATGCGAATAGAGGAGCGGTAGGCTATTTGGAGCAAAGCCAAGAAAACTAGCTTTACTGAGACCCTATTCTTTTCGTAGTTTAATGGACCCAACCCAATCTTTCCCACTCTCATCTTCTCCTTCCCCCCTTTCCCACATCTTCTCACACTTTAAAAAAAATACCATTCCTTTCCACTCCCACATATAACTATTATTTTTCATATTTTGAAAACTTTTATAATTTATGTAATTATGTGTATGAATAATCTGATAATAATTATAAAAATTTTTATTTATTTTTCAGATGTTATGGAAATATTTGTTAGTCGTATTGAAAATTGTAGATGACGGAATTTTTGTTATATATATTAAAGAAATAATTTTTTTTTACTTTTTTAAGCAAATGTTAGTTTTTTATGACTGGTGGATATTTTGGGTTTGATTCTTTATATGGAAAAGATGCTTAATTTTTTTTTTACGTTGATTACGAAATATTTGATAGGTCATCAAAGCGTGGATGATTGATGTTGTATGTGTAACATATTTATTTTTCGTTCATCATAATTTAGGTCCAAATTTGCATATTTTTTTTCGGCATAATAAAGGAATGTGTAAATTTTTTTTGCGTTGTTTAGTGCAGATGTATTATACGTGTATTCTGAGCTTATATTTTTTCCTTGTGCATTAGTAACACAACATTGGAAGTTCTTCACACAAATTGCAGATGATTGTTTTTCGTGTGCTGAGGGCCTGTTCTTTTCGTTAGGAAATATGGGCTGGTAAATGAGTGAAGTTGGTTAAAATTGATAGAAATATGATAAAGTAGGTTGAAGTGGTATTTTTTTACTGAAGTAGGTTGAAGTGAGTATTTTTTTGTTGAAATGAGTTGAAGTATATTAAAGTTGGTATTTTTTTAATTGAAATTAGTATTTTTTTTATTGAAGTGGGTTGAAGTGAGTTGAAATTGGTTGAAGTTGGTTGAATTTTTTTTGTATGATGGGTAGAAGTTGGTTAAAATAGTGAGAAACGTGTTAAAATTGACTGAAGTTGGTTGTATTTTTTTTTTTTATATGATGGATAGAAGTTGATTAAAATAGTACAAAACGGGTTGATATTGGTTAAAGTGAGCTGAAGTGGATTGAAATTGGTTGAAGTGAGTATTTTTTTGTTGAAGTAGGTTGAAGTGAGTATTTGTTTGTTGAAGTACAGTGAAGTAGGTTGAAGTGGGTTAAAGTTGGTTGAATTATTTTTTTTTTTTTGTATGATGGGTAGAAGTTGGTTAAAATAGTGGAAAATAGGTTGAAGTGGATTGAAGTTGGTTGAAGTGAGTTAAAGTTGGTATTTTTTTATTGATATTCGTGAAGTGGGTTGGTGTGGGTTGAAGTGGGTTGAGATTGTTAAATTTGGATTTACCAACGAAAAGAACAAGGCCTAAGCATATGTCTTTTTTTTCGTTGTTCGTATTTGATTAATATATAAAAAAAATATATTTATAATTTGTTTTACAAATAACGAAAATTATATTACAACTTTTTTGGGGTAACAATAGCCACGAAATAATATTTCGTACCTAAGTCAACACAGAAAAATATTTTTTTCAATCTAAATTTTTTTTTTCATCGGTAATTACTATCACAAATAAAAAATTACATTAAAAAAACAAAATACGTAACTTACATCAACTCTCCTACTTCATTCAACTTCTTTCAACTCCTTCCAATTCCCCCCCCCTTCCCACCCTTAAAAATAAATACCACTTCTACCCATTCCCACCCAGTCCTTTCCCTTTTTTCCCATTCTCACTCATCCCACACCTGCAATTTTCCAACAAAAAGAACAGGGTCTGAGTCAAGAGGTCAGGAGAATGATTACATTATCAAATTATATACAGAATTACTGGCAAATTTAAATAGAAAGTTTCAAAATGCGTAAATATAGTCCGAATATGCCCCGAGTTGATATTGTGTATGTAGTTTTGCGCTTAATGAAATTAAATGTGCTTACTTACCCAAACAAAACCAAAAGGGACAAAAAAATTGTTCCCAAGTTTTTGGCCCCAAAGAATGATGAAAGCCAAGAAAATTGTACTTCATTTTTTTGTCAAAAAGTCTAGTCCAATTGGATACTTAAAACAAAAGTCTTTAATACAAAGTTAGTATGAGGATCTTCCACAAATTGATTCTTTAAAACCATCATATTGATGGAAAATCAAAATTAATGTTTGATAATTAAAGTTGACTGTGAGCAAAGGGTCCAATACGCATTCTCAAGGGAACTAGAATTGGACGTTACGAATGGGCCTAAATAAAGAAAAAGAAGAGTGAAGAAAAGCTCAGATACGCGTTGTTATCATCCAAGGAGGATGAGTTGGTGGCAGACCCAATTTGCCACACAGGCGCAATAATCATCACCGCTTCTTTTTGCACCAGCCGGGAGTCGAACCCGGGTCTGTACCGTGGCAGGGTACTATTCTACCACTAGACCACTGGTGCTTCTGTGGTGAGAGAGCTTGCTATTTATATTCCTTCGCACCTCTCGTTCTTGGTTGACCATTAAAAGAATAGAATTGTCTCTTCCTACATCTTACATTTGGTTGGTGTCCTATTAGTTTGAAATCATACACCGGATAATGTTTATCAGGTCTGGGTGAATTCAAGCCTCCCTCATTCCTCACCCTCGGGCATGGTAATCAATGAGACGCACAATCTAGACCTAAACTGAACCAAACAATGGAACTAGGAATATAAAAATATATATCAAACACCTTCCCTGCACTCATAGGTTTGATTTATGATTTAATTATATTCCAACTTAAGTGAACCACGTGTCGCCTTATGGTAATGTTTTTAGCTACAACTCTAAAGGAAGTCTATCTTGTTATGTGTTTCTATAGGATTCATCATCAACGCTAGTCTTAGTATAGTATTTTTGAATAGCACTTTTATTGTTCTTACCATCACCATGACAGATGACGATGACCACGGGGATGATGATAATGATACAGGTGAGTTAGTATCTGGGATGGAATGAATTAAATGGAT
>JACYFF010031952.1:19935702-19950051 GCA_017589665.1 Selenicereus undatus | reverse complement strand
TACTGAAAATACCAACAGAATACTATAACGTATAAAAACTATATCAGATAATTGAAAAACCACCTATCAAAGCATACAGGGTGATGAAGGTGAGGGAACAAGCTCAAAGTGTCATTCATCCAAGTATCTGGTGTCCTCCTCATATGGGTTCCTCGAAGATGAATTTTGATGGTGACATTATCCTTGCCGAGAGTAAATAGAGTTCCCCATTCTCAGAGTCCTAAAATTGAAGTGGCAAAAGCTTATTTACTCAAATCTTGAATGTGCTAAGGATGCAGGCCTTGATAATTTGATTGTCGGAGGCGATTGTTTACTCATATCCAAAACCTAAAGAACATGAAACATTGTGACAGTTTTTGTATGTTTAGTTGTTCCTGACAATTTTAAATTTGTCTGTGTGGTTTAGCTTTATTTCATGGTCTTACGCTAAATGGGGATATTATCATTGATCAAGCCGATTAACGACCTATGTTAGGTCTACAATGGCTGGCATTCCTTTGCCTTGATCTAACAAAAACATTGTTAAACTGCTGCTGACCACTATTATCTTCAACTCTCGAGGGAGTCGTGACTAGGAATTTTTAGCTTGTCTGAATTGATCTATAATCTCATGACATGCACGCACCTACAACTTAATTAGATTTGTTGATGCCTATTTGTGAAGTGGTAAAGACCCATCCATATTTGGGAACAGTAATGCCCTATTCACCTAAGTTAGCTACTTAGGCACTGAATAGTTGTTTTAATTTAACTGTTAGTAGATAGTTATTAAGATGAGTGGTTGAAGAAAATATATTGGTTAAATTTAGCTATTAGGTTAACTAATTAATATAAAATGAAATAAAACGATGTGGATAATTTCTAAAGACAATATTTTAGAAATGCACTTTTAGATAAAAAAAGATAAACTACTATTTTTTAATGCCAAAGGCTAATATTTAGTTCTTCGAAACGCTACTTAAAAACGCTAAATGCTACCTAAAAAGCTAGTCCATGCATTAGGTTACTAAATACTATAACTGTGACCTAAAACCTTGTTACCGAGCTGGGCTTACATCTCTTATGCAGCAGAAGTTCTACCAATAAATTCAATCATGATGAGCAGGATGGGGTACTGGTCATCTATTTTTCTCTTACCTAAGGCTGTCATAGATCAAGTTATTCAGTTTAGTAGGTGTTTCTTATGAGCAGAGAAAACTGCCCTGCTCACCTCGGATATTGTATGTAGACCAAAATCAAAGGGTGGTCAACAGCAATTGGTGAGTATGTATGGGATTTGACAAGAAAAACTGATTCCGTATGTGTACATTGGGTCCATCATAGTTTCTAAAAGGGACAAAACTGGTGTGACTACCAGATTCCTTCAAATGCACACTGAGATGCTACTTCTATCCTATGGAGCGAGATAGATAACTGCAGCGCAGGGATCTCTCCCCCCCCCCCCCCCAAAATATGAATACAGTGGTGAAGTTCATAAGGACATTATGCAGAAAAGCAAGTGTTATATTCTTGCCAAGAGACCTTTGCATTGGCTTAACGACCGGAGCAAAGGAAAGCAGATTAGGAAAAAATGTTTGGTCATGATAATAACATCTTTGATTTACATTTTATGGGGAGAGAGGAACAATAAGCTATTTGGAGCAAAGCCAAGAGAAGCAGCTTTACAGAGTCAAGAGGTCCTAAAAATGATTACATCATCAAATTATATACAGAATTACTGACAAATTTAAATTGAAAGTTTCAAAATGTGTAAATATGGCCTAGACAGTTAGGTATGCCCGAAGTTGATATTGTGTATGTAGTTTTGCACTTAATGAAGTGAAATGTGCTTACTTACCCAAACAACCCCCCCCCCCACCCCAAAAAAAGGAGCCATGGGAGGAGTTTTGTTCCCAAATGTTTGCCCCCAAAGAATGATGAAAGCCAAGAAAATTGTACTGCATTGTTTAGTCAAAAGTCTAGTCCAATTGGATACTTAAAACAAAGGTATTCATATATATATGGAGTAACTCGTTAAGATGAATCCCTAGGAACTTCTTCATTTAATTAAAATTGGTCGATCTCAAATCGATTTTCACTACCAACAGGATTAGGCCTCATACTTAATTCTTTTATTTTCTATCAAACTAATATTAAATTTATTTTTGGAATTACTTCTCTATCCATTTTCACTCCTTTGCTTTGTCAATCGTAACATTGGAGCAAGGGAAAATATCCCAATAGAAATATACTATTTTAATATTTTGTTCATATGAAAAGATATATACCTCTCATCACAATTACCAATGGATGACAGAGAGGGGATGTTGGGAGAGATAGAGAGATGACCCATCAGAATTTTCAATTGGGCTACAAAATACGACGCATAATTTACATACCTACAAATAAGATTTCAAGAGACCGTGCATCTGAATAAATATGTGGTTTAATTAAAATGAATTTGTGTTTCTTTTTCCAGGTGCAGTGATCTGAAATTGCTAATTTGTATGACTAACCCAAAAATTCAAATGCGAGATAAAAATTAAAAATTTTGATATGAATAATATAAATGAGGATAGAAAGAGGGTGGAGAAATTGGGAGTTGAGTAATGCCCAAATAAAATATGATCTAGATTTTTAGATCTGGAAATGGGAAAGTAGGGGGTAGGGACGCCAAAGAGGAAAAGAGATACAAATCAAACCGTTCATCAAATCAAACCTCCTCAAGCTCGAATATTCCGATTGAAATGATTTGCAAACCCCCACTCTACCCCCTCTCTTAATAATCATCGCCTAGATTCCATATTCAGATCCATATTTACCACAAAAATACACACAATAGGAACATTATAGAAAACTTTGTAATCAAATCTCTCATCTGACTAGAGTCAAATAAGAAGAATAACCCACAGGGTGTGGAGGGAAAGAGCGAACGTGATAATGGAGATGGAGGATCTCAAGAGTTAAAAACGATAGCAGAAGCAACATCTAATGGGCCTAATGATAATTGCAACTGTTTAGTTGATTTTCACCTTAAATTTTTTTAAAAAAATAATGCCACATCTCTTGTTTTTATTGGGAGTGTAAAGTAGGTGATTTACACTGGACGTAAACGTAGCACCTGCCATTTATATGGTTTATATATCACCTTGCTTTCTACATTATTAGAATGAGGAGACTATGCATATATTGGTATTCCCACTTGTTTAGTGGGTATATATCCTTCCCCTTAGTTAAGGTTTATCCCAATATCTCATGTCTTCGGAGTTTTGGAGCCATCATTGTCTCTTCCTTTGTTTTGGAACCACCTTTCTCACAGTTAATGCGACTACGCACTTCACAAAGGAACCACCTTCCTTACAATTAATGCGACCATGCATTTCTTGTTATGCTTTCACTGTTGACAATTTTCATGCTCTCTTTAGCAGCATTTATCTTAATCTCATGATCTCATCTGCCAAGCAATTACAATGACCTTCTAGTTTATATGCATAATTTATGATCGTAAGTTTGATTGTTGGACATCTGTTGGAATGATTAAAAGATTTATATAATGATGATGGTATGATGTTGGATATGATTCTTATGTTTCTAAAAATCAGGATAGCTATTTAAGTGTTCTTAACTACTGTCATAATTTTTTAAATATTATAATTTTATGAATTGATTCAAATTTTTTCTCGATTAACTTTGATTTTTAACATTGATCCAACATTAATTTTATAACCTCAAAGCTTAAGATGGATGACTTGATAATGACCTAATTTTGGGGATGTTAAAGGACCATTATTAATAGAGAATTAGTGAAAATATTTGTGAATTGTATGAGAGACTTATAAACATATGTCACATCTATTTTCCTATTGACTTACGAAAATTAAACATGCAAGAACAATCTTTTGCATTTTTAATCAAAAGTCCTATTTAATTAGATGGATTGAAAAAGGACACCTTTTAATGTGATCATGAAAATAGGGTGGGGGACTACCAGTCTACCATAAATTGATTCTAAAAATGATTATATCAATAAAAATTATTTTCTTGGATGCTCAGAAAATTTAAAATATTTTGCAATGGTAGAAAACTACTAGCTAGTGTCTAAATTCATACTTTCACAAAAAGACGATAGTTTATGGAAATTTACTTTTACCAGTTTCATTGATGGAGTTGTGGAAATATTTAAAACATGATGATTTCTTTGGTCCTCCATGAATTATGATTTTGAACTTGATGAGAGAACTCAGAGAAGTGGAGAGAAAAAGATAGAGAATAACATAATTGCAAATGAAAGCATAGTTCATTCTCATTCAAGGACTTATATAGTTAGTTGAGTAACTAACTTCATACATCAGAAAAATGTAGAATGAAAATATCTTCCACTAATATCTACTACCAAAATGCGATGTTTTATTTCCAGCTTTCCAAATGCAGTAGCCTTAGTATATGAGCTAGCTCCAATACTCCCCCTCAAGCTGGTAGTTGTGCAAAACTAACAACTCCCAACTTGGACAGAAGATGAACATATTGAGAGGCAGAAACCACCTTAGTAAAGATGGCTTCCAATTGGTTTTTAGAATGAATGTAGCAAGGCTGAACATGACCTGCTTTGAACTTGTCATGAACGTAATGACAATCCACCTCAATATGTTTAGTTCGCTCGTAAATCACAAAGTTTCTCACAATGTGCAGAGCAACCTGGTTATCGCAGAACAGATGCACAGGTAATAGAGGCTTAACTGTTGAATCATTAAGCAAAGCAAGCAACCAAGTTAGTTCACAACAAGTCTTGGCCATGGCCCTGTATTCACCTTCAGCAGTGGAACAAGCCACAACACCCTACTTCTTCGACTTCCAGGAAATCAAGGAATTACCAAGCATAGTGAAATAACCAGCAATGGATTTTTTGGAGTTGGGACAACTGCCCCAATCAGAATCACAATATGCTCTCAATTGGAGATCTGAATTGACAGCAAGGAGAATGCCATGAGTAGACATGGCCTTCAAATATCTTAGAACATGAAATGCTTCTTGCATATGAGCGGTTGTAGGAATGCTCATAAGCTAACTCAGAAATTGCACAACAAAGCTAATGTCAGGCCTGGTAATAGATAGGTATATTAGCTTACCAACAAGTCTTCGGAACCGGTTGGGATCTGGAAGTGGTTGACCTGAGTCAGTATACAATTTGAGATTAGGTCGCAATTAATACTTATCAGGAGGTGTTAATATTAGTTTGGTGGACCTGGGCATGCTTTTGTTTTTTGGTTCTTGTTTGGTGATGTCGCAATTAATAGCACAAATGCTTTGGCATTTGCCACAAATAATACCTATATTGTTTTTTTCTTTTTTGGTGCTCTTGAGCGGGCTCACCTGAGCAAATTAGTTTGGACCTTTGACCATATGTGGCCAAGTTGCGCCCATAGCATCTTCAAACAAAATTCTCGACAACTCAGGAGGAGTAGAGTCTAATCTAACGAACCCACTATTAAGCGAAGCGCCCCTATTTGCCAACCAATCAGTTGCTCGATTCGCTTCTAGGTAGCAATGTTGAATCCGGACGACCCAATGATCCCACTCACTACAAGAAAAAGACCAAATGAAGGAGGAGTCATCGACGGAATACGGTTTATTAGCGACGGAATTTTCATATCAACAACAGAGTTGGCGACGGAATATGGCTGTCGGATTTTCGCTTATTGCTGAGTACCTGGCGACGGAATTTTGAAATTCCGTCGTAATTAGCGACGGATTCAGCGACAGAAATTGCGGCATACTTTTTTTGGTGGGGAAATTGGAGAGGCAGGGGGTGGCGACGGACTACACATTCCGTTGCCACCTTGTCCCCCCCCAAAAAAAAACTTTGTTGTCATTCTGTCGCTAGGTTTCTAATTTGTTTAAAATAAAAACGCTTGTTTTTGATCGTATCCCTTAGTACATACATTTCAATCCCTTCAAGAAATTTACAAGATCTTTGCACTCAATCAACATCCAATGACTTCGAATATGATTTCATTCGAAGCGTTCTTAACAATTTCAAGTCACACAAAGGTGAAATATCACATCCAACGCAACACTTCCAACCAAGGGTTTTCAATTCACAAACCACAAATTCCAAACAAAGTCTCTACATACCACAAACCACAAATCGAAACAAACCAGAAGTTGCCAATAATTGAGAATGAAGTTATATGTTTGCAAAAGAGGGAGAAGCAAACGCCAAATGGGAGGAAAATTAAATAAGCACCAGGGGGGAGTGAAATAAGCACAAAGGGGAGGGGAAGCAAGCAATAAGGGATGTACTCCGTAAAGAACCAGACAGAAGAGCCACCAGTCGAAAGAAAACTGCAACCAACTCAATCACCAAGGTCAAGATCATCATCTTCCTCTTCCTCATTATGTTGCGAGTGATGAGTAAATGGTGGTTGAGATCTCGAACCAGACGTCTGTTACATTTGAAAGAAAGCTTGGAGGCGCTGATCAATGCTCATCATTTGTTGGCTCAGTTGTTGGTGAGCAAATTGTTCGATTCCTCCAGTTGCTTACATTTCTCCATAAGAAACCGGTAGCTTTTCTCTTGTGAAGTTAGTCCACCCCCTAAGTTGGTTACTACACCCCTTAAGTCATTGAGCTCTTGTTGCAATGACGTAGAACCGATACCTGCTGAGAGGCATTTCAATGAAGTACGCATTAGTATTGCAATTAAGTAAATTCAATGTATAACCATGTTCGTTGAAACTTTAATATAAAAACTGTACCGAATCTTTGAGTGGGACTGAAGTACCCGGATTCCCTAATGTTAACAACCTTATCACCAATGCGATAAAAACGACCTTTTTTGTTCTTGAACGTCTTCACCCACAACTCATTTGGGTTTAGAAATGACTGGTTTGAATCTTGAGAAATGCCATCCCGGTCCCTCGAGAGTTGATAACATTTTGAAAATCACGTTCAAAGGATTCCTACAATACCGCAACATGCGCACGAAATCATGTATACTACAATTACTGAAAATAAAGTATACAAGTTCATGTTGAACTACCAATGAAGATTGAGAATAGCTAATTGCTTACATATGGTTGTTGTGATTTCTTGTCAACCTAAGGGTCATCTTCTTTGCCATGGAGTTTGTGAGTGCGACTGAATAATTCAACAATGGCGGGCTCTATCCCAAGTTGTTCCCTTTATGTACGTGCCTGAAAGAATTATATTAAGCACAACACAAAATACAGTATTAAACGTAAAGAAATACATATCAAACATTAATTCATTTACCTGACGCCACCTATGCTCATGCATAGAGATCGAGCCACATATGTGGAGAGATGGGCCACCACTTTTTGGAGTTCCCAGTTGGTTCCTTTGGGCTATTTCATGCAATTTCTTATAATGTTCATTCGTCCAATGCTGTTGGAGTCCCTCCCATTGAGCATCACCGAGCCAAACAGGCTTCTTGTTATGCTTCCTTGCTTTGCCAAAGAAGTCTCTCAAACGTGCATTGCCTCGATTTTCAAAACTCCTTCTTATACAGTCCTCATGGACCGAATCCCAAGTAAACCACTTCTGCAATTATGAAAACAAAAAACACATCAAATAATACAATAGTTATTTATCACGTTCACAGAAACTGTTAATACGTAGTCACTGCAATTACCTTGAACTCTCCAAACCACAAATCTCGTATTGGTTTGGGCACTTTGCTCCAACTAGGCCAAATTCCGTCAAATTTGCTTTGAAATGTGAGCGAAATCCTACTAATAGCAGCATCATTGGGGGGAAATCTTATTGAACATAACACATCAAATTGATTACTTGTTATGCAAAATTCATGTAGTATTTCATAAGATATAATAAATGAAGACTTACCCGTTACCATTTGGCTCAATCCAAGTTTTAGCTCGAGTGTTTCCATGAATGGATTGTGCTTCACTTTCACCACTTGCAATGTTGTTTTGGGACTGGTTTGTGTTAGGGTGAGCGGGTTGGGGAGTAGGCTGCACAGTGTGAACAAGATAGGGGTTTGGAGGAATGTTGTAGGCAAATTGGCCGTACATGGTGCTTTGGTTGGGAATGTATGAGGTCTGATGATGGAAAGCTCCAAATGGGGGAGGTCGTGGTCCTGAAATACCTGGCAAGTAAGTAGCCATTGTGCCTCTTGACTGAACTGGTATATGAGGTACCTGGGGGGAAGATGGATCAATGTCCATTGCGGTCGGATCTACGGCAGAGCTGCTACGCCCTCGTCCTCTACCTCGGGGGGGGGGGGACTTACCTCGACGAGAGCTGGACTCCATACCTGAAATAGGTGACAACAAAGCCAAGTACAAATATATAATGATTGCACATATAAACCGTTTACTCATACATCATAATAGGTACGTAGGTAACATATATTTTGCAAAACTCATTCATACAATATAAGTAAAGTCAAAACCAATTGTTTGACATGCAAATTACTCAAATACATAAGAATTTATAAGCACTCAATCATCTACATCCTCATCATCATCAATGTCGTTGTCATCGTCATCGTCATCGTCATCGTCATCATACAAATGCAAATTTTCTTCAGCTTCATCTGTTTTATTACTGTCATCCCACTCCCCCTCTTCATCACCCTCATCATTCTCTACCTTATCTATCTCGTCATTACCCTGAATGAATGAAAACCCTATTTTATCATTAACCTCTTCCGGTGGTGCACTTTCATCCACTAATGATGCAGGGATGACGTCATTCACGGGCTCGACGATAGTCGTCATGTCTGTTTGTTGATATATAGTAGGTAGAGTGTACTGCTTATCCACTCTCACCCTTGGTTTGGTTGGTATGACAACAAGCCAATTGGCCCTATCCCTTGAGCGATCTGCATGTGGCATGAAGTATACTTGTGATGCGGTGTTTGAGAAGATAAATGGGTCGTACTTTCGGTACTTCCTTGTACGGTGGACCTCAATAAGGTTGCTTAATTTATGAGATCGTGTCCCACGATTCAATATGGAATCGAACCACTCACAATTGAAGAGCATACATCATTTAAGTGGTTTGCCTACGTACTCAATTTGGACAATATCCTTCAATACACCCTAATAATCATTCTAAATATCGTCTTCCCCAGTGCCACAAACACCAACACCACAATTATATGTTCTTTTCCCGATGCTTCGAGCTTTTGTGTGGAATTTGAATCCATTTACTCTATATGCCGTCCACGTCGACACATACCGCTTTGGCTTCACAGCCAAATCGCTCAAGTAGCAATGTTTGTCGGTCTCAAATAGTTGAATATAATGCACCTAAAGTGACATAACATGTGGTTTTAATTAATATAATGCACCTAATTAACTCTTATGTTAAAATTATGAATAAATGAGTTATAATACTTACATTCTGACTAAACCAATCTGCGAAATGAGTTTCCATTACGGTATCGACATCTGCGTCGCTGACATTGGGACGTACAGTTCTGACTTGTTCAGTGAAAATTATATCACATTTTATGAAGTCTATTAATATACTTGCGCTCTGAATGATAAACTCAATTGAAAGTGAAAATACCACTCACCCTATATAAGGTCTAACTTCATTACAATTTAACAGCACGTGAAGATGGGTAGCAACATATTCGGCATCTATGAGATACCTTGATCTTTCCCTACCAATAGCGGTCCCTTGCGGTGCAAACACGGACAGAGTTGGAAAATGATTAATATGCTCATCGTCATCCTCATTTCTCTTGCACCTAGTGCGCATGGAGGACACATTAGAGCCGAAGTAATAGGAGGTGAAGAATGTCCCCTCTGCTTCTAAGTATGCTTTTGTGATTGAATCTTCAGGACACGCTTGTTGCTTTATCTTTTTGTTCAATCGGCCAAAGAACCTACCAAATTCACAATTACATTCACTTCTAAGTGATTCCATTTATAAGAATTGAGATAAGGTTTTATCGATTATATTATAATTTACCCAAATGGTTACATCCATCGGTATTGTACTGGGCCACCTAGTTGAGCCTCTTCTGCTAAATGCACTGGCAGGTGCTCTATTACATTGAAAAAGCCAGGAGGAAAAATGGTCTCCAACTTACACAAAGTGATGACAATGTTGCGATCCAGTTCCTCAAGCATATCCTCTAGCAGTGTTGCTGAGCATAAGTTCTTGAAGAACTGGCTTATCTCAATAAAAGGTTTCAACACATCATCTGGGAGAGCACCAAATGCAATTGGTAAAAGAGTCTCCATGAACACATGACAATCATGACTTTTCATGTTGTTAAACTTAGCCTCATTAGAGTCCACGATATTCCTCAAATTAGAGCAATATCCATCAGGTATTTGAAGCTCGTTCACCCATTCACACAACTCTCTTCGTTTATCCACAGGAAGTACGAACTTCGCTTTTGGTTTAACCGACTTACCACTTGGGCCTGAATGTAAATGTAATTCTGGTCTATCACATATTTCTACAACAACCATTCTTGATTTGGCGTTGTCCTTTGTTTTCCCATGAACATCCATAACAGTGTTAATAATGTTCTCGAAGAAGTTCTTTTCAATGTGCATCATATCCAAATTATGGCGGAGCAGTTGGTGTCGCCAATAAGGCAAGTCCCAGAATATGCTCTTCTTCGTCTAATTGTGCTCATTTTTCTTAAATCCTAGTACGATAAAGTCACCATTTGTACTTACCATTGGGTAATCTTCCATCTCGGCATAAAGTTCTTCCCCAAATAGTCGGCGAGGAGGACCCCCTGTAACAATTTTGCATTTCCTAAATGCTATTCTATTTCTTCTGAACTCATGATTCCTTGGCAAAAAATACCGATTACAGTCAAACCATGAGAATTTACCTCCATTTCTCAATCTCAAAGCCTTTTACTGTTTCATACATGCAAGACATGCCAATTGGCCATTAGTATTCCACCTAGACAACATTTCATATGCGGAAAAATCATTGATGGTCCACATAAGTGCAGTCTTCATCTTAAATGTATGCCCAGTAGAAATGTCATAAGTCTCAACTCTAACATCCCACAACTCTTTCAACTCATCAACAAGAGGTTGTAAATATATATCTATCTTGTTCTTGGGATTTTTGGGCCCGAGGATTACACAAGTCAAGAACATAAACGGTGTGGTCATACACATTTCAGGGGAGAGATTATAAGCTGTAACGACCACAGGCCAAATGGAGTATGATCTTGAAGACAATGTGTAAGGATTAAATCCATTAGCACATAAGCCAAGCCTCACACTCTGAGGCTCTGCAACAAATTCATGGTAATTGGTATCGAAATGTTTCCATGCTGCCCCATCTGATGGATGACATAAAACATCGTCCTCACGTCGATGTTCATAATGCCATCTCATGTGCTCTGCACTACTTCTTTATGCGTACAACCTCTGTAGTTGAGGTTTTAACAGCAAGTAATGCATCCTCGAGTATGGTAATGGATTCTGATTCCTTTGTTGTGACCTTTGCCTCTTCCATCTTGAATGCCCACAAAACTTGCATGCATCCAGGTTTGCGTCCTCCTTATAAAATAGCATGCAACCTTTCCGGCAACAATCAATTTGGACCATATCGTTGCCAAGATCTTTAACAACTTTCTTCGTTTGCTCATAGTTGTTTGGCACGCGGTTGTTAGGGGGACACATCTCTTTCGTTAATTGAACAATTTCATTGAAACAATTTTGAGGCATGTTATAATCAGATTTAATACTCAACAGTCTCACCGTCGCAGATAGCTCACTATGGGTAGAGCAACTATCATATAAGGGTTGTTGACCAGCTTGAACCATATTATAAAATGGTTCTCGGCAAGTGCTTGACCCCTCTTTCCTTACATTTTGATTTGCTATTATAGCATCATCAACCATGTCCTCCATTCGATCTACGTAGGATTCAGAGTAGTCATTATTAATATGACTTGAACCTCCAACTTCGGAAATTTCACTATTTGAATACCCAGAATCATATTGCTGAGGTTCTATTTTCCCATGACTTATCCAAAACCAATACCCTTGCACAAAACCCTTATACATAAGGTGCATCTTGACATCATCAGGTGTCAAGTACACCCTATTTCTACATTCTGCACAAGGACACCTATACTTTCCCTCATTCAGAAACTCTGTCTGTGTACGTGCAAATTGATCGAATTGGTTTACTCCATCTAGAAATTCTTGCGTAAAACCACTACGATCAGACAGTAATCTATTATACATCCACCTATGATGTGGAGGATCATTCATATTCTGCTCAAATAACAATAACCACGCAAGGTATTTGATAGGAATTAATTTTAATCAAAATTATAATAATTACATAAATTACGCAATTATATATTATATATGTTTACTTTAAAATTTCCACATGCACAAAAAAAAAACTTATAAATTTCGACAAATATACTTATATTCTTACGAATATCACAAAACTAATAATTCATACATAGTTGACCACTTTATTCCACCAACATATCAAATTTGAACTTAAAATTACCAAATCTAAGTGTACATTGCACTGGGCGAAATCTTTAAATAAATATGAGCTACAACTTCATACGAACATCACATTTGAACAAAATTATAAACTGAAGCATCTCAATCCACCAACATATCAACTTTCAAGTTCACATCACCAAACCTAAACCCTAAATTGCATTGAGCAAAATATCCAACCAAATTAGATCAATAGCCTCACACAAATACCATATTTTAACAACATTATCAATTAAAACATTTCATTCCACTAACATATGAAATTTCAACTTCAAACTGCCAAACCTCAACTCTAAATCGCATTTATCAAATTCTTGTAACAAATTAGAGCAATAACCTCACACAAATAGCACATTTCAACAACATTATCAATAAAATATTTTTATTCCACCAACATATCAAACTTTAATTTCTAAGTACCAAACCTAAACCCTAAATCGCATTTACCCCAATCTTGAACCAAGTTAAAGTAATAACTTCACACAAACACCACATTTCGACATAAATATGAACCAACTATGAAATTCTAACAATGTAATACAAAAATTTGTAGAAATTACAAGTAGTTTAGTTGATAAAAATACCTCAAATTACTCCAAAAAACCGGCGGTGAGGGGGCGGTAGGCGACGGTTGGCGATGGGGGGGTGAAAGACGACGGCGAATGGGGCGGGGGATGGCCGGCGGTGGCTTGGCAAGGCGATGGTCCGACGTCGAGCTTCGCAATTTCGCCACTCCCTTTCTCTCTATTTGAATCGCAGCAAATACAACCAGAAACATTCTAGTTTCATTTAAGTAGGCTGGCGACGGAAATTTCCGTCGCCAACTCGCTTTTTATAAAAAAAAATTCGAATTTCTTTTTTGGGTGACGGAAATTCCATTGCCCAACTTTTCAAAACAAATTTAAAATTATGGCGACGGAATTTTCGTTGCCCACAGTCAATTATGGCGACGGGTTAAATTTTCCGTCGCTATATCTGTCGCACAATCTGACTTTTTTGTAAAACTGTTTTTAAGTCGTCATTTCCGTCGCCAAATCTGTCGTTCGTTTTTTCCGTCGCTGAGTTCCGTCGTTAATTTGAACTTTTTTAGTAGTGATATTCCAACAAATCTTTGCATCCTTTGATGAGATAGAAATGAGGGTGAGTGAGTGGTATTTCTTTTTTCAACCAACCTGGAACCAATATGGAATCAAGATGTACCTTCAACCATTGGATTTGTGACTGCTGACCCAAAGAGAGTCCTAATCATAAGGCCAATAACTCAACCCCAGGAGCAGAGCACTGTCCGTAATAATCCATGAAGGCCTAAATCATGTGACCTATGCCGTCACACAGCTGGCCTCCTCCACCAGCTTCTCCAGGATTTTCCCTAGATGACCCATCAGTATTAAGAGTGGCTCATCCATCACAAGGGGGCACCCACTTGATTGATGTTTCGGTTTTCAGATTCATTCGATTTCCAAAAACCATATCATCTTTTTACGTGGCTCGCTTATTTTCATCAAATCGAATAAGAAGGAAGCTTGTGGGTGAAATGGGCATTTCCTCCTCCCTATTGAGCACTATGGCATTCCTCCACCTCCAACGTTACATCATCTTTGAAAAAGAAAAGGTGCAACTTCGAATATACCAATGGATAGGCAGAAAATATTTTGTTCTAGGTGGTCAAAATTTGTATCATATTCTTAGAAGCACATGTTCCCATAAGCTACATTAGCGCCATATCTTACAATTTGTCTATATGACAAATTAAATACATATTGGAAAACTATGTATACTTGGTAAATGAGAGTACATATTTCCACGTGTATGATATACATTACCCTAGGTGGTATCCTCTCATTTATTTTATATATATATATATATATAT
>JACYFF010031952.1:19866154-19895702 GCA_017589665.1 Selenicereus undatus | reverse complement strand
TTGCTGAAATATGCTAAAAGTTGCTGAATGGTTGAAGAAAATATAGCAAGGTTTTCCCAATAAATACTTAACAATGCTAAATTATTTGAATAATGTTGAATTGTCCTAAATTGTGCTGAAATTTACTAAATTGTACTGAAAGTTGTTGAATGCTAATAATAAATACTTATGATAAGTCGCAAAGAACAAACTCTATGTGTGCACACACATATATGAGCAACACAATCTTTCATCCACCACATTTAATCTTTCATCAAGATGCTTTAATTCGTGACTTTCATTCTTCTAGAGATTCAACTAGCTATAAGTTAATGTATTCAACACATTTAGATACATAGAAAAAAAAACTTTTAATTTTTTTTTGTTTGCTTGGTAACAACTTTTTGAAAAAAAAAGAGCTATTTGGGGATGTTTTAAATGTTTTGACCAAGTCAAATAACTAAGTGGGTGTTTGGTAAATAACTGTTTGAAACAACTATTTGGCCTTCAAAAAGCTCTTTTTGAAAAGGCTGTTTCCATTAACCTTTTCAAAAGAGTTTTTTGTGAAAATGATATATTTGCCTAAGACTTTAAATAAATTACATTACATGCCATTGCATTATATTTAATTATTTATATAATATTATTTTAGAAAATAGAAAGAGTACATAGTATCATAAAGTGTTCCTTAGTAGCATTCGAACCTGGTTAGATTTTGAGGATTAACAAGAGTAAAAATTTTCTTTTTGGAGGCAAAAACAAACTATTAAAGTTGTGTTGTCTCTTTTATTGTTTGTATTTTTTTCCTTAATCAAGTAGGACACTTTTTAGTGTAGATTTTCTAATTTCACTAGTATATTATGTAACACTTATTTGGTTCTCTTACCATGCACCTTTATGAACATGTAATATTATAATCTTTATACTTTAGATTATTCAATCTCTCTTACGATTACCTCAACAATGAGTTTTGGATCGATGCAAAATAGTAACTTATAATACTATGTTTTGTATGAATTGAATCTAATGAAGATAAAGTCATTAGAAAATTGTATAAATTTCAATTTCAATTTATAAACCAAAAAAATTTACAAAAATAACAAAATAATGTTATAAAAAATTTACATAATTTATATAAGTACAAATTGAAAAGAAATAAGATAGGCGATGAATACAGGTTATGTAGAATTTAATAAGAAGTTAAGTTTTATCAATGAAGTTTTTCTTCTAATTTTTTGTGTGATCACTAATGATGTTAATTTATATCTATGACACCAGTTCAATTCTTTTCTAAAAAAATGGACAAATAAAAAAAAATTCTATAAATGAAATTTTATCAAACATCTTTATTAGAAACAACTAACTTTATCAAACAATTTTTCTACAAACAGCTAATTCAAACAGTTAATACAAATAGCTAATTCAAACACTTAATAACTAACAGCTATTTGACAAATATGGCCAATAACTTTGAGCATTTTTCAACAGACTAATTAATGTATGCCTCTTAATTATTTTAGGTGAGATTGGTCCAAGACAAGTTTTTTCTTTCTCAATGCTTTCTTTTGGGGGCTTCCCCATCCTCTCAAAACAAAAGATAAAACAAAAAGGAGAAACGAACTATGCCCCCAATCATTCACCAGTTATATATGTATAATGCTAAGGAACTGGGCAAATAGGTTTTCTATTTGTCTGGCATTTTTTGCACCCTGATTTCTGTTTTCATCCATTTCTTTCTGTAGAAGGGTTCTAATTTTTTTAAAATTAATTATTTTCTCTTTTGGGGAATAAATCCATAATCCATTGGACCAAAATTTCACAAACAATTGGCAAATTTACAAGAATGAAATATATAGTAATAGTGATTAAAGGAATCGCCAATGGATAGTTTTCCAAACCCTGCAATTTTCCTCAACAATCAAGGATAGACAATTAAATATGTGCTGCAAAACATTTTGTATTTGATACTCTGCGTAAATCATACTTTTCATTTGGTTGATAATGTAGGTCATCAAAATTCTTTTTTTTTTTCCGATTATTAGTTGGAAAGATCGATCCCATAAAGATATCAGTAGGTGTCAAACAAAAAAAACCGTTAAAAGATAGAATTACAGCTATTAATAAAAGGACGAAGAGTACTAAACACTAAATATAGAATAGGCAATAAGTGAGTACTAATCTGCCACTCTAATCAACTAATCAAAATTCTTTAAAGTTATTCATACGTGTGGCAAACTAACATTATTTAAAACTTTTTATGAAGAATTTTTAAAATGGGTACTCATAAAAATTAATTACTTTTAAAATTTTAAAAGTTTAGAATTTAATGTCATAATATAATTTTTTTAATGTGTATGATCACTACTATTTTAATATATTCAAATAATCCTCCGTTGGAAGACTGACTTTTGTACCCATTATTCTTCCCTCATGAGTCTGTTCTAAGTTTTTATTGAGGAAATATTCATTAGCATTCATACCAAAACCCAGTCAAAAGATGACACAAATGAAGATTAATCTAATAATCAAGCATTATCCTAATCTAGGTGGAACTCAATCAAATAATATTAACAAAAAATGGATGAAGCTTTTGCTTGTAAAATAAGAAAGGTAGAGGAAGTGGCATTGATCCTTTCTTTGACTAAATTCTATGGTTGAATAAGTGCTGAACTGGCCTTAAATTAATCTTATTCATAGAGTTTTCCTTAGTTCTTCATGCGCAGACAGTCTGAGAGGAGCCACATGCGTTTAAGGATTCTTCTCCCTTTTTCTTTTCTTTTTTTTTTAAATTTGAAAAAGGAGGGTTTGTAGAGCGATGAACCGGGAAGTGAAAACGAAACATCATTGACACAATAATTAAGTGCAATTAGAACTGTTTTTCAAAAAAAAAAAAGGGACTACTACGACTAAGCATTAATTAATTAGAATCAAGTTACACTAATTGCTTTGTTTATTGAGACAAGACTAGTAATAGTAACTTAGATTCGTTATCCCCGTTAGATGAATAGTTAAAAGTTAAAACCAAGTAAGAAATTCAGTTTAAAGTTTAATTTCTCATCGGCCCAAAATTAACATGCACAAAAATTCATGAAACTAAGTAGATCGAACTTAAAATTAAGGCGGAGTTAAAATTAAACCGTAAGATCTATACTCCACATCTAAGAAGTCATCATTGGGGGAAACGAAGGGTCCAAAGAAGCGACCGTAAGGTTTATAACTAGCCGAACCACCATACATATGATGTGATTTAGTATTCGTTGTTTGTCGCTTTCTCTTTTCTTGACTCAAATGATAAGATTTATTATTACCTAGAGACTCTACCTTGTTGAATTAGAAGTTTCAATCAACTATATACCCATAGCCCTGTTTTTACTCGCTCATAGTAGTCCCAAGATCATCAAAGAAGAGACAAGCCATTTATAATTTCAGACTAGACGACTAGTTTTAGATGGATGAAAAACGTCACATATTTCAAGAGTTAAATTAGGGGAAAATAAACAAGAAAAAATTACCTCAACAAAAATTGCTGATGTTGGACCTTAAAAAGCCATTTTGTAAATGTTTTGACTGAAGCCATTTTAGCTACCTATATTTTTAACTAGAACCTCAACTAATTTGACCGAAGCCGAAACTAATAGGAAATTTCATTACGTGTGGATTTATCTATCATAGCACAACTTCAAAGTAACCTCTGCGCAGGTCAAATTGCCAATATTTATAGTTTGGCCTAAGGCTTGGGAGTATTGGCCCACAGTGAATTTTGAGAATCCTTTGGGCTTTGTCTATGCAACTTGGAATATGGCTATATGGACTCCAATTCACTATACTCTAGCATAGCCAACGGGCTCACTACATATATGGGCCACCCACTCTTATCTTTGCGAACTCAGGGGAGAGACTTTTTGTGTGGTAACGTTGTTCTTCCGTTGTGGGAATTCTCTTAGAGCTTTCCCAACTTTTTGGAATTCAAACTTGTCATATCAGTAAAAATTTTATGTTTTTGGAATTTGTATTTTATCATTTTTTTCAACCAAATGAAACTCATTCATGGATAATTAAATTAAATATTTATCATGGAGCCCTCAATTAAAAATATTTTAATACTTTTATCCTTTTAAATTTGTGTTTGCATTTTATGTTTATAGCTTGTATACATATTTTTTATTTTCTGAATAAAGGAATTTTTTTAGACTGGAAGTATGTATTATTTTATTTAAAATCCTGGAAAATTTATCACTGAATTCTTTTTGCTTGAACATGTTAAAAAGTAATTAATTTTTATTGGTTGCATGAGCAAATGACGTTAGAATAGAAAGTACTATTCAATTAAAGACTAATACAATATGAAGGATGGACATTGAAAAATACAATACGATGGTTCGAAATTAAAAAAATACAATGCTAAAGATCGACCAAAAAAATACAATGCTAAAGATCGACCAAAAAAAAAAAAACATAACAACTACGATTGCAATTCTTGTTGCATCAATTGTCGGTTCCATATTTCTTGAACCAAGTCTGATTGGAGATGTGCATATAGTTCTGGGTTATGAACTTATGCTACTCTACGAAGGTAGGTTGCATAGCACGGATGATGATCCCATTGGATATTAGGCTGCGGAATGTTGTCTTCGACATCATGATAGTCATAAGCAAGGCCATACAATTCACTTTCATCTTCGATGATTATGTTGTGGAGTATAACACATGCCTTGATTATCATACCCAATTCAACATTATCCATGCTTCGAGCAAGGCCACGAATGACGGCAAAGTGAGTTTGTTGAACCCCAAATGCTCTCTGCATTGAGATGGAGGAAATATGAGAAAAATTCTACTTTCACGCCCCAACCAAAAGAGATGAGGTAGACGTTTCAAGAGCCTAGCCTAATAGCCTTGGTTGTTTCTGGATGAGTTGGTTAGGTATGAGTCGGTGACGTAGCTTCAAGAATTAAGTTCCAAAACTATCTAGCACCCTCTAAAATCCTTTAAGGCATCATTTTCCAAACCCAAAATAAAAAGGTTCAAATTAATATTCCAAAATATTGGTTACGTGGCAGGTAATTCAATTGCCCCTGTAATTTGGGTGCACAAGTATTTATATTAGTTGTACTGCGGAAACATAATTTCAGACTTCGCGAAAACTTACTCTCTGTCGCTGCACCCAGTCAGCTAAGAAATTAGAGAGAGGAAAGGGAATTGAGTAGTGAGTTTGAAAAAAAAAAGAAAAGAAAAGAAAAATGTTTCGAGCAACATTCACCCCAGAAGGAGAGAAGATGGAGTACTTCAGGCTCATGACTGGGCATTTGATCCCAGCCGTTGGTTTGGGCACTTGGAAATCTGGCCCTGAAGCTAGGTACTCTGTTGAAACTGCCATTGTTGAGGTACTCTTTTCCTAAGCATCATTTTTTAAAGTATCAGTTAGCAAGCCCTATATCACGCTTTATGGAGTGCATTCTTTCAAAAGCCACTTAAGAAAAATTACGTTCAAATCTGCATATATGACAAATGTACGTGAAGAAAAATATTTACATGTGAAACGTAAGAGAGCATAATTACACATTGGTTTGCAGTCATCATGGGTGTCACTAGAGTATGAAATTAAAACATCAGACAAGTGAGTTAATCTCACGTAAGACGGTCTCATGAGACCTTTTCATAAGATGTATATATTTGAAACAAACTTACGGGCATGCAAAAGGCATTTATTTGGGTCTGCATACAATGGTTATAAGGTCAGTACGTCCACAAGCCTCAAAACTTCTTCGTGGGGATCGATGCCAGGTAGTTTAGTTGGCAAAATTTCTGAAAATTGTTGTCAAAATAAAGACGTGAAAGTGCTTCCTGAATCGATCTTGTGCCTCTATTTTCATAACAAAGGAAAATAAAAATATAATACCATAAGAGCTATGTGGCCAAACTAACAAAACGATAATGTCTCACCACTTGACGAGGGCTTGTAAGGATAAGGCTATCTACATTTGGGTCTCTTCGGACCTCCTGAAAGCCGAACTTACATTGGGAGTTTTTGTTGTTGTAGAATGACTGAATTCCTTGCGTTGTTGCAGGCAGGATACAGACATATTGACACAGCCTGGGAATATGGCATTGAGAAGGAGGTTGGGGATGGCATCAAGGCTGCAGTTCATCAAGGGGTTGAGAGGAAGGAACTCTTTATTGCATCAAAAATATGGTTCCAAATTGCAACCTATGCCTTCCGAATTTACTCTGATGTATTTCATGTAAATCATTACCCAATTCAGAAGAATTAGAAACTAATTGATTGAGTTTGGTGCATTTGCAGGTGCACTGATTTAACTCCAGAGAGGGTCAGGCCTGCGCTCGAGAGAACCCTCAAACAACTTCAGCTTGACTACCTTGATCTTTACCTCGTAAATCATCCACTATTCACACATTGAACATCACCTCATATTTTAGCTAATTTTGATCCCATATTGACTAGCAAAACGATCGTTTAGTTTGGGTTCAGGTTGAGTTTATTTCAAGTGGATCAATCATGTTGGGTTTATGGAATTTCTGCTTGTATTTGATTTAGGTTTGGTCAACTCCATTTCTACTGTCAATTCGTCCAATAAATTTGTCTTGAAAATAAAAGCATAATTGGTTCGAAAATTAAGGCTACCTCCATCTTGGCCATATCTAAGGGCTCAGTCGAGTCTCCTTCGGGATCTTTGAGTCGGATAATTGAATACGAGTCATCTTTGCCCTGAAATGCTTAATGTGGCATTTGGTTTGTAGATCCATTGGCCATTTCGCCTACGAGATGGAGCAAGCAGGCCACCCAAAAAAGGGGATGTGCTAGAATTTGACATGAAAGGGGTATGGAGAGAGATGGAGAGGCTTGTGAGTGATGGACTCGTTAGAGATCTGGGGATCTGCAATTTCACTGTCACGAAGCTCACTAAACTGTTGAATTTTGCTCGCATTAAGCCCTCAGTTTGTCAGGTACTACTATAATTGAATGCTTGCTCGTTTGTTTGGTAAGTTACTAATAACTTCCGGTTGTAATTCTGTTGTTCGACAAATGATTGATGTGTCGTTTTGAATGCAAATCCAGATGGAGATGCACCCAGGATGGAGGAATGAGAAAATGCTAAATGCTTGTTGGGAACATGGCATCCATGTCACTGTAAGAGACCACTTCTACTAGTTTGCTTTGCTTTCCCTTTAATTGAGCCCTAAGTAGATCAAAACTGGGTAAGGATGTAAGGGGTAAGATATAATGTTGAAGAATCCATACAGTGAAATGTATATGTATATAAATTATTGAATCACTTCACCAATTACTAATTGGTTTTAGGTTGGAACGACACTTAGACTGATATGCAGCGGTCGTTTTTTTAAAGCCCAATTTATATAAAAGTTAACCCAGCCAAATCCTACTCAACACAACCCGGGGTAAGATATAATATTGAAGAATCCACACAGTGAAATGGATAACTTATAGATTAATGAATCACTTCATCAATTACTAATTGGTTTTAGGTTGGAACGACACTTAAATTGATATGCAGAGGTCATTTTTTAAGGCCCAATTTATATAGAAGTTAACACAGTCAAATCCTACTCAACACAACCCACATCCTCACGTAGTTAAACGGAGTCAATAATGGCTGAATACAACTCCATTCACAAGGTTGCTTGAGCTACCCACTACTAAGATATAGACACACATAGTGACCTTTTAAGATCAGCTCTAGAAGGAACCAACTCCGATTCCTAAAGAAATCAACCCTAAGACTTGTTTTAAAGCTAATGGAGATGAGGTTATGGCATTCAACCAACAGGCATACTCACCGTTGGGATCAGGAGGAGACAAGAGAGACTTATTGAATGATCCTGTTGTAGTGAGAGTGGCAAAGAAGCTGAAGAAGAGCCCAGCTCAGATACTCATAAAGTGGGCACTTCAAAGAGGGACTAGTGTCATCCCCAAGTCAAGCAACCCTGACAGGATCAAGGAGAACATTCAAGTTTTTGGCTGGGACATCCCTGAAGAAGACTTCAATGCTCTTTCCACCATCAAAGAACAGGTAATACACAATCTTGATTTCTGACTTTTTCACTTTTCAAATGCTAGGAATAATTCATTGTAAGATAATTCTTTTCAATTTATGCTACACTGGACTAAAGTGAATTGTCCATCTAAATTGTCACCTGCACATGTTTTGGCTTATACTTCTAGAAGTGACACCAGCAAATATATATTAAAAAATCAATACATGGCAATTAAATACACGCTTGAAAAAAATATTTGATTGTGGTATTGAGAACATGTGCTCTTGGAAGCACATAATAAATTGCCAAAAAAGGGGAGGTCCTAGGGAAAATTTCCTAGATAGACATTCGATCTCACCCGGTACTTCATTTTCAACCTTTTTTTGGGAAAAATTGTGCAGAAACGGATATTGGACGGAGAAATTCTATTTGTGAACAAGAAGGACGGACCATTTAAAAGTGTAGAGGAGCTGTGGGACTTTGAAGATGGACCTCCGATCACTTTTGCCCCTTGAATTGATGTAACTCCTCACCTAATTCATGTTTTTCTGTTTTTTAGGCGTGCGTCTTTGAATAAAAATTGTTGATTTATATTCAAATTTGGACTGGAAATGTATGTTTGATTTTCTTGGTAATGTTCCAAGTGCTTACTTCAGTTCTTTGGGTTCGTTCGTGTCTTGCATCGTAACTTCATGGGGTTTTTCAAATTTGTAGTGAACCAGTGATTGACTGGGTCATTAATGAATTTCAAAAGTCATATTCATCGATAAGAAAAACTGTGGGATATACCAGATTCAGAAGGAATGGAATTGAGAAAAAGGGCAGCAAAGGTGACAAATGTGTTGGGGAGGCGGCACACAGAATACCAACAATGCAAATGGAAGCTAAATAAATAATTTCCCCTTGTGTTGTAAAATGCACAATCAAGGCCTGAACACCAACAATAGTAAGTAATCGATCAATTGCACAATCGCCACAATGTAAATAAGGAGACACCAAGATTTATGTGGAAAACTTCAATGAAGAGAAAACCCATGGGACCGTTAAAAGCAATACCAAAACCTTCCAATAATAAACAACAATTAAGTGGGTATGACCAAAGTTCATTTGTAATTTGAACCAGAGGCATTACAATCAAGAAGGATCAACCTTGGCACAAGAAGTCTCCAAACATCCTCGATGAAAAGTGACAAAACACAAATTGGTAACCATAAGGGCTGATCAAAGCTTTTCGACTTTGGGAGTTCCAAAAGACAATCTAATTGTTGAATTCGAAGAAGATAGAGTCAGGAGCAACATAGTAAAATTTAGCAGTGATTGGAGGTCATTTGGTGATCGATCGGAGTCGGAAACGGTGCCGTTATGATACTTTTTCTCTCTAACCACCAACTTTGTTTTCTCAATTTCTCTTCCAACTTACCCAAAGCGGAATACTCTGGATGTCGTAAGTCAACCCATTAAGCCATATAAAGAAGCTTTCTTGAGAAGTTAAGTGAGACAAAATAGGCCTTTTATACAAGTCAACCTCATTACAAAATATAGTCCATCCGCATAATAACGGAGGTAGAATAACTTAGGCCCAAATGATTGATTCGGTTCTCTTCCTCCTTGTAGGAGGGAAACACCTAATAAAATGTGGGAAAAAAAGGATGAAAAAAGATTATTTTAGCAGCGAAGGGAACCTAAAAAACAAACTAGAACATGTGCAACTAGAGACTATGGTAACTACTGCATAACAATTATAGCATTGTCCAATAATACATGCTCTACTTGAGGTTAGGGGTTGAGAAGATCTCGATATAGACAATATTACATATGCGCTATGTGGTTGTTCTGTTGAAAGAGCAAAGAGAAAACTTGCTACAGCATTGGGGAAAACAATGAGAAATCCATTAGAAGTATGAAATTGGCAACACTCACATAAGAGCGGGAGACATATCAATAACAAAATATCATAAGCAACCAAAATATGGTAGTGAACCACAGTACATGAACTGTACATTCAGGGATAAACAGTGAATAGTATGCCCAAACTTGACTTGTCTATAATTTGCAGAGGCTTAGTGAAATCTATATAATCTAGTAAATTTTGATAGATGGAAACATTTTTCAAATATGAAACCTGTAAAAATTTTGAAAAATTTAAATAGTTGGGCTCAAGTCAAAGAAAAAATCTATCCAAAGATCACATATATAAAAAAATTAGAATAAACAAATAGTACATTTTGTGCGAGACACATAAGATATATTACCATACTAACACTTTGCTTCTAATAAAAAATTACGGAGAGTAATAGTTCATTTAGAGAGGATTGAGAAAAAAAGTCACTGTTAGATGAATTTGTTATGAAATCTTTATAAGGAGTTTGGTATGTAGTAATTCATAGGTAAAAATGAGAATATGAAATGGTGTTAATCTACATTAGAATTTTGACAGAATTTTTGACGGAAAGTTGATCCGTCAAAAATTTTGACGAAAATTTTGACAGAAAAGCAATGATTTTGATGGTATGGCAGCTCATGTGCATCTCGATGTAACTTTTGATGAACTATTTCAACGGAAAGTTGATATGTCAAAAATTCTAACGGAAAATCAAGGATTTTGATGGTGTGTTAGGTCTGCGGATCTCAATGTAATTTTTGACGGAATATTTTGACCCAAAGTTGATCCGTCAAAGAATTTGACAGAAAATTAAGAATTTTGATGGTGTGTCAGGTCATACGACTGTCGATGTAATTTTTGACAGACAATTTTAACAAAAATTTGACAGAAATTTTGACGGGTAATCAAGTTTTTTGACGGAAATTTTGACGGGCTAGTCAAAATCAGCAACGAATAAAAAAATTCTGATTTGTAAGTAAAACCCCTAGGGCTTTTCGGTGTTCATTTCATGTACCTTATGCCTTCCATCTTTCATGTACCTTATGCCTTCCATCTTCTTCTCTATCCACCTCTTACTTCTTCTCTATCAAGGATTTTCATGATAATAAGGGCATGGTTTTGGGTTTTGAATTTGATGGCGGTTGTGCTTAATTAGGCAGAGAAGGAGATCAAGGGGAGGGAGAAAAGAGACGCTTGGCAGCAAAGAAGGAGAGTTAAGTTCTCAGATCTAAAATTTTAGACAACATAATTGTGATTTGGGTGGGTAATTTTCGAATTTTTTAATATTTAACTTTGAAATTTCAAAAAATTTGTGCCAAAATTTCAATAGTGTTGGCTGAAATTTTAAAAATTTAGATATGAAATTAAATGCGATTCATCTCTACTCATCTCTTTCTCCATCTCATTAGTGGGTTCTCTTTCTCTTTCACTCAGTAATGTTTGATTATTTACAAGATCCGAAACTTAGAAATTTCTGATTTGAAAATTCATATGAAAAAATTCATATGTTTGATCAAGATATTTTCTTCTAAAATATTCAAATATGAAATTACTTCAAAGCATATGATTGGAAGTTCATTTTTCTTTTTCTTTGGATTTTAATTTTTTGGCAGTGATGATGGCACCACAAGTTTAGGAAGTAGATGACCCGTGGTACGGAGAAATATTGATGTCTTATGATGATTTGATTAATGTTTCAATGAAGGGGAAGAAGATGGAGAAATATGATTTAGTGGCTGGGTTAGGGTGGACATTAAATCTAATTATATTAAATTATAATGTTCAAATTGTCAATGCAATTGCGAATTTGTTGTCATATTAATGCTTGAATTTTAGATTTTATTATCTCTCTTTCTAGTTCTCTCTCACCCTTCTCTCTATATCCTCTCATCCTTCTGCAAGATGTTGCAATTGCCATGCTTGGTACATGGAGATGGGAATAACTTGGGTAGTGAAATTGGAAATAAGAACCCTCTAATCCACAAGTTTATTACTACGAGGAGGATGATCATTAGGATGTGGGATTGAAAATAAGAGGAAAGACACAATTAGGAGTGAGCGGGATCAGATACCTAGTTAGATTTTCAAGAATTGGTCCCCGAACAGGTTCAACCGAGTCCTAAAATTTCGAACCCTTTACTGGACCTGGCCAGGACTGGTCCGATTCTAGGTACCTATTGTCTGAGTCAAGTTCCTTTTTCTTTTTCTTTTTTCATTTTCCCTAAGAAAATATAGAGAGGGGAGATCGAGGGAAGTTGAGAACCCATACCTGAAACCAAATTTTTGAAAACCAAATTATAAGATTAAATCAAATGCGTGGTAAGCAGTAAATAAATTCATGTACTCTAAAATAAACTCCTCTAAGAAAATAGAGAGATGGGGGGTTAACGGAAGCTGAGAACCCATATTTGAAGTCAAATTTCAAAAAATCAAATTATAAGGCTAAATCAAATACGCTATAAGCAGTAAAGAAATCCATGTATTCTAAAATAAATTCAGATAATTGGAGATAATGTTAATTAAAAAACCCACAATTTAAGATTACAAAACGAAAGAGAAACATAAAAATTATTTTAATTCACCTGAAATAGAGAGAGAAAGAGAGGAAAACTATCAAAATAATATAAGCACAAATACCTAGTAAGCAACAAGGTTCACGAGAAGAAGAACCAGAGCTTGAAGAAAGAAATCCATGGCAGTTGAGATGGATAAAGAGTAAGTTAGGAATAAATTGAATGAAAAAAGACAGAATTAAAATATGGTATTTGAGAGTTGGGTCTTGGCACATAAGGTATATCGCTTAGGGAATAACAATTTACTTTTTATATTTTTTCATCAAAATTCTTTAAATTTTGACTAGATACTGGGTCTGATTTAGATTTCAAAATTTTAAGACCTAGTTATATTCATATCCCAAAATTTTGAAACCGATCTCGGAATTGGCCTAACGGGGTCCAACTTCGTACCACTGGGTCCAAATCAGTTCTGGGTCGGAAACTAGATACCTAGCTTTTACTCACCCCTGGATGCTAACATTGCCATTAGATTCTAAAGTCATATATTTATGGCCTATTCTTTTCAACTGAATTGGATTGAGCTTATTTCTCCTAAATAAATTGACATCATTTTGACTAAACTAGATATGTTTTTGCTAAACTAAAGTATGATTATTTGTATTGAATTCTGAGCTTATTTTTGCCAAATTGAAATTACTTCTTTTAAACCAAGCTAAACTTAGTTTTGTTGAAAAAGAACATGACCATATTGATATATACTTGTAAATTGGGCATTGTATACCTAATTCAAACTCAAGACGTACTGAGTGGAATGTGAGTAAATAAATGAATTCTCATTTTAAAAAATGAATTCCTATTCCCAATATGAAATCTCGTTTATCAATTCCCATACAACAAATGCCACCTAAGAGTCACTCTATGAACATTCATAGTAATAACCCATATTTAATCACAAACATAAGTAAGTTGGCCCAAATACAATCTTTTTATTGTGTACTTCCTTTTTTTGCTAAAAAACTTAAGATTTGAGTTTAAATTTTGACAAGACTATCAACAAAACTAAGCTACACGATTCAACTACTTGTGCAAGCTGCCAACAAAAATAAGTCCACACATAGTCTCAAAAACTGTCATTCATATTATGAAATTGAGCACCTTTCAAAATATCAATTAGAGTATGTTTTTTTAATTGTGAATTTGATAATGTAAATTGTAGAAGAACCCGAAAGATGGTAGGAATGCTCTAAAACACTAAAATATGGTATTAATCACCTCGAACACTTTTAGAAGTCACCCTATAAAAGAGTGATGTCTGACACTAACCTTTAAAATAGAATGATGTCAGCCACGAGTTTGTGTAAAATGGAATGTAAAATGCCAACTAACATATCTGGCCAGATCACACAGCTACCCCGGAGTTACGAGTTACCCCCAAAAAAAATAAAAAAAGAAAACCTAGCAATCTTAGAGCAAATCCAGCGATGAGTTAATTTTTTGGTTCATCGGTAGGGGTTATCACTGCCACATCAACCCTTTCTTCAATTTTTTACCTCACAATCCCCACTCTCTCTAGGGAAAGGCTCACCACTTTGACACACTAAATAAAATAATACTCATGAACCCACTTTATGACACATAATTTTATATTTAGAATTAAAAAAAAGAAAAACTAATCAAAAAATATTAAAAAAATAAAAAAGCATCCACATGACCCGTGGAAGCCGGCTCTCCTCCGTGAGGCGCTTTGCTTGAACTGCCTAGTGGAGCTCGTCCCCCCGCCTCTCTCATTTCTCTCTCCTCCGTTTTAACTCGTGAGGGAACCATTGGAGGTGCTCTTATTACATTAAAAGAGAACAAAGCATTTTACTGTAGAGTATGATTTCATCTTTTAAAGGATTATTTGGTCATTTTAAGCTTCAACTTATTCCCTCGAAGAATAGTAAAATCAGGTCTTTTTTTTTGTAACTTTATGCTTTTAGAGACTCTTCCATAACATAAATTACTATTACAAGCAACAATAAAATAGGGGTAAAGTAGTAATTATGTTCTATGAGTTTTGCTTTTCGGTGGGTGGGGCACTTTAGGCTTGATACTATTACAAGCCGACTCATCCCTGTCCTTTGTCCATCCTTTTGTTGCGATGAAGGGAACAGCCCCTGACGAGGAAGAAGAAAAGAAAGAAAATCAAGGAGGCGCAACGCATATTCTTGCTCATGAGGCCATTGTATGTTTTTTTCTTTTTCTGGGAACTAAATGTGACACTCGGGAATTTGTGGACATGAAGTGCTGCATTGGAGGCTAGATTGTGTGCTTTTAGGTTGGGATTCTGGCGTTATGAAGATGATCGATGGCGATGATTTTTTTGTCTTTTTTGATAGGAAAAGATGATGATCAATCATTTTTCAATAGAAGACAATGATAAAGAGAAATTTACAAGGTGACCACACATCAAAAGGGGGCAACAAAATAATGCTTTCAGCAACAAGTTGGAGTTGCTATTGGCGAAAAAGGGAAGCTGGGAAAAGTAGAGGAGGAGTTGAAAAGACGAAAAAGCCCTTTTGTGAGTGGGTTTGAAAGGACGAGAATGCCCTCCTGTTAGTGGGGGCTTTGACGGGAAAGGCAAGATGAGATAGTGTAAAGCAGGTAGGAGAGAGAAATGCCAATCGTGGTGTCTGCACTGAGAATAACGAAGACAGAGAGCAAGAATGGGGCTTCTACAGGAGCAGAAGGGCGAGGAAGGCGAGGAGCGAGCACAACAAAGGGAGGAAGAAGAAGAGCACCGCACGGTGGATGGGAATTGACGGTTGTGCGTGGATGAAGCCATGGCGAGTTGAAGACAGGGAGCAAGGGTGAGGTACGAAGGGAGGGGGAGCACACAACTGGAACAAGAAGCAAGGTAGGAAGGGGGTGGTGTATGTGTTGGGAAGAAAGCAAGGTGGGCTGAATTGAAGGCATGTACTTCTAATTAAGTGTACTTGGATAAGAAATTGTAGATCTTGTTGGAATGGTTAGTGTTGGTGGTGATGAATGTGGCATTGTCTGTTGTGAATGTCCCGACAATGGGGAGGTTTTCCTTCATGACCATGCTGTTCGAGTTGGGAAGGGTGGGCAAGGGTGAGCAGGGGGGCATGCTGTTCGGAATACCCAGCAACTTTAAGATGTGAACCATGGTAGACACTCGACTTATGTGTGGTAGACATTGTAATTAGGTGTTGTGCCTGGAATGAGGAGGACAATAAGGAGTAACCTACCTATTGGGCCTTAAAATGAGAGGACGTAGTGTGATGGTGATGTGGTGCATTGGTAGAGGCAGACAGGGGAAGGGGTCGGGTAAACAGAACACATGTCGTGGTAGGTGGGGGTAAATTGTGTGCGTGGGTATGTAGGACAGAATAATATTGTCCGTGCAGCGGGAGGTGGGGGCATTGTTGTGGTGTACATATGCTATGATTAGAATGTGGTGAGGGGGAGGTGTGTTTGGGGAAGTTAGATAGGGGAAGTTTGCGTAGGTGCTGCAGCATTTAGAATGGGTTGGGTATTTGATTTGGGGTGCGGGGAGGGTGAGGTGAGCAGTTATGGGTATATGAGGGGGGAGGTGGGGAATGATGTAGCAGTCGTTCCCCCGTGTGTGGCAAGGGAATACCAAGGTAGACATAGCAAAATAGTTGGGTAAGATGGTGGGGGCAGTGGTTGGGAGAAACTGATGTGAATGTGATATGCAAATGTTGGGCATGAATGGAGTACATGACTAAATGTTTGCTTCATGTGACATGCAGGTGTAGGTTGCGACGTTGGCGGATGATTGGGAAGGGCATAGAAGGTGGTGGTGGAGCAATGGATGTCAAGCGCTACAGTAGCATGAGGGGAGGGAGATAGTTATGTATGTTTTGGGGGGGGGGGATGTTGGTGGAAAGTGCAAATGGGAAAGTGACATATGAGGGTGGGTTGAGGAAATGTATGGTGGTGAGGGAAGGAACGGGGGCAGAGGAATTGTTCAAAATAGTGAGGAAGATGACAGGGAGTAATAAGTCAGAGGAGAAATTATGGTACAGTTTGAAGTATGATAGGGAGATGTTGGTGCCAGTTGATGTAGACAGCGACGTGGAGGTGATTTTCAAGGGCAATGACGAGCATGGCTACTTAAATGTAGCCAGGAATACAGGACCGGTGAGGCGAGAACATGCGAGGGCTGTTGTGTGCGAAGCAAGAGAGCCAGATACAGGTGAAGGCAAGCAAATAGGCAGAAATGGGCGAAAGAGTAATGATGTGCAGGAAGTAGGTGAAGAACGCGACAACAACGAAGCTGAAGTAAAACGGTATGTCTTTCATACAGATGCAATAGTTGTATTGCAGTAAACATTTGCATGTGCGGAACCTAATGCCTGATAAGTTGATGTGTAGGGATTGCAGGTCCGTTGGCATCGAAGGAAGGGAGTAGCCGGGGAGCAGGTTGCGTGTAGGAGGGGATGCAATTGAATTGTCTGATGATGATGAGATATCGGTTGCGTCAGAGGATGCCGGTGGTACATAAGCGGCAGAGGAGGACGATGCAGGGGATGAGGGAGCAGCTCAGAAAAAATGTGGTGAAAGGAGCAAAAGGGAAGGGTGTAATGATGGGGATGATGTAAATGACAATGTGTGGCCATGTTCTGGGATGCAAGCCCGAAGTTATCATTGTAAGCTGAGCATATGGAAGAAGTTGATCAGGGAGGAGGGGCAGATATTTTAGTCTGTAGAAGCATTTAGACATATCATTTACAAATATGTGATTGCGAACCACTTCAACTATCCGTTCGAGAGGAATTGCAGACAACGAATTGTGGTCCGATGTGATGCTGATGGCTGCCCATTTCACATATGTGTTAGAGGTGGGAAGAACACGAAGGTGATGTCGTTGAAAAACTTTAGAGGGCAGCATGTACACAGTGTTGGGGAGCAATGTCAGATGGGTATATGGGGCAAACGTCGTGTGAGAGCGGAACTTCTTGTGCACCTCATTGAGGGGAAGGTGCAGTCATGTATGCACTACGCGCCGAAGGACATAATGCAGTATTTGGAGTTAGAGTTGGGGATTCGCCTCACATACATGCAGACATGGAGGGCGAGGGAGTTTGTCCGCATGATGGTGCTTGGCAGGCCATTGTATCACTACAAATTGCACCCTTAGATGTGTGCGGCGCTAGTGAGGGCGAACCCAGGGTCAGTCGTAGTGTGTGAGGTTGACAAATGCAGGTTCTATAGGATGTTTGCGGTGTATGCGGCCAACATGAATGGTTTCAAGCTCGGTTGCAGGCTCGTACTATTTGTTGATGGAATGCATCTGAGCGGACCTTACCAGGGGATGATGCTGGCTGCATGCGCATTGGATGCGGACAACCATCTCTTCAACTTCGTGTACGCCATTGTATGTGGTGAGAAAATTGAAGAGTGGGTATGGTTCCTGGAAATGGGTTCTCAGTGTTTAGGGGGGCTGAAGCCAATGATAATGTCGGACAGGCACCCGACACTTCTGCCTGCGGTGGCGCAAGTGTTTGGGAAAAAGTACCATAGCTACTGCCTACGACACTTGATTGAGAACTTCTTGAAAAAGGCAGCTAAACACGGCATCCGCAAGGAAGCCACAATGTAGATAGTAAAGGAAATGTTCTACAGGGTCGCGTATGCACCAGCAGTGGGGGAGTACAATGTCGTGTTGGAGGAGATAAGGTGCTATAAGGCAGAGCTTGCAACCTGGGTGGAAGAGAATGAGCCTGAGCAATGGGCTACATCGAAGTTCACTAAAGAGATATGGGGTTGGATGAACAATAATGTGATGTAAAGTTAGAACAATTGGATGTGACGCTTACGTCTGATGCCTGTGTCGTGGCTTGTTAGTGGCCACCTAGAGAAGCTCGGGCAGAAGATGGACCACCACAAGACGGAGATGCTGAAGTGGAAGAATGGGGTAGGGGAGAGCATAGAGCAGAAGTTGGCGGACACAAACAAAAAAATGGGGTGTATTGCAGCAGTAGAGTGTTATAGTTTGATGTTAGGTGAGTACAGTGTTGAGTTGACTAATAGCTGTCGATTAGTGGTGAAGCTCTGGCAACAAACTTGCACTTGCAGGCAGTGGCAGATGCACTATCTTCCATGCTGTCATGATATGGCTATCATAGCGAAGGCCAACCTATGGGTTTATGACTACGTGCACCCCATTTATAAGACAGCAATGCAGGAGGTAATATACAACTAACTTGTGCACCCCATGGAAACCCATGACATGGCAGTTGTGGATGGTAGGACAGGGCTTGGGATTGGGGGGATGAATTGGATGAGGATTACAACCGATGCATCTTACCTCCCAATAATGGCCGACACCCGGGCAGGCCACCGTCGAAGCGAAGAGAGCTGCAAACGCAAGACAAGAAATGGCAGCGGTACTCCAAATGTGGTGACGTTGGGCATACAAGGCGCACGTGCTGTAATCCTCGAGCTGATTTCGATGCAAGTTACGAAGGTGATGTAGTTGAGGTTGAGGATCTCCTTGATGGTTCGTACGCAGCACGAGTGGGTCACACTTGAATTTATGATTCACTGCATGTGATGTACATAGTTTTCATTGTGTGATATTGACAAGTTCATGTATGTGCAAGATCTCAAGTAGGGGACACATGGCATGGATCAGTGTACATATGCCTAATGAAGGTGCAAACTTCCCTTGGAGATTGCATTTTGTGGAGAATGGGTTTCGCGTTCCACGGCGGGTGTTACCAAGATGGTGAGGTGTCCACTGCAGTCCCTGTGTGTTCGTGATGTCCACCACAGTGCCGCAATTGTGTGTGTCTCTCGAGACAGTTGCAGTGATCCCGCCCACCCTAACCTGACGTACCCAGTGCTACATCAATGTCTACCACGGGTGACAGTGGGTGGAGCAAGGGTTGCTATATTGGTGGTACATCAACAATGCTATGTGTGTTATCTGTAGTAGCATTGATCATTCATATTTTATATACAATTTTCTCCTTCATTTTACCTACTTTTATGTCTTTGAAATATATTTTTGAGTAAATAATGCAGATTTGATGAAACTTGCAAGAAAACTAAAATAGAAAAAATTGGATGAAGGTTGTGCAAATTTACTCGGATCGCCTACAAGTGCAAAGTCTAAAGTTCAAACCCAAAGAAAAAAAACCATAAAATGGTTTGTTTGGGTCTGAGCAAGCAGCCCAATCTTGACCATGCCTCTCACTCCATCTCATCCTCCCCTCTTCTCTCAAGTGCTCCATTTTTCCCACATGGCTAATTCTTAGCCTAGTAAAATGCCATTAATCAAAATTAATATTATACTTATGACTAGCCATGACCATGCATGTAACATCCCAAATTAATTGTAATTGATTTTCATTAATTTTGGGGGTATCCTAAGGGGTTGGATTTCCACTATAAAAAGGGGCCAAGGTTGAGGGAAAAAGTCAATCATATCCATTCTCATTCTTCCATCCACTCACTCAAGCATCTTCTTGTCCTTTCATCTTTCATTTTTTTTTTAAAGAGAGTCTTTGTAAGACAAGATCATTTGGGTTGAGGGGTTAGGAAGAAAATAAGCTTTGTTAGCTATTTTTTCTGTTCTCTTCTCATCTCATTTGTGAGTCAAATTTGAGAGTTTACACTAAGTTTTCATAATTTTGTGTAATTGAGTACAAAGTTTGGACATAGGTTGTGAAATATACCAATTTCAATGGTATTTTTCCTAACTATGGCCGGCTAAACTACTCATTTCTAGAACTATAATGGATCCCTGGTAATAATATTCTTTTGTTAATTTCTTATGGAGTTATTTTTGTCTCTTTTGCATAATCTTGAGTTTATATTTGATCATCATCTACCTATGCATCTTAACACTAATTGTTTAGTCATGTTGATGACATTAGTTTAATTTGCTATCTCAAAGGAATATTAGACCTTGTAGGCTAATATGATGATTATGCAATTTGGGCTTAAAATTATAATTGTTTAAATTGAATAATTTATGCTAGAAATTAGATGAGTTATGTCTAAAAAGAATAATTCATGCTAAACCACTAGATAAATTATGTCACTTTATAATTATAATCCTCTTTTTAATTCATGGCCTAATGCTTGTAGCTTAGGTTGAACAAGAGACAAATTGAATCCCCATTCGAATTAGTAAATCAATATTGGCATCAAATGTGAAATCTAAAGTCCTAGAACTTTCTCCTATTTGATTTCTCTCTACTTTGCTACTTATTTGCTCTTCATTTTGTTGGTCAATTTATATTGATAATCCAACTCTAAAATTAAATTATTCTTTAATCGGAAAGGTAAATTTTAAAAATCACTATTGTTCCTCGTGGGATCGACACCCTATACTCGCTAGCCTACAATTAACCTTGTGCACTTGCAAGTAAAAAGGGTTTTAAAACTACATATAAAATCCACATCAAGCGGACATTGCTGGTGTGGCGCTTCAATGTGGCCCCTGTGTACTTTGTGTGCTTGAATGTGTGGTTTGTAATGTAATTGAAAAAGAGTTGATGTGACATGTGTTGTGGTCGAGCCAATTGTGCGTGACGTGCTCGCATAATGTGGAGTACGTGGCTGGCCATGTGCGTGCGCATCAGCGAATGATTCCGCTGCGAAAAATGTATGGGGGGGGTACAGGATGTTGTCGTGTTCAGTGGAAGTTGTGAATATGATGGGGTTCTCGTTTGAATGTATTGCAAACTGTGGTCCAAGTCTCATGCTCAGGATGGAATGAACGTGTGAATGTATTTTATGTTAACCTCAGTGAACATTGTAATTTTGTGGCCGATTAGCGATGGTTTGTATATTCCCCTTCCCATTTATGGATGCCGTCGGGGATGATGTTCAGGGATGCGTTCCCCGTTTCGCTTCCCGGTGCATATGCGACAAAAGCATATGCCATGTGCGGCAGATCGATCGGGACACGTTCGACACCCCGCGTCATTGTTTTTGACCCAAATGAACCATGTCGTAAGCGTGGTGCGCCTATGCATGGCGCACATGACTGGGGTGAACCACTAACCCAACCTACGAACACCTTGGTATGCTAGTGCCACCGGGTGGATACACGTACCACTAACAAGAATGACGTGACTAGGGTTGTTAAACTCTAACCCGACCCAATAACCCGACCCAAACCTGACCCGAATGTACTGAGGGAAACACGAATCGGACCCGAACCGAACCGATTTCGAGCCGAAGTAGACACGATTTGATCGTTTACTGTGGAAACTTGTTATTTTTCAGTTTTTAGCAAATGCAAGCTATTTTGAAGGCCAACACGCAATTTACCCGTTAATTAAATAGGCCACCGACACGACTCGGTTTACAGCTCTAGGCGTGGCTCATAGTTGGTGGCAGGGGCTGCACCTAGGGGAGGCGCAACAGGTCGTGGTGTGATATTAATTCGTGGCAGGGAATGTGAGGAAATGCGGAGTTTACGTCGCCGGGGACAGTGAAAGACATGGATGGGTGCTTGACTGCAGAGTGGGGAAGGGATTGCGTTAAAGTTTATTGGTAGCGTGAAATTTACATTGTCATAAAAGAGCAGGAGAAAACCCCGACGACGCCGACATGTGCGGCGCATACTATAGTACATAAGAAAATGAAAGCGAAACACGCAAGTGCGAGACTCATGCCGCAAGCAGCGATGGGTGGCGATAGGCATGCCATTGAGGCACATGTCCACTTTGCGTCATCATTGAACTCCCTACAACAATTGCTAGAAATGTCATAACTGGACGCAGGATAAGTTGTTTGGATGCAATGATTGCACCTAATACGTTGGAAGGAAAGATGGGGGCGCCCACAGATGCGTTTTGTACGTAGAGGACATTTTGTTCACTTGCCTTAACGACAAACGTCGCGTGTGTGTCTTCAAACTTGTGGGGTACCAAGAACACCTTCGATGAGTCCCAGAAAATACACACACCCCCGACAAAGCCGAAGGGGGATGTGAAGCCGTGGTTCATTCCCGCTCTTCGGAGGATCTCTCTCGCATTCTCGTCCCCGACTATAATGTTTGTGACCAACATGACAGCAGCCCTAGTAAGTCTAATAGTCTTGTCAGATTTGGCAAGAAGGATACGCGTGCAATGCCTCTATAATTCCACACCGCAACGCGAATGTCGGATGTGGCGTACTCCAGAACGCGGGGTGGAAAGCCGATGCGGTTGTCGGTTGCAACCATGTTCACTGTGTACACAATGTCGTTGCCCTCCTCCATTGGTGTCGATATTATGTCGATCTAAGCACCGCCACACCCCTTCGATAAGATATGCCTGTAGAAGTCGTCGCTCCATGGATAGTAACTGTACGACAAAGTGGCGTTCGAGATGTCAAATGTCCTTTGTGGGGCGAGATATGGTCTTGGTATTGGCTCAATGTCGAACCCATCAACCACCGAATCGTTGTTGGCGGTATGATGTACTCATAAGAGGGTTCTACCGTCACGCCAGCCAGCCTACCGTTTTTGCTCGCTCCATTGAGAGCAGAACTCCAGCACAATCGGAATTTGCACTGGCACATGTACTCCAAATGGCAACATGGACCTTAGGTTACGCACTCGATCTCGTGTGGATACATCGAAGTCTGTTTAGTACCACACTGGGCAGTCCATGAATGATTGCAGAGCGAGGTTGTCTAGGGGGACGAAGTTAGCTTCATCGAACCAACCAATTGTTGGGAGCACATCTGCAAAAGTTGGCGGAGGGTACATGGGGAAGGACATCGATGTTCGTATCTTCAATGGAGGGGTATGGAAGGGAGAAATATATGATCCGCTCTACTCCGCGTACCTATGAACATCCATCGCAATATTTATGCTAACCAACCACCTTTCACCAACTACACACTTTCGTGTACGTCCCTGCCAAACGTACTGCCACATTGTGTTGTCAATAGTCACTGAACCCCCACCCAGCAATGTCCGTCGAACATGGGTATACCTTATTACGGTATTAGGTGTACCTAGGTATTCGCATCAATATGACACGGTACGCCGCGAATGTACGACTATCGGTTGGGTTCACAGTCCGTACGTTTTTCCCCACAGCTCTCTGGGTAGGATTTAGGGACGGTTTCTTCCATCGTACAGGTATTCCCGGTCATTCAACTGGGTTTACCAAGGTATACCTGGGTGCATTGTGTGGTATATTGGGTCCCACAGAACTCGTGCGCCATTTAATTACCTTTGCAACGGTGGAGGAGAACACTGGTGATGAAGCATTTATGGGCACCCACTACCCCTCATTTAGTTCTCCTCAGTGGAAGGTCCCAATCACCTACATAAATGTGGAGTACGTAGCACCCATTCACTCTCCCTCTTTACTCCCCACTTGAGTAAGCTGCAGTCCCCCTGTACAACTAACATGGCAGGGCTCTCAAGGAGAAGGGCGTACAGCCGTGGGTCCACAGCATCCGAGACCACCAGAAGTTATTTCAAGTCCGGGGAAAAGCACTACTGCTACTGTGGGCTAGAAGCTGCTGTGTTCGAGACAGATGACAACTACAGGCATCGGTTTGTTACGTGTCTTCAACAGGTAACTTACTAAATTGTGCTGCTTTTTTATCTTCCACCAAAACGCTCATGCATAATCATACGTGCTGACCCCCATGTGCTGTCGTGTCGAACCCTCTTCCCATGATGTGGAGAATGAACATGCGTGCCTGTTGCTGAACGTGATTAACCCTGACTACCCAAAGCAGGCAAGGGACGTCATAGACGAGCTTACGGAGGAGGTCCAGCAGGTGCATGACAGTATTAGAACTCACCTAAATGACCACCAATTCGTGCAGGATGAAGACTGGGCCATGGATTTGAAACTTCACGCCAAGCTCCGCACGTGGAAGGGATGGTTCACCATATCCTTTGTTGTGAACTTACTTTTGATTGCGTGGGTCATTTCAACTCCATCCATGTGAGATGTACTAATCCAGGGTGTGCTGAACTGCGGCACAAGCGATGGTGGAGATGGGGTGGTCATCTTCGTTCACGGTGGATGAGATGCTCATATATGGGGGTGTTTACGTACCTTGGTCCTCGCTGTGCATATATAAGGTTGTAACCTAACTTTGTATGTTCAGATGTTGGCAGATGAATCGGTTGTGATTGTGTACCCCTAATGGTTTGTGTCATATGCCTGATTTTTGTTGTGCGGCATGATTGTGAGGTAGGTTGCATTCCGTACTTGTAACCCCCATATGTGGGATTCACTGCTAAAGAAAAGGGTCTAGTTTTTGCTTTCCCCAGACGTTGTCAACCGTTTTGTTTTGCATGCGATCTTGTAGTACGAGCACGATGTGGTTGTATGAGTCGATAGTGGTGCGATGCTGATTATGGTTCTCGTTTTCGTATATTAAGAGCACGCATGTATGCACGATTAAATAGGAAGTCGTTATTGTATAAGCAGAATACATATGTATGGAAGATTACAAACTCATTTCTCATAGATTCACTTCTCATATTCTTGAGCATGTTCTTCATAAATAGGTACGCACATGTGTTGTCTTACTTTCAATTTCCATACACGATACTAAGTGCATAACGTCTCACGTAGATGAACGAAAGGATCAATAGAATTTACTTCATTCGTTCATTCATTCCATACAAATGAGTCAGTAAGGGAATTGGGAGGATTATGTTGAGTTTCTATTTCCATTAAAACAACATAGTCTGAGGCGTGGTACTTGTGTTATATGTTACGCACAAGTAGCCAAACCATGTGGGGTCCATTCATTACTCCTAGTCAAACAGGTCCCCTCTGTGAGGGGTGTAGGGAAGTTTACCGCAGTGGGCCCCCCTCTTAATTTCCCACCCCAGTGGAAGTACACATCCCTGCAATGGGATTGCGTGGCCTTCTCACCTCCACAAATGGAAATCAATCAGTTCATTATTTTGGCGGGAGAAAGTGGCACCATCAACCTTGCCCTCTTGCCCACACTCCTCACATATGGCAGTTAGTATAAATGAATCCACCCTGTGCATTAAATTCCCATTTCCCATCTGTCTTCCTCCACAACCACCCCACTAGTAAGGCAGTGCACGTTTCATGCTACGCATTCAAGTCCAATGTTATGGCTGCCCAACTACTTTCTGATGCAACCTCCCCAATTAATTGCAACAGTTCCCATCCCTGGATGAAGACATCAGGGTCAATGGAGTTTGTGATCGTCTGTGGATGTTGAGAACCCGCTCAGTATGTGGTCGACCCCGACGTACCAGGCAAACGTCGTTCTGTTTTTCGTGAGGTAAACTTCCACATCCTTACCGTTGATCAGTGTCCCCTTGCATTTGTGCGTCTGATCTTCATTGCCTAAGTTCGGGTCCGCCGCAGAGAACATGCAATTATGGCATGTGGTTAACGCGGAGTACACCACAGGAGAATAAGGCCATTGTTATTTCGCGATTACAATATTCTGTTAACGACCTGAAGGTAAGGGTGTTGGAGAGTGGCCTAGAACTGAAGTCGTCTGAGGTGTCCCACATGCAGTTGACTGAGGACCTAAGGGTTGCAAAGCGGTCCACCACCTCCTGGATGTTGACTACTGCGACATCGATGGTCATGTTGTTGTCCCTGTTGCTCCGAATGGTGGCCTAGTAGGGGGTCCACACCCCAAAAGGTCGACTTTTTTGGGTTCTATTTTGGGCATCCCATGGAGAGGGTTTTTTGTCTTGATGTACCCATGTTGTTTGTTTGTAATTATTTGGGGGAACTCTGTAAATTTTGGTATACTTGCTGGGGCGTACGTACATGTGCGTGCTGAAGATGTTGTTCCCGGGAGTGCAACGTACGACAACAACACCGTCTTAGGCACACTTCGCCACTGTGATGTCATTGGTTTGCAACGATAGCATCACTCTGGTCGTCTACGCAGTCCATACGATACGTACCTTGGGATCCCCATCACGTAACATACAGAACGCGTACATGACCAGAGACAGGAACTGTTTTTTGCTCCAGTGTTGTTCGTGTCCAAAAGTCAGGCGTTTGTAAATGCCAACATACATATGTGTGTATATAGGTCTAGTAATATGTGCTTTTGTATGTAGTGTTGTTGTCGTTTATGATATATATATGTTTAGCCATTCTGCCTACCCCACCATCCCCTGCTACGTACAATTGAAACAATGACCCCATACTGTTTGCCACTGCACTCACCTCGGCTTATCCGGGTACACCGTCCGCATTGGTCGAGTAAGAGCAATGTGTCCGGGCACCAACCTGTGCCTTCATATGAGCAGATGTACTGCGTCGTTCACTGCAGTGTTGGTCCGTTCATACTGGGGGTAGGGTTGAATTGTGGTCCGCATGGTGGGGGTGAGGGGGTTTGCTTCTGAAATCCACACACCCAAAACACCAAATAACATTACAAAACCAGCAACACAATCTAAGTTCCCTTACAGCCGACCGTCAAGGGGAGGGGGGAAAGTTCCTAATTCTGCCCCGTAAGAGGTCCATCAGACACTTGTCCCAGAGTGCTCACATATCCTCCTACAAGAAGCAAAGCGTGTCTTCCTAGAGGGCCAACACATCCATGAACACCATAACAAACACACCACAGTCATACCCACTGCAAAACCAAAACAAACGCACAGAGCATTAATGGCACACACCATAAAGGACCATTGATCGAGGACATATAGTTAGGTGTTATACTTGGACTCTGTAGGGAAACTGGGTTTAAGGACAAGCCATCCCACAATGTCCGTGTACGTGTCCACCTTCATGAGGGGGACACTAACGGCGACTTTCTACACGGGAACACACAGTCGTTAATGACAACCTCATGGCGTGTCACGGCATGCACATACATAATGGAGGGACGTACCGCTCGAGTGACCAATACGGCGCATTTGTACTGGTGGTCAGGTTGAGTGGGGGGCAACGAACCGTACACAGCGAACCGTCTGCGACGCAGATCCACAACCATAAGCAGCCAATACCAGGCGTGCTCATCGTTTAACGGCAGCATCACCTGCGAGGATATTGTCAAGTGCACTGCATTTCACAGCCAGCATACATGTGGTACGTGTGTAAATGTACATGATCGTCGCGGGCTCACCTGCTCCATCGTCAAGTTGAACTGAGTGTTGATTAGGACATCCAAGCTCTTCTCGTCAGGGGACAGTTTCCATTCCGTCTTACATGTGCATACATGGGGGGTCCTTTAGCAGAAGAATTGGAAGTATATGAAATATGACTCCATCAGGCACCGTAGGAAATGGATGCAGGACAGGGTGTTTATGATACGAATGAAACTTTCCAACTGACGCGTCTTCAAGAATATTGTCAGCCAACAGATCTTCGGATGTGCACATTGTCGTCTTTGGAGGAGGAAGCTGTAGTGGTCAATCACAAACCCATTTATGCAAAAATCCCCGACCTTGTCCCCTGGATCTCTGTAAGGGACGACATTCACTAACCCTTTCACGTCCAATGCGCAAATGCTTTACGTCCCTTCTACGTCCAACTGTTGTTGCCTGCACATATGATTGCCATATGACAACCGTCATAAGACGTAGGGTTAGGGGACATGTGGCCGGCATGCACAATCAACAGGGGACAACGGAACTGAATTACATGTGCTGAACTGGCATTACAACGTCACTCACCAGTCGAACAATGTCCTGAACTACCAGCACCGTTCCCGCACGCGAGCCAATAGGTGCGCGTCTTCCCTCTCTAACGGACTGACCAAGTACCTTCGCACAACCTAGAAGAGAAGAATATGATGTTAGCGTAATTGCACGAGAACAACAACATAGTCATGACAGCGACAAATAACCCATGTGAAAACATTGTACACAATCATACCGTGTCCAGAAACATTGGCTACGTGGATGCCGAACCAGCCACATCACGTCTCCCATGCGTACGCTTCTCCCGTGCTCTGGCCACCCCGACCTGTGAATCACGCATACGTCCACAAGGCAATGCCTGCCACGTTAAAGCACGACGTGGACAATGTGATGAGCACACAACAGTAACATACGTGTTCGTCATTGTAAAGCCATGTGCAGTTAAGTATGTGTGAATGTATGCGTTCATAGATACGTACACATGCACTTGCGTAATTACCCCTCTGTGCGGGAGTGGAAGAAGAACTCGTACCTGCACAACTTCTCGTCGGTCGGCTTCGAATGGGGCAGTGCTAGGGCTAACAGATGTTGTGTGCGGACCTGTCTCCGAACAGCCCACGACATCGTCCCCTTCCTCATCCCCTTCTTCTTGCACACAACTCAAAACAACGAAGCGAAGCGGCGTGAGTCATGCACATCCCACTTGCATTAGTATATGGGGATTGTGTGGTCTGTACCTATGGGTGAGTCTGAACATCCCCAACTACTACGGCCTCCACTCGATCCAGCAGCACCTCATTCTGCCCAAGAACATCGATGACATGCGGCCCCTGTTTAACTTAACGGATGAGGCAATGCCCTTTCAGTGTAGCTCAGCAAATTTGGGGGGGGGGGAAGGAGGTCAACATACCTCAACTAACTCTGTCGTGATTGGTCCGGACAGAGCATGCGTCGTCATCTCTGTGGCGTCTGCAAACTCCGTCGTGTCATGCATGGCTAATGCGGTGAAGATGACACTGAGAGTAGCATCGGCGTCCTGATCCAAGAACAACAGAAACAGGAAAATAATCAGGTGTCCTCTGATAGAACAATACATAAGTACTGCCATGGACACCCTTTTGCGTACAGTTGAACATACGTTCCACCGAAATGGGGTTCCCATACAAGCGTATCGGGTGCGTCGCCGTCATCGCCAACGGATGACGTACGTGGCATGCCATCACCATCGGGGGCAACCTCGGTTGCACCGACGACATTGTGGACTCCCGACCGACCGTCGACCTGCGATCACGTCAACAGAATGCACATGTCAATACACAAATGTAACTATGAACACTTACGCACCCAAAGCTCGAGGTGGCTTACATGAGGTGCCGCATAGCCTTCGCGGGCATCAATGTCCATTGCAGTCACCTGCTCCCCGCCTACACGAACTGCACGCCAACACCAGTTACGTAATTAAGTTGATGAGGAGTACACATTGACACAGACGATGACACACTCCCCGGCATACACTTACAAATGTAGACACGCACCTACGAATCGGAGATG
>JACYFF010031952.1:19846118-19861154 GCA_017589665.1 Selenicereus undatus | reverse complement strand
TGTGTGTGTGTGTCTGTGTGTGCATATGTATGTATATATGAACGTATATATACACGTACACACATAAATGTAAATGTACACACCCATGTCTACATCAGTGTGCACATGTATATTCAACTGTACAACCGTAGTTGTAGATGTATATGTACATATGTGTGGGTACATGGTAAGCCATACCTGAGTAAGGGGGAACCTCCCAACCTCGCCGGGGGGAGGTACACCACTAGGTGAGGCAGCTTCCTCAGTCGCATCGGTTGCGACAATAACATCGTCCATGTGCTCCCATCCTCCATCATGCATACACATCAGCAGGAGCACATGTGTCTGTCAGCAACCTCCATCAGCAGATGGTTTACCACAAAAGAGAAAACCGCATACCCAGGTAAACCACCACAAGTGGATCGGTACGGATACGAACATGAAGTTCCCTAATTGGGGACAAGTCAAGAGTGTGAAAGAGGGACACCATGATGTGGGAAAGCATGGGGAAGGGAGAGCAATGTACCTGAGTCATGGGGTGTCCCATACCGTGATTAGTGGGAAGGACATGGTGAAAACCACATCTGCAACGACGTTGCAAATATAGAGATCTAGTACATCGATTATGAAGTGTGTTACATAACATAACGGAACGAGATGATCCATACCTGATGGATGGGGGCGTCCCCAGCTGCACCGGTCTGAATGGTCTCTATTGCCGTGGGCCGCTCAGTCACCGACTCGATCTTCGTAAGTTGTTCCTCTTCAGAGTGACCGACCGTGTCGTGGATGCCTCCTACACCATCATCTAGGCTGTTTGCTGCTACAACCAGAACAACGACCGCCATAACCGTCGCTTCCTCCACAGCCGCCTCTATTGCGTCAACCCCTATGTCTTCCACCTCTTGTTCTTTGCTTGTGGTGGAGCTCGCCTTCCTGGACCGTTTTCAGGACATGTACACATTCCGCATAGTGCGCTTCCCCATGCACGCTGCGACAATGGGATTGACGTACGACGATACCTGCTTCACTGAAGGCTGCCGCCGATGAGGGTTTCTCCTTATCCTTTTCACAATCGTTGAGCTGCTCCCCTCACCACCAACACGCACTACGCCCTCTTCACCTTGGTCGCCTGCATCCGCTTGTGCAGTGTCGCATTCCACTGTAGGGAACACATAGTCCTCTACTGCCGTGGGGGATGCAACCATCTCCTTCTCCCCCACAGGTTCCATGCCCTCATCGAATGGGTCACACTCTTGTGCATCCTCACCGCTTTCCATGTTCGCACTTTCGATTTTGGTACAGAACGAATGCATGTCCTCACCCGATGATGTACACACCCTTCCCTCACCTGCGTGCACGGTGCCTTCACCTTCTTCATCCGCGCACTGGAGCCCTTCATGTTGCATACCTCCTGGGACACTATCCCCGCAGCCCATCCCCATCAACAAGGCCCGCAAACATTCGAGCTCCTTCTCTGTGGCAACATGCGCAACTCTCTCTATCGCCAGTGCCTTTTTTGCTGTCCGCAGTGCCTCCCTCGTCCTTCGGAGCCACTCCTAAATGCTGATAATACCTTGCAATCATAAACGGACCACATTTGTCCACCCCACACGAAGTACGTGTCCAGAGAAAAGCACATAACATGCAATCCATGCTTCACCTACAACAACGACTACAAAACATGTTCCCCTCACCCACGCAAGTCACCAAAACTAACTTCGGCCCTAACGACCCAGGACTCCCACTCCCATGCCAAACGGGGTGACACACGACAGCATACTATACCACACTCACTTGCAACAAACTCCCCATTTGTATCCCCCCTATTGTACAACCTTAGCAGTTCATGCATATATGTTTGTATCATACCTGTGCATCCTCAACATAGGCATTGAAATCGTTTGTGTCACTGAAAGCCTTCACTATTGCTTCCCCTCTTTCCCGATCGCGCACGTCAAGGAACGGCAAAATTTGCTCATACGCATACCACCATCACCCCATGAACCAAAGGGAATCACTAATCTTACAACTCAAGTACCCCACCTGATTGTCCTTGATGCTCGAAATTAGCTCTCCGGGATCATACTTGCGGCCTATGTACAAGTTTACCCAACTTCTAATGCATGGCACACACTTCTCATCAGCATGCGTATATAGATTTGTATGCTCATAAAACCACGCCTGTTCGACACAAAGAACATCAGTAGTTAAGCCTACTACGTTAAGCAATTACATCAACCGATGTCCACATTTATGTCAAACCATGGCATATCTGAAGTATCATCGCAAACCCATGCATCTGCAGGTTTTTCTTCAGTGGAATCTTCTCCTTCGTGTCCTCTATTGCTTCCACCAGGAAGCTCCACACCGCTTGCGACCAATTGTACTCATCCATCTCGTACACATCTTCTGTCATCCCGATCAACTCCCACGTCACACCCCCCACAGTTCGCGGGAACAGCAACCCACTCATCACCAACAAGGCATACAACTTAGTGAACAGCCCCAACCTGTCCAGGGTGTTGTTCTGCTTACACAGCTCGATTATAACTTAAACATAATTTCGGTACATTCACATGTCGGCACGTCCAGTCCATCGCCTCGCCCTTTCTCTGCTCATATGGTCATCGATCGCTGCCTTCACCACATCCTCCACCTCACATGGAGCTTCCCCCCGGTCAAATGTCATATGTCTCCCTGTGGCACGGAGGCCAGTCAACAACGCCACTTCATACACTGAAAATGGAACCTCTCACCTACCTATCCTGAATGCCTTCGACCCAGAAACCCATGATTCCACTAGGGCGCAAACCAGGTGTCTATCCATCACAAATGGCTTGTACTTCAAAACCGGGCTCCACATTGTTCCCTCTATAGCTGATTTCTAGCACTCCTCCAACTCAGAGTTCAAGGTACACACAGCTTCCAGTGTGCACCGATGTCTCACAACATCACCAATGCCCTCCCCCTCCTTCTCCACCACTATCCCTTCCTCTGCCCCAGACCTCCCCTTATTCCCCCTTCCTCTTTCTCGCTTCCCCTGCTCATTATCAGGCTTCCCTGAAGACCTCTTCCGAGTCTTGGAAGCAACCTCACCACACCCCCCTATCGTGCACTCTCTTCGACCACAGTTCTGTCACCACCGCCGCACCTCCCTTCTTTGGCCTCCTCACACGAGGACTCCCGCTGACACCTAAGTCACGGACCTACTTCGATCGCAACTCCGTCCTCTGTACTTCCCCACTGCTCTCCCTGACCTCTGCCTCCAGCGATAAACATGGACTGCTGACCGAATTGTCCATGCCCTCATCTGGTGCCTCAAATGCGCTCCCTTCATCATCGCTTCCTGAACTTGAATCAACGACAGGAGCTGCTTCATTCTTCACGGACCTCCGACACTTTCGCAGCTCCATTGGCTAAACCTGCAATTAGCACAACATAACAAATACCATCACATACCAATTAATACATGTCTAAACCATACTCTACTGCCAGCTCCATCACTGTCAACTGCTTTCACTTCTTAAGCTCTTCCCTGCCTTACCATGTTCTACACACATACACACTTAGGTACACTACGTCTGATACAGTAGTAGATGCACTTAAGTCCTCCAGCCCCACACATGTAACAGGCCCCCACCACATCACCCCATCCCCCACCCCTGTGTAATTGCTCACATATTATGGCTCATTACATTCTTCACCACAATGGTCTATACCATAATGTATACAGGTCTACCTAGGTATACCCAAACTGAAAATATGGTACACACAATGTAGTGACCCACATCCACACAAATAAGCAACGGACACTTACATTCTACGCATCCTTGCATCAAGCTATCCAACTCATGTGGTCATGGGTATACCTTGAGTCAAACAATCATCATCCCAATGGAGTTACACATGTGGCCACATCTAACACACCGCCATTACGAAACACCCCCCCTTTATGGCAACAACATTGGTCATACCTACATTCTTCTAAGTAGTTAACCCACTAATCAAAACCAATAACCCTAGGTACACCTCTGCTCAAACTATGATACCTACAAGGCTACAATGGGGCTCCTACACATCCACATACCAACTCTCCCCCAACAACAATGGCTCAATTTACGTACATCCACTTAACATTCTTCTTCTATATTAGTTGCGTTTGTGTACCACCTACTCCCATCCCGTTCACTTGGGTATACCTCTACTAATACTATGGTCAACACTGCCACCACCATTGCAACCTCCTAAATTCATGCCCAATTGAGGAAGGACCCAAACTCCTCTACTCCATCATTCCCCTCCCAACGACTTCAACCCCCCCCCCCCCAATTCCCATTAAGGCATCCCCAATTCTACCATCACTCTTCTACACATACATACATTTAATGTTCAATTCCAACCTTTAGAAAGTTAAAGTTACTAACCTCTATCACAGCATTGTCCCTGTCCTTCCCTGCTTCCTTGTCGGTTTGTGCGCCTGCGTTGTACCTTTGCCCGGTTCCCCCTGCCGCTGTCGCTGACCTCTTCCGCCGACCACAGCCTCCTTCTCCTCCCAACTTCCCCTTGACCCTCTCCTTCTTCCACCTCTCTCTGTCCCTATCAACTTCTCCCTCTACTCCTACCCTAGCATTCACTCCGTCTCTCCCTGCGTTAGAACTCCCTCACGATTGTCTTCCTCTTCCTCTTGCTTCTCTAGCATTCATCTCTTGCTAACTGTCACATTCAACTGCCTTCCCAGCCCTTCATATGTCAACCAGGGCATTTTCGTAATTTGCAATGCTTCATTTTCATTAAGGGCAGTTCCGTCATTTCCTCCCCCATTCAATATTCCCCACTCCATCTTCCCCCCAAAACCAACACCCACTTGTTCTGAAAAGCACTTGAATGTTCCCCCCATTTAATGAGTGCTCACCTTGTAAATTTCCCCGATGATAAATCTTTACAGTTTTGTGGTCGCCAATAGAAAGCTTTAATGAGCCTGATTTTATGACATCTAATTGTTGGAGGTCGAGAAGATGACGAAGAAGATATTGATGATTTTTGCTAGAACATGAAGATAAAGGTGATTCTTAATAAAAGAATGATGATGTTGATGTTTATGATAAAAATGGTGAAGAATCTTTTTGTTAGAAGATAAAAACACCTGGTGATAGAAGTTGATCAAGATGATGATGATTGTTGAAAGATTTAGAGCATAGTAAGAGGAATAATATGATTCAAGCACTTGGAAATTTCAACATCTTTCTTTGATAAAATAGATTTTTTGTTTTTAAAGACTCATTTTCTCTTTCAATTCGCTGTGTATTTGATCTGCAACAAGAGTCTGTACTTATTTTCGGCCAGAGAAAAGATAGGATTATTCTATTTTTGAAAAGAATTTTTGTTATTTACGTTTTTCAAAAAAATAATGATTATTTTATCGCTAAAATAACCATAAATTGATTAATAATGATATTTTTAAAAAATTAATAAAGCACGTTGTTCGAAGGCCCTATGGACAACATATCATTTGATAACAATAGGCTGTAAACCTTACATTGTAAGACATAAGAGGTTGTATTGTGAAACACGACAGAATACGATTGACAAGTTGGTTTACAAAGTGATATATTTCTCACCTTGTTGAGCCAAACATTGGCTTATCCAGCAAACTACAATCACTTACCTGAAAAGGAGCCAAAATCACATGTAATTTTGTCTGACAAACGTAATAATTCAGTTGTCTAAACTTATGAAAGTTCCATTACTCTTTTTTTTCTTTAGGGGGAATGGGTTGGTCATGCATAGGCATAGATAAGGTACCTTCCATAAAATTCTTATAACAGAGTAATTATTAGGAGAGCTCAAGGTGAGCTAATTACTATCATGTAGGGAAACAATGAAAAATCGAGAACAAAAGAGACAAGCAGACTTACATAGGACAAGTTTGTATTTTTACGAATGAATTACAAATACAACTAGATTATATATTGATCTTGTGTCTTCTCTTCAAATCTTTTCAAAGTTTTACTTTTAGTTTTGACGGTAATATAAATTTGGCTCAAGATTGGATTCGAAGTGTTGAACAATTTAAGTTATTACCCAAATTGATAAGAGAAGAATAACATATGGAGAAGAATATTATCTCATGAGTTTTTTATGTTTGCCAATTAGCATCATCACAAGGAAGGATTAGAGATCAATTTAGGAAAGTTTTAGTGAGACATGTGTTCTTGTGTGGTTGATAGTTAAGATGGTACTTAAATCTTCAAAGCATATTTGTTAGGAAATAATATTCTGATAGATATTGTTTAGTTTCTATACCATGTACTCTTTGTATATTATCCTCTTTGCTTTCCTAATTAGAGTAGACCTAGGTTTCTTGAGTGTCAAGTTAGGCTATGGCAAGGAGTCTCGTAATATAAATTCATTGTATCACCATGTGAATGAACAAGTCAAGGAAACATAAGATCTCATCATTTCATATTTCCTAATGGTATCACAACATCCCTGAAAAGAGAAAGGGATAGAGAGAAGGGAAAAACATGAGATAAGGGGACAACTAAGCCCTAAACTGTGATCATGGGGAAAGATGATGAAAAGAATGACAAAACTGAAGATTTTGATATCCCGAATCAATCACCATACTATCACCCTTCTAATTCACCAAGAGCCATCATCACCACGACCAAGTTCGAATGGGAAGAACTGTGATTTGTGGGAACAAGTTGTAGGAATGGCTTTGAAAGCTAAAAACAAACTTAGCTTCATTGATGGAAAGATTCCCAAACCTGAGGGCAATGAAAGGGAAATGTTTGCTGAAAGTTAACGGCTGCGACATGGTCACTCCATGATCACATCTTGAATCATGAATGTTATTGACCCAAAGCTTCAACAAGCGTAGCATATGTCAAATCCGCACATGAGATGTGGAAAAATATTACATAGAGGTCTTCTATACCAAATATTCCAAGGAAACATAAGCTAAAGTCTGAGATCACTTCATGCAAGCAAGGAAACTTAGAAGTGGTCGAGTTTTTATCAAAGCTTATGAGCCTTTGGAAGGAACTCGGGAATTATGTTCGAGTACCAACGTGCAAGTGTGGAGCTGCCAAAACGATGATTAAGATGATAGAGGATGATAAAATACATCAATTTTGAAAGGGACTGGATATTGATGTTTATGACACCATTAGAAGCAAAATCCTTGCTCTTGACTCACTGCCCTCTTTAGGTAAGATTTTTAACATGATACAGCAAGAAGAAGCCCACAAGAAAGTGATGATCAGTCCAGAAAACAAGGCTGAAACTACTGCTACTATATTCGTTGTTGGAGCTCATGATAAGTGGGGCCACAGGGACAATGACCCACGTGCAAACACTGCAGTAAATATGGGCATGAAGAAACCGGGTGTTTTGAGCTAATTGGATACCGGCCCGCACGGATGGAATTCTCGGGATGGACGAAGTGGATGCTGCAGAAGTTGTGGAGGAAGAGGTGGCGGACACTACAACACATGAAGAGGACGCGGCGACTCAGCTAGAAGAGAAGTGGCAAATGTTGTGCATCAAGAACCAGGGACATTTGAAGAAGGTAGTGGCAGCATGGGAGGATTTAACTCGGAATGGATGCAAACGATTCTAAGCCTAATAAAGACTCCTAATTCAACCTATGAACAGCTTTTGGGTAAGGAAACTTGGCTCTTAGACAGTGGAGCCTCATGCCATATGATTGGTAATATTAATCTGTTACATAATGTGTCCATGACATGCTTTCTATTTAAGTTGAGCTTTCTAATGGTATAAGCACTCTAGCAGTTAAGCAAGGAACGATGCATTTGAACTCCAAACCTGTGTTAAAAAATGGACTTAACGTGCCCAAATTGAATTGTAGTCTAATATCTATTTGACAATTAATTGAAGATTTATGTTGCATCATCACATTCACTAATAGGCTTTGTGTGATACATGACCTTACTATGAGGAGCTCGATTGGAGTGGGTAATCCAAGAAGAGGGGCATACTACTCTAAGGACAAACCGACAGCAGGAATTCAAGTCGACAAGGTCCCTTCCTATGAGCTTTGGCACAAATGATTGGGTCATCCTTCGAGTTAGGCTTTTTCAAAGTTATCTAGTATTATTCAAGGAGATTCTCGTAATTATAAAGATGAGTTATGTGATGTGTGTTTACGGGAAAAGAACATCCACTTGTCTTTCCCAATAAGTGATACTAAAGCTTTGAATAATGTTGATCTTACATTGTGATATTTGGAGAACATATCGAGTTGAAGCATTCTGTGGGGCTCAATATTTTTTACCCATTGTTGATGATGCTACTAGAAGTGTGTGGGTCTATCTTGTGAAGGATAAGAGTGAGGATTCTCTACTTGTTAAAAAATTTTATCGTATGGTCACAACTCAATTCAACACAAAAGTAGAAGTCATTAAGAGTGACAATGGAAGAGAGTTCACCTCTGGACTTATAAAATAATTTTATGGGTGACAACAAAGGATTATTCACCAAATAAGTTGTGTAGATACACATTAGCAGAATGGGAGAGTCTAGAGAAAACATAGACACATCATGAATGTTGCTAGAGCCTTGTAGTTTCAAGCAAATCTTCCCTTTGAATTTTCAGAAGAGTTTGTCCTAACTATAGCCTACCTTATTAATAGGACACCCATAACCATACTCCATGGGAAGACCCCCTATGACATCTTATTCAAAGCAAAACCTACTTGTTATCATATTAAGACATTTGGGTGTTTGTGTTATGCTGTTATGCACATAATTTCCAAAGACAATTTTACATCAAGGAGTCGAACATGTATTTTTATTAGATATCATTATAGGAAAAAGGGATGGAGATTATATGACCTAGAGAATGAGATGTGTTTGTAAGTAGGGAAGTGATTTTCTATGAAGAAATATTTCCCTTAGCAAGCAAGCAGAAAAGCTAGAGGAGAATTGTGTTGAGCAAAATCAATTAGCAGTTGAAGAGGAACTTAAGGGGCCCTCGATTTCTCAGCAATAGCCATCCCAAATACAAGAAGCTGGGGGTATCAAACAAGCCCAGCACACTGGGTCGTTCAAAAGCCCAAACGGAGATGGGGAGGATGGCGAGAGGAATAGAGATACGACTCAGATGGATGGGCCAACGACAAGCCCAAATCGGGTCTAATGCAAACGGGCCTGCAGTGAGTCATGACAGGCCAAAAATAATGGGTAGGCCAAAACTTAAGGCTCGCTATTGCAAGGAGAGACGGACAAGAACCCAGACAAACCGCAGACGCGGCTGGGCCAATAAAGCCCAGTATGGCAACAGAAGCAACGACAGCCCATACCAACGTAGAAAATAGAGGGAGTGAGCTTGCAAGACCCAATGAACCGCAAACAAAAAGCATAAGCTTGGGAAGAGAAAACGGGCCTAGAAAAGTCCAAATCATCTAAGGGATTATATCTGCCACACGACTCAACCCAAAAACCCCTCCTCTTTGGTACACACACCTCAAAAGGTCTCCTTAGTAAGCCATATCCTACAACTAATTATGTGACTTGTGATAAGTTTTCTTATGCATATAAAAGATATATTGCTACCATTGCCAAAGTTGTGGAACACAGGTATTTCCATGAAGCAGTAAAGGACCTAAAATGGAGAGGAGTCATGGCAAAAGAAATCACGGTACTAGAATTAAACAGGACTTGGTCCATAGAAGATCTACTGTCAGGAAAGAAACCCATTAATTGCAAGTGGGTTTACAAAGTAAAGTACCACTCAAACGACAGCATCGAACGATACAAAGCCCGCTTAGTTATACGAGGAGATCAGCATATCGAAGGCTTTGATTATGAAGAGACTTTCGCTCTAGTGGCCAAGATGACGAGCGTGAGGTGCTTTCCAGTAGTCGAAGTAGCAAAAGGATGGGAGTTGCACCAGATGGACGTCGACAATGCTTTCCTACATGGAGATCTTGATGAAGAGGTATATATGACAATACCACCTAGATTTAAAACAAATCACCCTAATAAAGTTTGTATATTACAGAAATCTCTATATGGATTGAAGCAAGGTCCTTGCCAATGGTTTTGTTCGTTCTTATGCGGACTACTCATTATTCACATATAAGAAAGGTGACAACAAGTACATGGCGTTGTTAGTTTACATGGATGATCTGGTGCTTATGGGCAACAATGCAGAAACTCACAGCAAATTCAAGGTATATCTCAATAATTGTTTTCATATTAAAGATCTTGGACCTCTTAAATATTTTCTAGGCAATGAAGTGGGTAGAAATTCATAAGGGATATTTATGAATCAAGGGAAATATGCTCTAGAAATATTAGATGAAGGAGGGTTGTTGGGATCCAAGCCTACCGATTTTCCTATGGAAACAAATCATAAACTTGTACTAGAAAATGGCAAGTACTTGGAGGACCCAACTCAATACAAAAGATTGGTAGGAAAGTTGATTTACCTAACAATTATGCAACCAGAATTAAGTTATGCGGTCTATATTCTTTCACAATTCATGCAAGCACCTAGGCAACAACATATGGATGCAACAAAGCGAGTTTTGTGATATCTTAAGGGTTACCTAGGAAGAGGAATATTTTTGGAAAGTAACCATGATCTACAGTTATATGCTTACTGTGATTCAGATTGGGAGGCATGCCCTATCACTAGGCGTTCTCTAGCCGGATATTTTGTCACACTTGGAAGATCACCATTATCATGAAAGACAAAGAAACAAACAACAGTCTCATGATCTTCAACTGAAGCAGAATACAGAGCTATGGCTATAGTAACCGGTGAGGTGATCTGGTTAAGATCCTTTCTAGCTTTTCTGGGTATATTTATGAAAGTCCCAATTCAGCTATATTGCAACAATTAGGCAGCATTACACATTGCAAGGAATTCAGTTTTCTATGAAAGAACTAAGTATATCGAGATTTATTGTCATTTTGTAAGAGAACATGTCCTTTGAGGAAAGTTGACTCCAATATATTTGCGATCTAAGCACCAATGAGAAGACATTTTCACTAAAGCCTTAGGAAAGCAACATTTTCAGTTTCTGCTAGGCAAGTTGGGCATTATCCATCCACATGCTCCAACTTGAGGGGGAATGTTAGGAAATAATATTCTGGTATATATTTTGTAGTTTCCTATACGATGTATTCTTCATATATTATCCTATTTGCTTTCCTAATTAGAGTAGACCTAGGTTTCTTGATTGTCAAGCTAGGCTATGGCAAGGAGTGTTGTAATATAAATTCATTGTATCACCATGTGAACAAGTCGGGGAAATATAATTTCTCATCATCCTGTCCAAATCCAATACGCTAAAAATCCAGCCACCAGGCGGATTTAGGGGGCCTGATGTAGCAATTTTACCCATTAATTGCAAAATTATCGAAAGACTGGTTCTGATTGACCCTAGATTTAAACACCATAGACTTCCTACTACTTCACAGAAATTGAGCAAAGGAAGTTTAGATATGCATTTTGCTTTAATCCATACAATCCAAGTTGAAAAAAATACTCCGAACTTGCCTTTTTAGGGTATACATATTTCTCATCATCCCGTATTTCTTCACATTATATTCAAATAAAATAATCTTATTAAACTTATGAGGAGTGTATAAAATTAAGGTAGATTGAATGTCTGTTTTCTTTTTTCTTTCCTTATTGAGTTTTATTGCTTCCAAACTAAGGTTTGGAGAACTTGTTCATATTGCACTTCTTCAATTCAAATAAGACAAAAAGATTTCATTTTCTCCCCACCTTTTTCCACCCTTAACCTTTTTCTCCAGTAAGTTTTTTTTCTTCTATACTTTTTTAAGATCCAAATATGCATTTTTTTGTATCCAAAAACAATCTTAATGGAAAGCACCAAAAACAAAAGGAATAATTTGTTGGTGTCAGTATCAAACTTCTCTATTTGATTATCGATCTAAATTTGCCCACTTCCGCTCTACTAAATCCCCACATGAATCATTACCATCTCATATTACTTTTATTTTCAAACTTTAGCTAATTACTTTTCCAACAAACTAACATTGTTCCAACAATTCTCAATATAATAATTTAAACATAAAAGCTAAATTTAATTAACAGTTGTTCTGCTTATGGACAATCACATTTTTTGATAAGAAAACTTCGACACCACTAACACCAAATTTTCCTACCAAGTTACCTATTCAAACGTACTTCACAGTTGACACCCTAGTAGTGAAGTAAAAGAAGACTACAACTCAAGAAAGTCGGAAGGGATTTGAGAACTCATCAGTTAATAAAAAATTCAAAAATATAACCAATAAAAGGAACACAAAAAGGAGGGTACATTATACACTTAAACAGGAAGGACAAGGAAGACACAGACCAAGACAGACTCTGAACTGAACCTCCTAAAAGCACTATTCCATCACAAAATCCTCAAGAATCCAGAATTACAAGACTCTAAAGCACACTACTGTATCCTGTGATTACAAGAGGCAAAAATAAAATTATCCCTGTCTAAAAGACCTGTTGCCTGAGCCTTCTTCTGTATAACTTAAAATTCAATTCAGATTCTCTCCGCTCCCTATCTCTCAATGATCACACAATCAAAATGCCTTCGCAACACTCTAAAAGAATCACAACTCAGTGTATCAACATTGAATCTGACGGCTCTCAGCAAGGCATCAAGTGATCCGACAATATGCACTGATCGTATCTAACACGTACAATGGGAATACTTTGATCCTTCCCACTTCTGCTATCAAGATTGTACAGCCAATCTCTGAAGATGCTCAAAGAATACTTGAAGACTAACGTCGTCTGTGAAAATGACATCAGACCCTGCTGCCATTTCGTTCATGTTGTTGTATGTTGCTGACGGGTTCAACTTTGCCAGCAGAAATCTTGCCTGTTAGTGGTGACAATGAACAAGTGAGCTAAAATATGAACTTTACTGAACTAGAAGATGGCCATAAATGCTAGCACTGGCGTTGCTAGCTGCGTATATGCAGTTTAAGAAATCCAAAGAAAAATTCAGTCCTCCAAGTAGAATCTATAAAAAAAAAAAAAATCAGACTGGAAGAGTTTCCAATAACAGAACGAACAAAGGCAACATACAGATCCTTGTCAGTTTGTCCAAACCTCAGGCTGAATATAGCAGACCAGTACAAGTTAACTAATTACCTCCACCAAAACCAGCAAGCTGCTATTAGTCTAAACTTTAAAGCATGCGAGTCAATGTAAGTATCTTACTTCAATAAGGCAATACTGATGAAGTCCGCTCTTTGCAAGGTAAGTACAGAAAACCAGATACTTGGTGAATATTCTAAAAATCCACTCAAACAAGAAACACACGGCGGATAGATGAGCACATTCTCTAGCCAGTTATGGCTTTGCAATATGAAGTATGACATTAATTTTGAAATAATCAAAGGCATTGTCCAATGCCCAAAGGGACTGTGCATGAATGTACTGACCTGAGAGCCATGCTGATCGCAAACAACCAATCTTGGGACAGGGAAACGCTCATGGATTATCACCTCAGCATCATCATGTGGAGCTTGTAGCAACTGCTTAAATGCCTGGAATGTAAAAACAACAAAACATAGACTCAAGAAAAGTCATCTAGATGTCATTTGCTGTGGGGGAGGGGAGCAGAACCACCACAATGCACAACACATTGTACGTCCTCTATAGGGGTATTAGTTGCCAACATTTGGGGATGTCAACGTATGTACAGCTCTTTCTTTCCGGTTTCCACACCACATCACATGAATTAAACTCTACAAAACCCAGCCGGGGAGGGCGGGAGGAAACAGGAGTCCATTCAACAGCTAAGAGGAGAAGAACTGACAGATCATTAAACCAAGCTGTAAGATATATTTTAAAGATATCTAAGCAAAACCCCCTCCCCCCAACACACACACACACACACAGAACCAAAAAAGGTGTTATCAGGCGAAGTGCACGCTTTTGACCCTGATACAATTACATAATCTTGAAATGGACAGACCTGGTGTTCAGGCTGATTCTGGTACCCCATGTTACGCCACTGAGCAATAGTCATGCCATGGAAAATCACCACGCTGAAATACGAATCCAGCAGCAGTATGCGGTCAGCTGCAATTGATGCAACATCCAACAAAGCTGGGGATGGTGGAGCATTAAAGGAATAAGATATAAGTGAAGGCTGAATCATCACGGCCGCATTGGTAATACACTCGCGATTCAACAACATGCGGAAGTAAGCAGTTTCATCCGGACTATTGTTAAAGACCTGTAGTGATCAAACAACAAAATGATCAGAACCGATTCACAAATTACTTATTGCGTACACAGAAAGCCCACAAAACATGTACCTGCACAAACTGAGATCGCCTTAGATTAAACATAAACTGGGGAAACAATGAAAAACATGGGTTTAGTGTAAATGATGCTGGATCATCTTTCCGGTAGTCACCAAATTTGGCACAAAGGCGTATCAGATTCCTATCCAACCACCGTGTAGCATCAAAACCTTCCTGCAATAAGACACCCCATTTCAAACGAGTGTATTAGCAAACTCAAACCAATATTGAACGTACTATCTAAGAGAAAGCAGGCAGGTAAGTAATCAGAAAAACACAAGGTGGAGGCATATCGAATCCAAAATCCATACCCAACAGACCAGCAATCCCGCCTACGCAGAAATTGGACGGACGAATGTTGTAGCCTTACCCCTAAATTGCACAATCACAAAGAGGTTGGTCCCAATACGCCAAGCTTAATCACAAATGAAAGGTTGCAGCTAGGAGGCAAGATGAGCCCAGCCAGCTCACAAGCTAGCTGGCCCGCTTTTTTTGCTTGCCAAAGCCAGGCCCGTTTGGTTATCCAACCGAGCCCCAAGCATTACGATTTTGGGCTCCTGAGCTTACCGAGCCTAGACATGCCGAGCATAACAAGCCTACCAACCTTCACCGATCCTTCTTAAGAAACAAACTTAGAATTCAAATATTTAAAATTTTTATACAAAGATAATTATTTTGACTAAGAACTAATACTTACAGTCTCAACACCATGTTGATTATATCTCCCAA
>JACYFF010031952.1:19814283-19846108 GCA_017589665.1 Selenicereus undatus | reverse complement strand
ACAGTCTCAACACCATGTTGATTATATCTCCCAACCCAACTTTCCAGCATCTCTCATTTCTCTTCCCTTCTCTCTTTAGAATTTATGGTTTTCATCTTTTCAAGTGTAATATTAACAATTGTCCACCCCCAACGTTAGGTAGAGTCAAGCGTGCATGCTTTCACCCCCAACCTTATTACCAGTAGACTAATGTTGCCAGCAACTCCCCACCTACGATAATGATGGGACACGTTCACAATTGTCTACAACCTATATAGATTGGGTACGTCCACCAATCTTATTTACTAGAGAAGCTCATTATACATTCGCGACTCAAAAAGCAAGCTCCTTATACCAATCCAAAAAGGTAAGCTCATATCAGAGCCTAAAACAAGTTGAGCTCAAGCTCAAAACCTAGGAATAGCCAAACTTAGGTTTGACTCTCAAGACAAGCCAACCCCACGCTCAATCCTGATTTTACCGAACTCGCCAAGTCATGAGCTGAGCTTTGAACTTGACAAAGCTGGGGTTCGGCTGGCTCGAACACGCCCCTACTTGCAGCTGTGTTTGAGACATATTTTCACTTGTATTCGTGCTTTTGTTTGGGGGGGGGGGGGGAGACAGAAATTCCATTTCACTGCCCCACTCCCACAGCCAGAATTTCCCATAAGTTCCCTTCCAAGCCACTACAGCACTCTTTCCATATACGAGGGATAACGTTATATAAGATGCTTTTCATGTTTAGAGTGAATTAAAACCTAGATTGATGGAAGGTAAAATCAAAATACCTCCATTTCCATCTTGTGTGAACACAGCCTCGCCATTACAACCGCTGCACTTTCTTGATCAAAACCTTGCACCAGTTCCTGCAAACGGAGTGCTTAGCGTCATAATTGGTTCTTAGATGTCAAATTTTCCAGTTATAGCGGCACATTACAGATAATTTCCACAGAGAAAGGCCACCAAAACAATAGCCACCTCCGCACAGTATAAAAGAATCTATATATCCCAGAATGGTTGACACATGCACATGCTTAAATAAATCTCCCGGTTGGGGGGGGGGGGGAACAGGAATCATGCATTTGTACAGTAGAAGCCTGAGAGATAAAGAGCAGGACCCTGCTATGTAATCAATTAACTACTTATGAATGAATAAGGTTTGTGAACCAGTTAGACTCCAACCCTTGGGGAGGGGGGGGCAGGGGGGGAGGAAACCTTCATGCATGCCCAAATTAAACTACCCATTTTTTGGAATGAAAACAGAGGAAAAACATAAATTAAAGATGCTCTGAAGCTCTAAAGCCCTATTGGCAAGTAGTAAGCCGGTTAACTAATGACGGAACCAAGAGAAATAAAAGACACCTGCACTTATCAGACAAAATGCGAAAATAGGAATGCAAATTATGAACTCCCTCTGGCAGAGCATAGCATTGAGAGGCCAACCTAGCACCAAGTTCAATGCCATGAAAAAGAAATATCAAAATCAAAAGTAACCAAAAACATTACAATTTCTAAAATGACAAATTGTAAGCCAAAACTGAAATTCTTGAAAAACCTACCTCTGACCCAACAACACTCTCTACCCATCTCCTACTGACAGTTGTCACACGAAGCATTGGTTGACCTTCAGGATTCTGAAAACTGTGAAATAACAAACCATAAGCATTCAGCTGATTTTCTGTACAAAGAAATAATAATGAGCAGAGAATGTCATAATTGATAACCATCCAAGTAAGTTACCTAGTCAAAAACTGCAAATACAGTTCAGGATTCAAAGTTCCTGGAGCATTTGACCGCTCGCTAGATGCAATATCAAAATAGACAGTCAAACACGTATTCTTATCAAGACTACACAACTTCCACGCTGTGGTATTTCCTTGTCCAATGACAGTGTCAGCTACAGCAACACCTTTCTGCAAGATAAGAAATGCCAGAACTCGCTTGCATGAGTGAACCGAAGAAATCGCAAATTACCTTTTTCACAAATATGAAGCTGAAATTTGCAGACATCAAGTTCATGATAAAACTAAAAGGATATGTGATATTACACACAATTGGCAAACTTAAAAGCAAACACAAATGGAGGTATTGATGTCAAACCTTTTCCAATGACGTGCAAGGTCCAAGAACGCCTTGAATTTTGATGTCCTTCGAACAATATATCTCAAGTGTGCCACTGCAGAAATAAAAAAACTCAAACGCAAATTAGTCTTATTTAACAGGAACCTCAAATTCAGTTAACCAAAAAAAATATATTTAAAACTGATCACTAAGCAGTTGAGAGAATTTACAGCTATCTTAACACTAAGTGAACACAAGAAAGTAAGAAACATGACACAGTAGATTGAATATAGAGAGATCTTAAATTAACGAAAACCACAACTAAACAAAGCAAGTAATCGCCCCAAAATGCAAAAATGCAATATAAAATTTTCAAAAATAAAATTGGGAACTATGTAAACAGCATCATTGGTGCTACATGTAAGCTCAATTGTATTGGTGCTCATGCTTCACATGGATATTCTCCATCACCCAGTGCAAACAAAAATAAGTGCTCAGAACTAAATAAGCTAGATCAATGCATTGATTCATTCTTCGTGCAGAAGAGATGACAGGAAAATCTAGAATCACAAAAAAGGACATGGATCTGCTGCCGTGACAATCAGGTGAACCATGCAAATCAATTTGACCGTTTGTCACAAAATATAATTTCAGCTCATGAAGTTGCAGCAACTGCATCATGATAGCAAGTAACCCCACTTTCACGACAAAATCGTTTGGAATGACTAAAGAAGCCTCTCAAAACTACGAGGGGTCATGATTATTAATGCCATTTTATCTGTCTGATGATAGACAACATAACTAATCCAGAAGCAATCACCTCCGACAAGATCCAAAAAACCAACACAATTGGCTAATAACACATGCATGTACATGAAGAACATTACTTTCAAAAGTTGCCAAATCCCCGGTAAGGCCTATCCTTCAAATGTTCTATAGATTGTAGGTCCATTTTACATGGATTAAAGACTATATGCCATATTAGTGCCTATTTATGCTGGCGTTTTTTGTACTCGAGTTAAAATTAATCAAGATGGGCGAATTAGACCATTATAGTTCTTTCATAGATACCCAAAGATCTTGAACGTAGAGTGGTTAGAGCCTTCCTGGACACCTAGCGTGAAAGCAATATACAACGTCCATTGGGTTTCGGGGCAAATGTTTAAAAAGCTGTTAAATGATGATCATAAGCCCCTAGAGCATTCAAGTGTTGGAACATTTTGGGACCACTCAAGACCAATCTAAAGTTCATACTATTTTAGCATAATAACACCTTTTTTTGGGGAGGGGGAGGGGGAGACCTGGACTCACATTTTAAATGGATAAGATTGACACTGATTATTCCATTACACTCAATTGAAAATGTTTATATTCATATTTTAAAAAACCTCAAAATTTCCAATCTATAGCGGCACATCCTCTGGGTCAGAAGACAGTAGCAGGCTTTCCATCCAATTTACATGTGGATTTCGTGATTTTGGGAGAGAGACAACAAATTATCAAATGGTGACTATGTGCTCCTTTTACCCCCAAAATGTTTAAACAAGTTTTAGGAGACATTGGTATCACATTTCAAAACCTATAAGATGCTGTCAATGATTCCATACATTCGTCGGAAATATCTAGAGGATATTCAAAACATACCAAGCCATTTTAGAGGTTGAGCGAACAGAGACACTTTTGAACACCCCCACCCCCCTGCGGTTCCCCCAGCACCTCTTAAAAACCCAGCAAGACGAAGTTATACGATTTTCAAGATGTTGGGAAAATGCCCAAGTACTTGGCATATGGTGACCATGTATTCCTTCGAGGTTTTAGGATGTTTAGGATCACATAGACAATATAGAGCGTATTACACATCACTATAATGCCTATTTTTGAATGAAATCGAAATGTGAGTGCAAACCACAACCTCAAATCCTGCCGAGGCAAGTTGAGGACATTGCCTTGTATTCGATAAGAAAGGCTTTCAATTAGACTTTTGGGATTATTTTTTTTTTGGCGTCATGCTTTAAAATCTATAAATTGCTGCCAATGACTCAATCGGACCTGTTGAATTTGCTTAAAACTTTAAAGAGATTTCTACAACATCTTAGGATTTCGCAACTGCAAAATAAAGGGTGTTGCACACAAGTTTTTCAAGTTGGCAAAATGTCCAAGGAATAGCCAAATAATGACCATATACCACCATAATGCCTATTTTTCAACAAGGCTACCGTATGTTGTTGGCCATCATGTACGCTGATATTGTCCATGGGCATTTTTAGACCATAACAAATAGGTCTCGGCGGTAAGAGCCTTATGTTTCCAAACACACAATCCCTTACAAAAAGGTTTTAAGTTTGAACCCATCAAAATCTTTTTCAACTGAAGAAATATTCAATGTTGCAATTGGTCTTTGTGTTGCAAAAGTAAGGTTTCCTACATTTGGATCTCCCCAGACCTCCTATCGCAAGACCCACACTACGTAGTTGTGGTATTTCACAACCTTTTAGAAAAACCTATCATTAGTTATCAAATGGCCACTCTATCCTCTTAGTGACCCCTTAAAATGTTTTAAGGGTTGGATTCAAAATACAGTAGTTCCACGATGTCGATGACACGGCCACATCAAAAAAGGTTGAGTGAACTCTTTTTTGGCTCTGCGAGCCACGATCTGCAACTCAATTGCAATACTTTGAATCTCCTTGTGAGACCATCCTAAATAGTTCAAAGTGCATATGTACCACTAGTTTTACCACTATGATCATTTTGTTAGTGTTTTGCAATTATGCTCCAAATTCCATGACATGGTACCAGGAACCAATTAGACCTGGCAAATGGGTCATTCGGTTCGGGAATGGGTCGGCTCAAGTTCGGATTAGGTCATATTCGGGTTAAGTGACATTTCGGGTCGTTTTGGTTTGGGTTGGGTATGGTTCGGGTCGGGTCAATTTCGGGTTAACCAATTTTTGGTCAAATACGCTTGTCATGCCAAAACAAACTTTGTAGAAAATTTCGGGTCGGGTATGGTTCGGTTCGAGTCAATTCGGATTTTGGGTCCACTTTCGTGTGAGCATATTTCGGATGTCAGGTCGGGTATAGGACCGGTCGTTCGGTTAGGGTTTCGGATCAGTTTTGCCAGGTCTAGAACCAATTATGCTAATTCGAGTTCAAACACCCTAAAAGATTTCAATGGTAGAGTGGTAAATAGCCCCCAAACTAGTCTTTCAACAACATGAGGCGTTGAGGCATAAAGGCTCCAGAAATTTAGGACATCAACAGCAAGACAAAGGTGAACGAATTCATGACTTATAGCCCATAATTTTACTATAATGCTTAATAAGTTATACTTTCTAAAATTAATATTCTACGTTCACTTGTAAGTAATTATTATAATCCTATTTTGTAGCGAAACGAAAAGAACACAAAAATATGATGAACACAGTAAAAACTTGTTTCACCAAGGGAGAGGTTGAAGAATTGAGGTTTAGAGTTTAAATTTGATGAAAACCCTTCACCCATGCAAGGCTCGCATTACAAACCACCTCCTCAAGCCCCCTCCCCCACCCCAACCCCCCAAAAAAAGAGATAAAGAAAAGCCTAGAGGCTGCTACCCTTCAAGCCAAAAGGTGCCCGCTAAGCCTAAAAGAAGGGATACAAAAGATTTGATGATGAAGTTACCTTCTTGGGCTAGGTCTAATCCTCACCTACAGTTAATAGTACACGTAATGCAAGAATTAAGGTTTCAATCAATTAGAATCTTCAAATCGAGTTTGATTTAAGAAATTTTTGCAATTGTTTGGAGGCATTTGCTTGAAATTACATCAATTATCTTCAGGAAGTATCAACTTGAACCAAACTTAGAGCTTTGGTGATTTACTATCTGATCTCTACCTCTCTTGCCAGAGGTATCAATTTGGCAAAGGACGCACGCACCTTGGCTTGACATGCACAAGTCATGAGCCTTAATAAGTTACATTGCCTCAGAAAATGGAGGCAGCAAAGTTTGAGATTCACAGCTTAAAGGGCCCAGATAGGCAGTCAAACCTAGGGTGCACTTCTTATGACTAAGCAAGTATTTGACTTGCAATGGCACCGCTCAACATTTGATGGTAACAAAAGCTAAAGATTTTGTTCAGAAGCACTATAAATAATATTGCTCTATGCCATAGTTACCAGATTCTTTCAACCACCTAGCGTATCGCGAACGAATTCACGCCAACCAGAACGCGATACTGAAGCGTACCAATTCCCCAAATGTGGCGCATTCAGCGAACACATCTCCTACCACAATGGAATTGCATATTTTCGTGATTCATAGGCCAAATGAAAGGATTTTTAAGGTTGCCATGAATGAGCAAGCTTTTTACAAAGCAAAACGAGGAGAAGAGAGAGAGTGAGAGAGAAAGAAATAAGGATTAATGTGAAAATGTTGCCCTACGTGGGGGGGGGGAGGGAAGAGAGAAAACCCTTATTATTAAATCATTTCATGAGTCTCTATGATATGTATAGTTTTGAATTGGAAGACTAGATGTACTAATAACGACCCTCGCGTACCGGATTCTCCACTAGGCGGCGAATCACATACCCGAATCGGCCCCCCATCCCGGAGCGTACCATGTTCCGGGCAACTATGCTCTATGCTGCCTTGCTGGATGATTGGCCATGGCCTTACCACAACAGTAAGAATGGCTAGAATTCAGTATACTAGCGCTGTTAACCTACACAAGAACCATCAGTCTCCTAGCCACAACACAAGACAAACACAACACATATAAGTTGCAAAAGACTAACAGAAACAATAGAGAAACATATTTCCCAATTCCAACCAAAAGGATAGCACAAAAGACCAGAAAATATCAAATGGGACCACTTCCTCCCCAGCTAAGCAACACTTACTTGAAGCACAAGCCAAGTGACTGTTCTCCGTTGTCAAAGAGGTGCTTAAAGGAGTCTTTAAATACTGAGTGGCCAAAACTCTCAGATAAGACAACAAGACCCCCAGTTCTTTCAACAGCCACCTTCATCTCTGCAACTCCAACCTACATATAATAATGGCATTGAAATAATGAACAATTTTCATAAAACAGAATGTCGGGAATAAGTAACAATATCAATGTAGCTAGTATTTTCTGAACATGTCAAGTTGTTTAGGATTTGTGATCTGTAAGTGGTGAAAAGGAAAATAACAAATGCAAGCAGCAGAGAATCCCTGGAAAAATAAAGGCATTCAGTTATAAAGCAAAGCAATGAGCTCAATAGGCTCAATTCAACATAAACCAATACAAAAATGTTTTACAAGTAAAAGGGGAGTGCGACTTGACCCATAATACAAGCACATCAAGTGGAAAACACTAAAACACAAAAAGAAAGACAATACACACATGAACATTAATAACAATAATACTCACCTGATCAAGGGCAGAGGCAAAAAGATCCAATACATGACCCTGGCTAACAAGCTGCTTTCCTAGACTATCGTAAAACTTCACGGCCTTTTGAAAGTAGGGTGCTGCATCCTTATCAAGATCCTTGTGTGAACGCACAGGCTCAGATAAATCTTTGGACACGATCTGCAATAAAAAATAATAATAATAATAATAAATGAGGAAAGAAACAGACAAATAAATTATCAGATAGCTGTGATGGAGTCATCTTGTGCACACATTAGCATAACAAGAAATTAAAAGCCTCCCTAGACATGCCAGTCTCCCTTGAGTTGCTGTCATTTCTTGCCAATGATTGACCCCAAAACATTAGTTCACAATAATATTGTGAGAGAATATAAAGAAGAAACACATCTCCTCTCTTTTGCAGAGATCAAGCTACATAGACTGATAGACGCCGGCTTTTACCCCCACCACGAAAATAAAATTAGGCTAAAACATCACAATCAACAATTACAGGAGCACACCTGTCACGTTCATCATGCAATAAAATGGTCACATGAACTAAAAGAAGTCACGAATGCATGATGTTGAGCAAAATACAGAGAGGACATACCGTTCCTGGTCCTTCAGTGCAGGGACCCCCCACCAAAGCAATAATACGAGCACCAGTGCCTGGCAAACAAGCTCCAAGCAACCCGGCTGCAACACTCAATGCCACACCAGTACACCGCAATGCCCTGCTACCAGGCGGAACAGGCCACTGATCTGTTTGTAGCTCATCCAATAACTAAAATTGACAAATTACAGAACAGAATAGTCCGTCAATCTTCACTCAACATAAATCAAATCAATCTAACATCTATAAACTCACAATTGAGAGGAACAAACCCAACAAATTCATCGGATCAGCTGACAAAAACTGTGAGACCCTAAACAGGCAAAAACTCTGGGAAAAGCTAAGATAACCACAACCCAACCCTTTTTTTTTTCTTTTCTGACAAACTGAATCTCCCCCCCCCACCCCCCTCCAAAATTAAAAAAGGGATGCCCAATACCACCTGTTAGCCCTAGATTAGGAAATCCCAGTTCAAGGCACAAACAAGATAACCAAAATCACGAGTATAAACAAAGATCAACTGAAATTCAGCATCTTTAGATAAATTCCCCACCTCCAAAACCCAATCATCGCTCCTGCATTGCAGAATCGCCCAGGAAGGAACAAACCCATGTCGACAAACCATATTCGATCAACAAAAACTCAAAAAGAGACATTAAAAAATAAGAAACTCACCGCATTGAGTGTATATTCACAATCAGAAGCGGGCAACAAGAACCGATTAACACCGGAATTGGGGAACACCCCCACCCCATTCTGAACAACCCCAGGCTGCTGCCCTGCACCCTTGGGGTAGCCAGGCTGAGCCCTCCGACCCAACCCAAGATGATCCAACACCTGATCCTTCGAGACCTCCTTCGAACCCCTAAAGATGTAAACTTTGTTCATCTCGGAGAACCCCAGCTCATGAACATGAACCTGGGTCCCATACGAGATGAACCCCACAAGCGCGTTATCAGGCAAGGACACAATTGCCCTCCTTAACGCCGATTTGACGAACCCTATCTCTTCTTCGATCATGCAGGTATCAAGCACGAACAGATACACCGGTGGGGCAGGGGGAGCGTGGGCGGCGCCGGCGGCGGAGAGAGAGTATTGGAGGGTGGTGTATTGAGGGTAGAGCTCGGCGGGGACGTTGGTTTCGGAGATGCCGGCGTAGTGAGGAGGGAAGTGGTTGCGTTGGAAGCAAAACGGGCAGATCCAGATCTTGGCGGTGAAGTCGACCCGGCAAAACGGGTTGAGGGCCGCCATACATGTCTTGCATCGCAGCGGCGCGTATGGGAGGGTGGGAATATCTGGGTGTGATCGGATCGGAGAAATCGAAGCCGCCATTGGAATCACGCATTTGCTTGCTTCGACCTTTGTTCTTGGCCATGCGTTCCATGTCATCCGAACTCCATCGATCCCCTCTGGATCTGCCGCTGCTGCAGTCGCCATGTCCGACGCCATTGTTTCTCAATCTGTTAATCAATTCTGGGAATTGGATATCGTGTTTCTGGGTTGCCCTTTTTTTGGGGATTGATTTTTTTTTTTCTGGGATTTTTTGATTTTTTTGTTAATTTTTGATTTTGGGTAATGGGAATTGAATTGAAGGCGACCCCCGGAGGAAATGGAGGTGAAGAGGGTCACCAAGAGGAGAGATGATGATGGAAGGAAGAGAGGAGAAACTGTATTGTGATTGTAATATTTGTACCCGCAATTATCCTTGTCCTATAATTGGCAATAGGTGCCGTTTGCGCAATCACAAGAAGGAAAAAAAAATTGTTTGACTTGCAAACTATTAAAACTTAAAAACAGGTGATGTGTTGCTTTTTCTGACCCTCATCTTTTTACGTTAATTTTTAAATATTATGACTGTTATAAGTGGTGAATTATAAGTACCAATAATTTTAAAGTTTGATGAGAGAATGACGTATCAGTTATTTTATAGTTGAAGTATTTTGTAAAATGCTTATATTAACCTTCTTCTAATTTCTATATGTAGGGGGAGTTTAATTGATATAAATAGGTCCATAAATATCTAAAAAACCTAAATCCAACCTACCCCACCCCACCTCCTTCCCTCCCAACGTCGGCATGGAGGCCAATGTTGTATTCTCCAAAGTGTGCGTTGAAGAACCTGAAGGTAGAAGGTGAGTATAATTTAAGTTTAACATTATTGTTATATACCAAATGTTTGAATGCCCTAATTTTGAAAATCTTTGTTGTTGTGGAAGCTAATGAATGCCTTGTAATGGCTACTATGCAAAGAAGGAACAAAGGAAGGGTCTAGGAGTTATTGGAGTGGAAACGTAAGCCCTAGATGTTGTGTTGAGCTTGAATTGAAGTATGCAATATCGAGATCGTCAAGGAACCCGGGTCGCCCTCATTATAAGTGTGGAAATTGTAGGGAGTTTCTTATGTGGGCTAGCGCAAGGAAAAATCTCCCAAAAGAGAAAGAAGTATGAGGCCATGGGAGACGCATGAAATTGCAAGGCAATGAAGAAGTTATAGGAGAGAAGAAACAGAGCACTCCATTTCTGATTTGGAATGAAATCAAGGAGTTGAGGATGGCAAACACAGTTGAGCAAGAAAGGATATATGAATTTTTGAAGATAGTGATTGCTTTGAACATTATCATTTGCAGCTTCCTATTGATAATGATGTTGAAGTGAGGGCTTACCAGGGCTAGTGCAATGTTTAGCATTTAGTTTTAGCTTACGTAACTTAGTTTGTTTATGGTCTTCCCCAAAGGGGTCGGTGGGGACTGCGTATGATTTTGCCTTGTATGGATGATTATGTAAAGCATGTTGCTTTTGCAATAGAAGAAATGAAACTATCTTGTTGAAGAAAAGGAAATGCTTTGTACATATGGATTGCTATCAACGGTTTTTGAACATTGTCATTAATAATATGTGTACATCCTAAAAGATACATATAACTCTCGAAATTCAAATCCAGTAAGATCCAAAAAATATTACGTTGGATGAGTAATTTAAAGTGGTCTTATGCACAGAAGCCACAAAAAGCCATACTACCTAAAAAAGCACACCAAGTTGTCATATTGTTTGCATAAAGACAGACAAAAAGAGAGTAAGGAACATTTAGTTCCCAAGCAAATACTGTAATGAAGATGGCTGACTTGGAGATTGTTGACTTGAAGATGGCTAAAATATTGTAGTCATTAGAAGTTGCTTTCTTAGCCTCCCCCAGCATTTCTGCCCTGAGCCATAAGCGGAAGCTGCCTTTTTCTAGTCCCAGTGGAAGGTTTGTTTCCTTGTCCCGAGCAAGTGGTTGAACTGTGGTGGGGGCCATTACAAGTGTTGCACCTTACTGTTCTGCTCCTACTAGGCTTTTTTCTTCCCTCTTCAGGACCTCTTACCTTGTCCTTTGCAATTGGTCCTAGTTTTTTTACCATAAAAGGGGGGGTCAAGCAAAGGCCACTTAAAGGTAAGTTAGAATCTTTCATCTTCAATTGGGTGAATGACTCCACTGTAGGTTGCTCTACACATCTCCACAAAGTAATATGAACTGCACCAATCCTCCAATTTGTAATTAAACCACAAAGAGGCATATAGCAGCAAGCTTACAAGGAATGCCTCATATGTCCTAAGACCCATAAAGACACTTCTTCAAATTCAAGTCCACCACATAATTTACTCCTTGGTGGTCTTACACATCAAATTGCATATATCCATTTGGTATAGCTTCACAAGTCTAAGTTTCCTTTCTTATCTTTTCCAGCTTTTGTTTCACTCTTGGTACAACCTTCCCTTCCCAACTCTCTGCCTCACCTTTCCTTTTAGTAATCCATGTCATGACTTGCTTCCTAATGCCTTCAAGCAAATTAAGAATGAGTTTCTCCCTTAGTGTGTTGATAGCCTTGTTAAAACTCTCTACAAAGTTTGAAGAATTACCTAGAGATGCTGTTGATTTATCAAACAAATACCTCGCCTAATGCTCTTTAGGTTCCTTCATCAACCAAGCATATACTACTGGGTTGGCTTCCTAGAGTTTATGAAGTGTCTTCTTATTGTCTCATATATTGTAGGCATTTGCAACTTTCCATAGGAGTATCTTCAGCTCAGGGCTTGAAAATTTCCTCTTTAGGCTTCTCTCAAGGTGGACAACACATACTCTCCTTGAACATCCAGACAAACACTCTTTCAAAGCATGTATAAATCCTAGCCAAAAAAATTCACTACAAGATTAATGAATCAAAGCAGTATAATTGTAAGAAATGCAGTAAAAAAAAAAAAGTTAGAGAGTTATTTGTCTGACAACACTATCCACTTGCCATGGTGCTCTGCTCCCATAATTTGCAGCAAAGTAATGAAAAAATATCCCCAGTTGTCATTGTTATCAGATTCAACAATAGCCCATGCCAAAGGATAGTAGTGATTCTCTGCATCTAACCCCATTGTTGTCAAAAGTACACTTTTGTATGGCTCCTTCAAATGAGTCCCATCAACCTCAATGATAAGTCTACATCCCTTCAAAAATCCATTTATTGCCCCTTTCACACTGATGAAACATCTTTTAAACCTTGGTTTGGGAGACACATTATCATCATTTTTAGTTTACTCATTAGCAGGTTGAGAATTATCCCAGGTAATGTAAGCATGACTTTCAAGATTGGCTTTCTTCACTATCTCAATATAATGAGATATATATAAGGTCATGCCTCCCTCATCATCATCCTTCTTGCTCTCCTAGCAACATGTTTCTTGAATTACATTGAATAATTCTTTAATACTATCTCTATGGGTAGGAATACCGATAGAGGTAAGGTTGCCTACAAACTGGATCTCCCCAGACCCCGCGAAAACGGGACCCACACTAGGAGGTGTTGTTGTTGTTGTTGTAATTCTTTAATACTATGCCTGGAATGTCTTTAGCATCCATGTCACCTCTTAGCCTAAACTCATCAATCAACTTTTGGGCAACCCAAGTTGAGTTTTCCAAAGGATTGTTTAGTAGCCTAGGATGATTCTCAAGATGGTTCTCTATCAAGGTCTTCATCTGAAAAGTCCTCCCATCAGGCAACCTTAAAATATGTAGTCTCCATGGACACTTTAATTGTGCACACCTAACTGTGTTCCTATGCCCAACATTTTTTAGTATGATCAGGTTAAATCCCTCTTGAACACAATAATCCTTAACCACTTTCATACACTGACTCTTGTTAGTGAACATATCCCATCTTCTAATTTTAATCTTCCCATCAGGCTTAGGCATCCATAGTTGCCCCTGATACATCTTCTCATTAGGATCTACTGCCCCTACATCATCATCAGTTTCAGTGTAGTAATAATTTCTAATTTCACCTACAATGTCTTCATCTTCTAGTGGGGTTTCAAAATCACAAGGGTCATCTTCACCAGCATATTCTTCAGAGTTATTACTACACCAATCACTCCGTCCATCATCCTCAACAACAACTTGCTTTCTCTTCCTTAATTTAGCAGACATTGCAAGAATATCAAAGTTCATAATAAAGGTAGAAGAACTAGGAGTAGAGTTAGAGAATATAAGTGTGGAGTTGGAAATAATTACTGAGGTGGGTCTGGGATTAGAAGGAGTTGCTAATGTGGGTCTGAGGTCAGAATGAATGGGGGTCATGGGGGTGGGCTTAGAATGAGTTGTTGATATAAAGGTGGGGTTAGAATGAGTTGTTGTTATGGGGATGGGGTCAGAATTAGTTGCTGGTGTGGGGCTAGGGTCAGAGTTCATTGCTAATATAGGAGTTGAGTCAAGAATCATTGATGAGGTGGGGTCAGAGTCAAGGATCCATCCTAATGCAAGGGTGGACTCAGTAGGAGTAGCCGATGTGGGGCTAGGGTTAGAGTTTGTTAAGGAAGTGGCAAAGGTGGGCTATGAAATCAGTGAATATGCAATGGTGGGGACAAAAAGTATAACTGTAACAGAGGTGGGAGCAACAACATAAGATACAGGGTTGGGGTCATTTAAAGCTGAAAAGAGCACATTCAAGTCAAACTCTAAAAACTTTGGACAAGTAGGATCTCTTAGACCACCAGAAACTAGTATAAGGAGCGGTGGATTATGAGAATGTCTGCCTTTAGTGTCCTCTGTTTGCAATGTAGTTGTTCCCCCTATAATGGAGTTGACTATCTCCTGGTTGCCTAAGTATGAACCCATCAATCTATGCATTGTCACAAACTCCCCATCTCCTCCAAATTAGTCACACTTTTAGGATTCTCGTTGGAAAAGACTTCCATTACATCATCATCATCACCACCATCTAAATCTTCTTCACTAATTTTGAGGATTACTTTGGGTTAGTTCCATCTCATCAGCTTGCTTTTTTTATTGCTCCTCTAATGTATTAGCTAATCCAAAAAGTTTACTAGGTTTCATTGTCTCTTTTATTTCTAGCTTAACTACATCTTCATCCTCCCATAATTTCAAAATTTTCAATAGAGAGTTGTCATCGTCAATGGACCAAACTGGCTTCTTTATACCTGGTTTTGTGTAATAGAATGAAAAATATGATGGGGGTTCAATTTTCTTCTCTGACATCAAAAACCACTTTGTCATGTTAAATAACTCAAGCCCTAACATTTGATTAGGGTCAATGTATCCCATTTACAAGATCTCCTATTTGTAAGTCACATGAAGCATCTTCAACTCCATCTTGGTTGGTCTACAAAATTGGAAAACAAAAACTTTTATGCCATATTATTCCCAATTTTTGCAATTAAACATAGAAAAAATACCTAAATATTTACAATCATATTCGAACCCAAATTTTAATTTCTTGAAATCTTCTATTTCAAATTTTATGTCCTAAACAAATACCATAAATCTTCCTCACATGATGAAGTATTTTCAAGGGTTAACAGTACAACTTTCATGACCCTCTATTTCTCAAGCAACCACGCTAATCAACACCACAAAAACCACTAAATTTTGACATAAACCATTCACATCCCCAATATGTTTACTGGTCAGTGCTACACCGATCACTAAGACAAGCTATAATTCACATCCAAATTTCCAACATCTATAAGGGTTTAGCAGGGAGCATGCCTTTTCAAAACTTTCACCAACAATTTTTTACTTCAACAACAGCAAACTTCAGTCTTCTCTCGTCAATTGTTTCTTATCTTCGTCTAAGTAGGAGTTGGCGTTTCAATCTTCATTCTCGAACTTCCAATCATGCAGCTATGATGGGATAAAGGTTTCCATGTTGTTGGGATGAAGATGAAGTATCGGCCTTCTCTATCTCTCTCTCTCTCTCTCTTCATTTTACTTCAAAAACATTACAAGTTTTCTGATTTTGGTTGGCGGTAAAAATCACAAAAAATTGTGTTGAAATGAAGTCAAATAAAGGGTATTTTTATCATTCACTTGTTTCGACCAGGCGAGTCATCGGAGTTGTCCTTTTTTAATTTAGTTTCAAAACTTCAGAATATTTAAAAATTAACGTGAAAAGATGAGGGTTAGAAAGATTACTGTCATCAACCTCGAGGTAATAAAAAGTCAACAACCCCTTTTTTTACACCACAACTAAAATAACCTTCATTTTACTTTTTTTCATTTACATGCGCACATTCTTTTGTTTTTTTTTTTTTTACCAAAGTGATTAGTTGTGTCATGTGGAATTTTACAGTCACGAATCTATCATATGCCTAATTTAATGAACGATCAAATAAGATTACATACAATGGTGATATCCTACACAAAGGAATTTTGTAAATCTTAATACTCGAACCTAATGGCCAAGATCACTACCTTGAAGATAGTTTCATAACTGTTTAGGCAAGTGTCCTTTCACAAAGGGATTAATTGTATTTGAGTGATGAATATAATAAGCTAGCTTGTTTATTTATTTTTTGTTGGGATATCATGATATATTTCATTAAAATCAAAAGAATTAGACATACTTCTTAACAACAATAAGACATTCTATAATGACATTTTTAGATTCTGCACTGGTCAAATTAAAGTACGGTTGATAAAATTTTGGTTTAATTCGATTGCAAACAAATTGAACATTCAGTAAAAAAATTCACATTCGGAATTTTTCAAATTACTAGTCTGGGTAATCATAACTAAGTCTCAGACTAGGACCCAGATGTCCTATGCTCGAATCCGACTGCATGAATGACTGAATTTGTAATAAAGGCTTTAATACATCCTAATTGAAATTATATTTGTGGTTAGAGCCACATCGAACTTTTAACATTCAACTCCGATTGTTCACATATTTGATGCAGATTTCTGAAGATTTTACACCAAAGTTGTACCTAAGCCAGTTGGTTCAATGTCTAAACTCGATTGCCTGAATTCATCCATGCCCGAATTGGTTCACAAAAATTAGGCAACCTATTCTTGGATGTTCAAAACCAAACTCAACCCCGAATGTTGACTTAAATATGACCGACTATTCAAATTTTATACAAATGAAGATTTTGTGATTCCATTTTCTTTTTCGGATCTATCAAGTTTAAATAATCAGATTAGAGAAATTTTTGTTGGATGTAGATTAAGAAAAATATGTCTCAAGAAGGTAATAAGTCAACTCAATGAGAGCATTGAATTTTAAATAATGTTAGATCTAGAGTCTAACTAGAATTTGTCTTAGGATTATTTGGATGGGAAGTTAATCCTTAGGTAACCTGACATATGCAACATTAATAATTCTAGGTCTAAGTTTTTGGAGTGAATATTTTAGCACCTCGAAGTTTAGTGACTAAATTTTTAGGTACCTTCCATATTTCCTTGACAACCTAAACTTTTAAAATTTCCATTTTTAACCCCAATCTTTAAAACTTACTTTCAAAAAATTTTATTTTGTGCATGTGTAATTTCTCTCATAAGTACTACTCAAGGCTCATCTTTCAATTGGTATCAGAGTCACGTGACAAAAAATAATTAAGATAATTAAGTTAATTAATAATTAATTAAGTTAATTAACTGTGTTTAATACTTAAATTATTGCCTACTTGCCCTGCTCCTAATTATTCACATATTGTTCACTCACTAAAAGGAACTACTTTAGCAAGTCCGTAATTAAATTATGTCACTGATATAGTTTTATAATTAAAAGCCGAATTAGTAAAAATTAAGGCTGAAGTTAAGTAGATAAAGAAGCAATTATCTGCAACCAATCTTTCTTTGATAAATGAAATTAGATATAGTGGGAAATTTGGCTTAAGTACTAGTACTCCATTTCAGCATATATATCATTTTCAAACCCAAAAAACAAAAATCAATTTTCTATGCATGATATAAAAATCCAAAAAGGATATAAGAGAAAAATAAACTGAAAAATCATATGCAAAGACAGAGAAAGAAGAAAGGGATGGAGTATAAGCAGTATAATCTTGAAGAATTACATAATATGTTTGATAAAAAACAAAAACCAGAAGAATGAAACAAAACCATGGACGCAATAGTTAAAAAACAAGATGTATCATCTGGTTACAATAAAGAGACAAATAATATCCAGTTAGAAGAAGAAATATATCAACAGATGAACTTGATTAAACTAGTAGATTTGGATATTGTTCATTTAGAAGAAATCAAGAGGAAACTAGATTAAAAAATATGATAAAATGGTATTTGATGTGAAATCAATGAGATTGGAGAAGAACTCAACATAAATGAAATCGAGTCCAATTTAGTTAATAAAGTAATCCTAAAACCTGAAGAGTTTGGTAAATTATCTAAAAGAAATACCCATTTCATGAGGCCTAGGTATGTTCCAGCAAGACATTTGATCAATTTTTCCTTTGGGTTCATCCCAAGAAAAACTATATCATTTGAAGAAATTGACCTTACCCCAATTAGCCAAACATGATATGTCCTAAACATCGATGAAACTCATAATAGAGAAGAAACATTTAAGCGTTAGAAAAGAGGTATGAATAATGCCCTAAACTTGAATCCTATATGGACTGCTAGAAATTTCTTAAACTATATCGAGCATAGTTTTTGTGATTGATTGATATGATTCACTAAATGAGGAAGATAAAAATATATTAAGAACGATGGAAACACCAGCTGTTATGTTCAAAAAATTATATAAGAAAATCGAAACTGAATGTATCTAAACTAAACTTGATTCCGAAGAAAAATCTAGAGAATGACAAAGAAAGATTAATGACATAGAGCTATAGGATATGAGATATCTAGAAAACTATATTCTTGAATTTAGTCATTATTATTACAAAATTAGGCATAATGAAATCAATCTTGGTATGTTTTATAACAAATTACCATACCCAATAAATTCTATAATTAATGAAAAATACATTGGATGACTTAAAAAAGTAAATGTCATTGATACCCTTGATACAAGAATCTCTTTGAAAATGGGTCAATGATCATTGTCTCTCCAAAAACAAAAGAAAATGAAGAAAAAATTCTTGGCATGTTGGGATAATCCTTATCAATGGGGGAAAATGAACCTGAGAAGAGAAGAAAAAAAAATTTATAAGAAAAAAAACTTTAACAAGCAAAGGGGTGAGAAATATTAAAAGAAAGTTTTATAACAAACCAAGCCCTAAAAAACGAAGATTTTTTAGAAAAGTTGCTTATTGTCTGCTAGGGAAAAAAACTGTAAGTGTTGGGCATGCGAAGAAGTAGGTTATCATGCAAACGAATGTAAACATAGGAAGAATAACAATTCTACAGAAACACTTGATAGTTTAGATTATTTTGAGCTTAGCGAGGAAGAAGCACTGGAACTAGCCTTGAAAAATAAGGGAATTGTTGAGATTGTCCTAGAAGATGAATATAAAGAAAGTGATTATAAAGAAACTAGTCATATGATGGAAAGTAGCTCAATTAGTCATGGCAATCTTCAAGGAGAAAAACTTATAATAGATAATGAGAATGAAGATGTCAAATGAGATTAGGTCCTTCCTAGAATTCAGAAAGACATGATGTGTACAAAATCTATCTTTCAATTAAAGAGTAAATATGCATGTGAAATTATGGAAGGAGATCTAGAAATCAAATACTGTGAGTTTGATGTAGGAGAAGCTAATCTCATTAATTAAGAAAATATCCTTAAACCTAACAAAGATAGAAAGTATAGATAGGTATATCCATGTTAGAAGTGTCCAAGTTCAAATCACTTCATTACAATATTATGGCAAAAATATTGATCTTTATGTTTCGCTTTGTGGTATCAGACATACCAAATTTAATACTCAAATTATCACGAAGATTAAGACCAATTTATGTAATGGATCAGTATGACTCAATTGCCGACTAGATATGATGTAAGTCTAAAATATGAATTAGCCAAAAACATTATAACCCTTAAGATAAAAACAGTTGAGATAGACATGAAAAGAGGATGATACCCACTAAGGATATTTTTGAAAAATAATATACTAACTAGATAATACTATAGCTCCAAAGACTAACATAACAATGATATAAGAAGAAAAAAATGAAAGTCCTACTCCAAAGCAAAAAGTCCAAAGGATAAAATCCAATTCACGAGAGATAAAAATTAATAGATATTGGAAATCTAGTTGTACTAATCCCACAAAAGTCAACAAGAAAAATTAATAAAAATTGATGAGAACGGTCAAATTGCTATTAAACCTTAATTATTATGAAGTATGAGCACAAGATTAGAATGGGGAGAAGGATCTTCAACTACTAAAGCACAACTCAAATAAGATGATACAATAAGTATGACCAGTGAAATGAGTAGAATAAGTTATGAACCAGTAAGACATAATATAGATTGGAGTATGAGTCTAGATAGAAAAGCTATTAGGTACAAAACAAGGGCTGTTAGTGAGTTAATCTATGAGGACGAATTAGTTAAAATTATGGCTATGGAAATATGTTATGAAGTTGCTAATGCAAATCCTAATAGCATCTATATTCCAATAAACGTATGCTTAGAGGGATATAATAGATATGAATTGTATACCTATATCGATGGTGGTTATTCTGTCTGTTTTAGGAAAAGATCATTATTTTCAGAATTTATATGAAAAAAAGCAAAGAGTAGGATAATTGATAATAGCATAATGAGCCACAATGAAGCCATAGAAGGATTATACATAAAAATAGGAGGAGTCCAATGCATTATACCAGTTCTATGGGCTACTGATCAACCCTTTCATGATATTATTATTGGAAATAATTTTCGGAGGCTATATTCTCCATTCACACAGCATAAACCAAATAATATTCATAATAAATGGTCATTCAGTTCCTATTAATAAAATAAATAAAGCTTACATTCATAAAAAGATTCGGTTTATATGCTGCTAGTGTGGTGAGAAGATAATACCTGCACAACAAGAGATAGCACTAACAATCTCACCACTTGAGTTATCGATTAAAGAGTAGATTGCTAAATAACAAAAACAATTAATCAAAAAACTCTACTCTAATAACAAACTTAAATTTTAGGACAAAGATAACAACAACAACAAACTCTCAATGTGGGTCCCGCTTTCGCGGGGTCTGAGGAGATCCAACTGTTGGCAACCTTACCTCTATCGGTATTGCTACCCATAGAGAGGTTGATTCCATAAGACCCACAAAAACAGTTTTGTGAAAAAGGTTTATAGAAAAAACGATTGCAAAACCATTTATTTGGGACAAATATAACACATTTGTAAAAATCACTTTGTTAAACCCCCAACACTATTATCCGAGTCAAACAAATTGTGGATACATACCAGGATATCCAAGAATTCGATAAATAAATTAAAGAAATTTTGAATAAATGGTTAATTAGGAATAGTAAGAGTCCTCACGCTAGTTCCACTTTTATGGTAAGAAATCATACTAAAGAAAAAAGTGCAAAATCTAGAATGGTAATCAATTACAAAAAAAGTTAATAATAATACTGTCTTTGATAGTTATTATATTTCTAACAAAACAATTCTTTTCAATAGAATTCAAGGATTTTCTTGGTTCTTGAAAATAGATTACAAAAGCGGATACTAGCAGATAAAAATGGATGAAAAAACATTTCTTAAACTGCATTTGGTATCTCTCAAGGGCATTATAAGTGGATAGCAATGTGATTTAATCTTAAAAATGCATCTCAAATATTTCAAAGAAGAATGGATAACATGTTCAAAGATCTTAATCACTGTTGCCTAGTTTACATTAATGATATCCTTGTTTTTTCGAAAACCATAGAACAACACAAAGATGATGTCCTAACTGTCACCTAAAAATGCATTGATCATGGTTGTTCTTGGTAAGAACAAGTACATTTATGCTGAATAAGAAATCGAGTTTTTAGGTCTAGAAATAAAAGATAGATAAATCATCCAACAAAAGTATATTCTAGAAAAAATAAAAATTTTTCCTAAAAAGATTGAACATAGGAAGCAATTAGAAAGGTTTCTTGGATGTCTCACCGATACTTCAGATTTCATTAATGATCTAGCTAAGTTGAGAAAACTATTGCGACAGAAACTCAAGAAAGAAATAAGTCGGGTATAGACCACTAGTGATTCACATATTGTTCAAAATTTCAAAAAACTGTGTAAAAATCTTCATGTTCTTAATTTGTATAATGAAGAAGATAATTTAATTCTTGAGGCAGATGTCAGGAATGAGCATTGGAGTGCAGTACTTAAAATCAAATAAGGAGAAAAACTCTACAAATATTGTAGTGGCAACTTTAATAAAGCAAAATGCAACTATTCCACGATGAAAAAAGAAATCCTTGTAGTCATAAGGGGAATTGAAAAGTTCTTAACCTTTAGCCCATAAATCTTTTCTTATTTGAACTATTTGCAAAAGAATATTTGGTTTTATGAAAAAGAATTTATCAAAAATACAAGCGCAAGGCTGACTCTTGCGTTGACTATTATCGCTTAATCAGTTTTCTTTCTCTATTGAACATAAACAGGAATCGAAGAATTCTCTAGCAGACAGTTTAACCTGAGAGTTTGTTAATTGTGATCATTAGAGTAAAACTCCTGCCGGAAAAAGGGAAAATCCAAAATGAAATGTCATTACTGCTCTAGCGAATCCTTATGTATATTTTGAAATTTCATGCAAAAAGTAGATCATGCTTTGACTTGCTATCTTCCACTTATCTAATAGTATAAAGATTGAGCCTTTTAGAGTTACAAATGAATTACCTATGGTGTCCTTATGATAGTCAAGAAAAAATAAGTTCCTATGTTCAAGAAAAATGATTTAATAACTGATATGTAGCCTGTATCGACTACTATCATAATTATTCTTATGATGCTTGGGAGTCATAGAGTACTACGATCTTCTTTTTAGATAGATCTGGAGTTGGCAGTGTTCGATTTTCGATAAATTGGATCTCTTTAGATGACCCCATCATGAAAGCATGAGAATATGGAATGATATCTTACCTCATAGAAATCCCATATTCAAAGTACCAATTCTTTTCAAGACTAACTAAGTTTCAACAATACATGTTTAAAAGGATCCATTGGATTCTCGCATCCCTTGATTATCCAATAAAAATTCCATGCAATAGAAGTCTGGATGTCGAGGTACATTGTGCAGTAATTGAGTATGAAAATAGAAAAGTCAAACGTGCCCATTATCTTGTTCAATTAATTGATTTAGATGATCCCAATGACCAACATCAAGAATGGTTTCCAAAACAACAATGAATAGTTGGTGATCCTTGCCTTAGCAAGAGCCATTAATTTTACAACATTTATTATCAAATGCGGGCATTGATTGAATAAGGAAAAACACTAATGCATTGCGGGAACACTACTTTCATTTATTACAATGATTTCAGCAAATATATGAAGGTAGAATAAGTTACTTCAGAAGATGTCTTTGATTATCTCTTTGACGTTAGATCTGAAAAATTCTTATCATAAAAAGGAAAGAAATATCTTCATGGATTATTTGGAAAATAGGATCTAGAGCATCTTCAATTTGTTGAAGATTTTGATATTATTTGGATAATGATGGACTAGAAAAGGTTATTGAAGATGAAGGCATGTAGAATCTTAATATGGATGACTAGTTATGTCAACATTAAGTGCTCTAAAAGTTGTTGCACCGTTATTGTAGTTTGTCAGGTTTCAAGTCAGTAATTCAATCTAATATAGCCATGTGATGGCAACTGGAGTCATATGAAAATATTAGTGTGTACTGTAACCACTACAATATCCTATGTAGTCCAACTCCTCTATAAAAGGAGAAGCAGAGTGTTGAGAAGGGACACAATCATTTGAGGATACTCGATCAAAAGAAAAGTTGGGAATCTCCGCTTCTTTACGAGCAAGAATCTGTGATGATCTTAGTAGTTTATGTCCCTCTTCAATCTTTCCAGTATAATATTTCCACTTTCACGCTTTCAATAAAAGAATGTTTCTAGTAGGAAATATTATTCAATCAAACCTTATGTCTTAAATATTATAATTTCATGATTAAAGATCCATTGTCTTTAAAAGTATAAAAACTTGATTAGTGACTACGGTCCGAGGTAGGAAACAAGGCAGATTTGTGCCAAATCTAAGAAAGGTCTAATAGAGATTAGCAATCCTTGTAAACTGAAAGTTAGAGGAACGTCAGGGCCAAACGCCGACTAAGTTTAGGTAACATTCAAAACTCTCTAATTAAGCTTTATTATGTTGCTAGGCATGATGAGCCTATAACTACAAAAAATATAATATTTATGATATAAGTAGTAGGTTGTGAGATAACTAGTATCACTAAAGTCATTACAAGTAGTTTAGTCATTTAAAACAAGTATATTTTCTAAAAAAACCTAAAAATAGCTTATTTGCATCTTTCGCCCAATTCTGAGGCCTTTTCATAATTTCAAAAAAGTTTTTGGTCAAATGTGTGAAAACAAACAGTGTAGGAGGCATTACAAAAAAAATAAAATAGCTGTTTGGAAGGTGGTAAAAAATCAATACATCAGATCGTTGGGTAATAAAGAATTAAGTCCAAAAAGTGAGGCTTGAAAAATCAATGAAACATACGTCAATGTACTAAAAAGTTAATTACCTGATTAGACAAATATGCAACTAAAATATTTACTATGGTAAAAAAATGTCATTGAATATTTTTCGAGTTAATGCCGTCCATTAAGTAATATAAAAAAATTACAAAAGTAATCATGTGGTTTTTAACGGTAGCAATAAGTTCTTATTTATTTTTATTTCAATTTTGCATGCTCAATGACTATTATACAAGGAAAAAGAAAAAAATTATTGACCCCCCCCGAAAATTCAAAAGCAAGGGTTTCACGTCAAAACCCTAACAAGAGCAATTCACTTGAAAGTTTGGAGGAAGCTGCAAAATTGCATCGATATTTATCAAGTCCATACAAAATCAAGTTTCAAGAACCCTAAATGATGTCTGTTTTTGCTACTCGAATTCCCAGCCTTCCCTGAAGGTTTTACCCCCACTTCTCATATTGTGAAGAGTATTGTTTTTGTGTCAAGAGATGCTAGATACTAACGAGTATGATATTGACTATGAAGAATCCTATAAAGAGGTTAGCAAGGAGGATTTCTCTTTTTTTTTTTTAAAAAAAAAATCCTAAAGATTATAAAAATTACTTCATAAAAATCATAACCATTAGTTGCATCCTTAGAGTGCACCAACATGACCCCTTTGGTTGACGTCTTATTCGTCAAATGCATATGGAAAGCTCGATTTAGGTTTACTCATCATCAAAGAGAGTGTGAGTATGAGTTGGGTATAAGCAAGCAAACTTTGTTGTTCCAATAGAGGCAAAGAGAAATATAAAGTCATGCAGTTATTTCAACCTCTTGCTTTTTTAAAAATTTCGTCCAACTCTTACCATATGAGGTTTTGTTGGCTAAAAATATGTTTTTATTGTCTTACCTATAGCGGCTGATTATTATGACATTTTTTTTTAGTTTTATTAAAAAGTTTAGTGGCACGAATTAATTTTGAAAAAAAAATCAATGGGGGTTTCACTATGGTGTATAGTTTGGCGACATTTTTATCAATCATTTTTTTGTTTTAGTGTTACTTTTCTTTTTAATAATTAGGTGGCCAATAAAAAATGAAATAGGATACAATCCCTCACTAAATATTTACAACTACCAGGCAATAATAAGCCTGCTACTAGACATCTAGAATGCAACGACCACTGACATGGAATTTGACCTAAATTACAGTACACTAAAAAGGTGCACAAGCATTTCTAATTATAATTTGTTTAAAAGGAGTCTTTAATAATTCTAATAGCTTCTTCTTTATCAACAAGAGCTACTGACTCTAATTACAGTAAAAAATAAAACTGTAGCAATCAGGCTTCTGTGGCCAACTGTTTACTAGAATATGGGAGCACGAATAAGTTTTCTGATTGTTCAACCAACTCTCTCAACATCTTCAAGGGGTTTACACTTTTTCCCTTCGTTCTACTCTAGCTGAAGCTTGATTTTATTCATCTCATTATCTTTCTTTTTCCCTTTCTTTTCATTATCCAATTGTTCATGAACAAACAAATAGATATCTGAAGAAATATCAACCAAGTTGTACTTTCCTGAAGCTCGACATGTTGATTCACTGTCACCTTAGTTCTAAATTTCCACATCAAAGATAAGTTCCACATGACATAATATATATTGCGATGTTGCGACCTATTTTCCAAAAGCTAACTTTTATTAGTTACGATAGGTCTAATTTGGTGATGAGGCAACACAAACAGTTACGCTTAATTAGATAATAAGTCTAATAGGTAGTCACCCAGGCCTACGTCAACGTGTTATGTTCCAACTTCCAATTTCTCATGATCTAGATTTTTATGAAGATTTGATCTTGGAAAATAAATTTTGTAATCTAAATTTTGGCTATAATTTCAAATAAAAGTTTAGCAAATCATTGAAGACTTATAAATAGACTTACTACATGCTGTCATACATCCCGTTATAAAAAGACTTGCTCTATATACCCATTTGGGTTCAATATTATTTGAAGTGTGGATACATAGTTTGCTCGATAATGAGCCCCCCGATTATTACTTGAGCATAACCCATACAAAATACATCGAAAAATAAACAACTCATAGTTATAAAGACAATCCCTCAATTAGAAATTATACGAAATATTCACAAAGGCAGCCAAAATGATTTGTCAACAGCAAAAAATCAACCAACTCTAGGTCACGTTAATTCCCCGGCTACTAATGATCAAGTTTGCTTTCTGCTTCCCAACTCCTTTCTTGAAAATTGTTAGGGTTTATCTGTAGTAGGCCACATTGATGTTTTTTGCCAAAATTCAAGGTATCTCTAGGAATTTCGATAGCATAGATGAACCATGGTTTGACTTTGAACTGTCATTGTCAATTGCTTTTTCGTCTTTGAATCTTTCTTCTCTCTCTATGTTTTTTTTTGGGTGCAGACTTCTCTATCGATGTTCATGAACTCGAGTGACCATTTCAACATGACCATCAAGAGGGTCTGAGGAGCTATCCACCTTTTCATTGTTATTTACAGAAGGCTCTTATTAAGGTGAGCTTTCCAATGAAAATTGGCTCACTTTTTATATTAATTATATATATATATATATATATATATATATATATATATATATATATATATTAAATTACACTACAAAAACACAGTCCATCTCCAAAGGAAAAAGCGACGCGCTGGACAGACATCGGGAAATGTCAGAGGGGACTGACGGAAAAACAAGCGGGGCCCGACGGGAATCGGAAATTCCGACGGAATTCCGTCGGATTCCGTCGGAAATTCGGTCGGAATCTGTCGGGCAATTTCGCAGATCTCGAGCCCGGCGTTCGCGTTCGTTTATAAATTTGGGGAGAGGGGCGTTCGTTCGGTAGTTTGCAAAATTTAGAGAGAGAATGTCTCAAAGAGAAAAAGAGGGAAGAGAGAGAAAGTGAAGGTTGAAGATTTTTGTAATCGGTAGGTTTTTTGTTTCGTTAGTAAGTTGTTTAAAATTAAAATAGTTTAGTTATTTGATATTTTGTATGTTTTAAATTTGTCAATTGTGACCGTGTCAGTTGTTTTGTCGCCGCCGGTATTGTTCATTGCCGCCGCGCCGCCGCCGCCGCCATCGCCGCCGCTTCCCGCCGCCGCCGCCGCTGTCGCCGCCGCTTCCCATCGCCGTCGCCGTCGCCCCGTGCCTTTTCACGCCGGTAATCCGTTTGATATTCCGTGTTTGAAGGTTAGTCGACATTGTTTCGTTTTAAAATTTTAAGGTTATATTCATGTTTGTTATTTTAAATTAAGTATTTTAAGCTTGTTTAATATGTTTTTGTAAATAATTTAAATAAAATGAGTTCCGTTATTATAAAACGTTAAATATGTTAACCATGTATGTTTTTTAAGGTATGTTTAATGTTGTTGTTATTTTACTGAAAGTATGTATGTTTTGGTGAATATACGAATATTATGCCTTTTTTGAGACGTAGTTAATTTTTTATATGATTTTGTTGGTTTAATATGAAATTTAGCTGTTCGTAGCATATGGATGTAAATTTTGTTAAATTTCTATTTCATTTCTGAAGTGTATTTATTTGAATAAGTAAAATATTATATAATAAATATGTACATGTCACCACAAAGGTTAAATGCGTTAAACATGTATGAATTTTAAAGTATGTTTGCATTTCTTTGTACTTTAAAGTATGTTTGATTTTGTTGTTGTTTTTGTGAATTTATGTATTTTTTGGTGGTTATGCGAATAATATGCTTTTTCTGGAACGTTAGTTAATTTTTCAAATGATTTTACTACAAAAACACAGCTGATCTGCGACGGAAATACCGACGGGAAAAGTTTGTTTTTCCGACAGGAAAAGTGCTTTCCGACGGGAAAAGTGCTTTCCGACGGGATTGGGCTCGTCGGGATTGGGCTCGTCGTAGAATTTATCCCGACGGAATCCGATGGGTGTCCGACGGCATTTCCGACGGAAATATCCCGTCGGACATCCCGTCGGACAGGCCTGTAGCATCGGAGGAAGTGAAGATCGAAAATGGGGGGAGGGAATTTCCGTCGGAAATTCCCGTCGGAATTCCCGTCTTTTAAAAAAAAAAAAATTTTTTTTAAAACAATTTTGTTTAAAAAAGAAATTTTCGGATGAAATTGTTTTTTTATTTAAAGAATTGAGAATCCGATAGAGAAGCTAATTTGTAGGAGATTTTTCTTGAAAACCCAAAAAAAAAAATTACACAAAATTAATATGCGCGTAACAATATAATTACCATGATAACATTGTATAGATATTTCTGTCAAAAGAAACATGCTGAATTAAATATGAAGTACGACATATATAGGAAATTGTTTAAAATGTACACAAATTACTAAACCATTCGGAGTCGGATAAATTTGTGGGATCATCATCGTTGTCATCTTCAGAGTCCTATTCATCATCGGGATTCAAGTTGATCTGGCTGGAGGAGCTTGCACTTTGACCTTTGAAAAATCTTAAAACTTTTTTCAGCATTCGCTCTGTCTTCCCCTGCTTCTTGGCTATTTGAGTTATAGCCTCTGCTTGCTTGGTTATGCTCTCATTGAAGAGTTGTGCTTGCTGTCTTGGATCAAAATGCTCAGCTGATGAGTGACGTGCAGCTGCAATAGTAGCCGATTTTTTCAACTTGACCCCCTCTGCGCCAAAACCGTATACACGGCCCTTCTTGTCGAGATTTTCTTTAATCCAGAACTCCTCTTGGGTCATAGGTGGCAGTTGAGAACCCCCTTGAGATGCAGTTTGGGAGTACTCCTGCCATTTGTTCTGATGATCCTCCTGAAAATATACAACATAAAACTATTTTAAATCAAACCTGCAATTGTCACATATGAATTATCTGTAAATAGAATGTGTGAAACTTACATATTTTTTGGCAGATTTTTTGTCCACAAAAGCTTTGTCTTTCACCTTGCAGTGAGTGTCCTTGAATAATTCCTCACACGTGGGCTCCCTACCTAATATTTGGGTCTGAAAAACAAAAGTAAATCGCAATTAAATATAAGCGATGATGATGAACGAGGACCTCAACCCATATCATGCTTTATATATAACAAATATATTTATTAATAATCAAATTTCTTACCAAACGCCTTTTCCTTTCACTAATCGGAATTGAGCCACATGTATACAACGAAGGACCAAAACCTTCAACATCACTCAATCTATTCTTCTTGTTTTGTTCACTCAATTTCTTGAAGTTGTCACTGTCACTCCAATGTTTGAGCATATCATTCCAAACACTAGGCGGTAACCACTTCGATTTTTTGTTGTACTTCCTAGCGTATCCTAGAATATCCCTGAGTCGAGTGGCACCTCTGTACTCAAAGTTACGCCATATCTGACTTTCGTTGTCTGGATGCCAGTAGTAGTGTTTCTGCGGCAAAATTGAAGTACATATTAGTAATCAAACATTCCAAATTAACAATCCAATCACGACTTTGAAATTCATTGCACAAATAATTATGAACCTTGAACTCATTGAACCAAATGTCTCTTTGAGATTGTGGAACTTCCCCCCACGTGGTCCAAGGACGTGGGTACTTACCTGCAAAGCTTTCGACTATTTTCTGAACTACACCCTGATATGGAACAAAACTAAGAACACAAAAAGAATTGGTTAGTAATAAAGATTACACGTATGAAAAGAATATGAGAAGTGAAGAAGTTGCAAACTTCATAATAAACTTACGTGTCACCATCAGGTTGTAAATATATCTTATTGTTGGTGGTCGATGTGTCACTTTCAGGTGTAGGACTGTGTCTATCTCTTCCTCCCCCTTCATTGCGGACCCATTCGTTGTGTACTGACTGACTTGGCATTCTAGGTTGCCCCATAAAATGACTACTGTTGAAATGCGGACTAACAGTACCGAACTACTGATAAACTAATGGAGTAGATGAACCACCACCCATGTAAGGAATATTTGGTTGAATTGGTGTTTGCATATCCGCACCAAAGAAAGGTGGTTGCAGGTGGGATTGCTCATTCATACTACCAAAATAATTTCCGAATGGTTGACTTGGATCAAGAAAACCTCCAAACATTCCACTAAAGGTGTTGGGCTCATAAGTTTGATCTGCAGGATCATACTGTGGAGTCGGTTGTGGTACTCCTCTACCGGCATCACTCCTGGCCGTTCGACCACGACCACGTCCACCATTATTTCCAGACATCTAAAAAATAAGAACAAAAAAATAAAACCGCCCCATTTTTGATACTATTGTTAGTGAAAAGTTACAGTACATACAGACAATTTTTTTTGAGTTTGCAATAAAAGAACGCTTTATATAGATATGCATAAATATCCATATATACGACAAAGCAATTCAATCAATCATGGTTGGACGCATTGTCATCGTCATCGTCATCATCACCACTTTGCACTGCCGTATTTTCATCATGACCCTCATCAGTGTCTTCTTCTTCATCCTCCCATTCACCTTCTTCATCCTCTTCATCACCATCATCATGTTCACCATTCCCATCATCATCATCACCCCAATCATGTTCATCAACATCATCAGCCTCTGCAGTTTCATCGACTAATGTGCTTACTATGACATTGTCAACGTTCATGTTTGTCATTCCAAACTGTTGATAGGCAAGTTCTAGGTTTTCTTTATCTTTAGGAGCACCGCGAGGTTTGTTTGGTATAGCTACCCGCCAATTCGTTTTTTCTGATATCCCCTCAGGGTACTTAACATATACCACTTGGGTTGCAACATCAGCAAATATGAATGGGTCATACTTTCTGTAACGTCTGGTATGATTCATCTCGGGATATGGGGTAAATTTAGGGTAACGTAACCCCCGAGGAACCTCCGGGTCAAACCACTCACAATTGAAAAGAACACATTTTTTAATTGGCTCACCTGTGAATTCAACACGAACAATTTCGTGAAGTACACCATAATAATCCCCTGAGACTTCGTCACCTTCCCCAACTCCTTTGACACAGACGCCACAGTTATATGTTGCTTTACCTTCATTTCTGGCCTTGGTATGAAACCGATAACCATTAACTTTATATCCAGAGAAACACTCCACCACCGTAAGCGGCCCATGAGATAAGTTCACCAAAAAATCTTTCCTCTCATCATTAAACACCCGATAAGAATTGACCTACGGAGAGAAAAAGAAGGCAACCCTCTTCAGAATTACACAAATGTGTTTTGGAAGTTGAAGATTACTTATGACAAATTACTTACATTACACTCGAACCACTGTGCGAAATTTGCCTCGATGAACATGTCCACTTCCGCATCACTCGTACTTGGATTATGACCGCGAAACTGATGTTTGAACCAACTGTAATGTTCAAGAAATGAAACTATTTACTTATTATTCGGCAATTATTAAGTATTTAAATGAAACTTTCAGTAACTGATGTACTTACTCCAGATATGGTTGCACTTCACCACAGTTCAGTAAAATGTGAAGGCGAGCGACACGGTACTCCGCCTCAGTGAGATATCTTCGGCCTCGATTCCCAAATGGAGTACCCTTACGGTTGAACACCGATAGCGTTGGCATTTGTGATTCAGGCTGTTGCATACCCTCGTTACGCCCTATACTTGGGCTATCCAAGCTTGACTGAAAATAGTACTCAGCGAAATGTTTTATCTCAAACGCCAAGTATGCGTGAACCATAGATGCTTCAACACGGGCTTTATTCTTTGCCGTCGGTTTCAACCAACCAAAGTACCTCTCAAAAGGATACATCCATCGATATTGAACAGGGCCACCCAACAAAGCTTCTTAGGCTAAGTGAATAGGCAAATGTTCCATGACATTCCAAAAACCGGGAGGGAACACAGTCTCCAATTTACACAGAATTACAGCAATATTCTTGTGCATCTCTTCCAGCATGCTTACTTGCA
>JACYFF010031952.1:19719247-19746417 GCA_017589665.1 Selenicereus undatus | reverse complement strand
TGTGTGTGTGTGTGTGTGTGTATGACTACAAAAATTATATGAAAATATCCAATTATTCATGGGGTATAGATAAAGGCAGTTGGCAAATATAGTTGCAGAAGTATACCTCCTCTTCCATTTTGTTCTAAGCCTTCTCAAATGCAACTTTCTCGGCCTGCAGCATCCAACAACACCACCACCAGAAAACAAAACTTATCGCTTCATATGGCCACATGGACAGGAGCTGGCAGAAACAAATACATTCTTATATTTAACACATGGGATGTAGTCAGCAATCGCAGCTAACTAATGTTATATAATAAATGTAGTCAGCAATCCCAAAACTAATGTTATATAACACAAAGGGATATATTTAACACATAGAAAGGTGGTTCCTCAAAGGCAGTTCATCCAAGAACACCTCTAATGCACAGGGATATAGTCAGCAATCCTAGCTAACACACAAGAGCATCTGTAGAGACTGACCATCTGGAGAGACACTTCCAATAATATCATGTGTATTCTAACAATATTATCATTATTATTACTTTGGTGATGTACTTTTATATTATACAAAAATCAATATTATTAATATATAAGTAGGGTTATGCTACTTGCTTAGAACTCCAAATTTACTTTATTGGGTATTAATTCCAATAGTAGGCGTAAATTTTTTTTAAAAAACCCATGGTTTTCTACCTTTGCGAGTTCGGCAATGAATCATAAGTTAATTCACCTGCAATCAACAAGTTATTTTATGCATATTTGAAGTATGTTAAGCGTTAGGGCAAAGTTCAACTTCAAGCAACGTTCTAATTCAATAAACCATAAAAATAAACAACAGATCAAAGGAAAACTTACATGGATTATTTTGGCAGACCATAATAGCAGGCATATCCCAAAGGACAACCATATTCAAAACCTCGAAAAGTTGCCTGTGATTGGTAGCACCATCTCCATAAAAAAAATGCATGATTTTACCTCAAAATAATGTAAAAATTGTAACCAATCCCCCCCCCCAAATTCCCAAAATGGAGGACTGAGAGAGGATATTCCATTCTACATGAACAAAATCCAACATGACAAACAAAACCGCATATAAACATTAAATGCCATAGATTTGAACATATCAGTACCTATAACAACAGGACACCATGAAAGTGCCAAAATATACATTAAAACTTGAATAAAAGAAAACAGGAATGGCTAAAATGTCGATGATGCTTGGAAACAGACCATACCCATCAAACCCGCTATGGAGGGGTGGTGTGTACACCACACGCGCCGCCGACGAAGGAATTTTTCGACTGCCTTCTTCCTCCATCGTCTTCCCAAACTACCAATCTGCGCAAACCTTGCTGAAAAATCAAAACCCACACCATAAACAGGGGCGCGTAAACCCACGCACCATCGCCTGAATGGCGCGTTGGCCACGTGGGTGGCACCGCTGGACTTGACGTCGGTCGATCTATAACTTATTGGTGTTGTATTTTTCAGATGGAGGCACAAAGGTGGCGGACGATGCGGTTTTCATCATTTGGACAATTTTTTGGCATCGCTTCGGTGGCTGTAAGGAGCCGCTGTCGAGAGACCATAGGGGGAATGGTTGCGGCATAAAAGGCCGAGAAGGATGGACGCAATCTGGACTCCATACTTCTCGGTTAGAAGAGATGGGGTGGTGTTTTTGGAGAGAGCCCGTAGGTGTGAATAGAGAGGAAATGAGAGAGAGAGAGAGAAAAGAGGAGATAGAGGGATATCTGCAGACACAAAAGGGGCTTTTCGAGCACCGAGCCCCTTTAAGACAGCCATTAGCAGAGCATTCTAGAAAGCATATAAACACACTAGAATACAGCTGTCCGCCTCAAACTAATAAATGTAGACACAAATGTATTGGAATACCTCCACTGTTGTTTCAGCGGGAGGATAGAAGAGGGGGGAGAAATCGTACTGGATGGGAGGGCAATACCGAAGGTCGCTAAATTTAAGTATCTTGGTTCAATCATCCAGCAGAATGGAGACATTGACGAGGATATAAGCCACCGGATTAGAGTGGGTTGGCAAAAGTGGAAGTCAGTGTCAGGGGTGCTGTGTGACAAGAGAGTGCCCGTGGGTTTGAAAGGCAAAGTCTATCGTATGGTAGTTAGACCGGCTGTTCTCTATGGATCGGAGTGTTGGCCTCCAAAAAAGACGCAGGTCCAAAGGTTGATAGGAGCGGAGATGAGAATGGTCAGGTGGATGTGTGGTTTTACGAGATTGGATAAAATTAGGAATAGAGTAGTCAGGGACTTAGCAGAAGTGGCCCCCATAGAGGAGAGGATGAGGGAATCCAGACTCAGATGGTTCGGCCACGTGAAGAGGAAAGTGTGGCCGCCCCTGTGCGAAGGTGTGAGAAGATCAACCCCCCCGGTGGTAAGAGAGGGAGGGGTAGACCGAAGAACAGCCTTGAAGAAGTAGTTAGAGAGGACCTGAGAGTGGTCGGTCTGACGGAGGACATGGCTCAGGATAGGAGGCTGTGGCGGGACAGGATTAAAGTCTCTGATTGTAGGGGACCGGCTCCGTAGGAGGCAGTAGCTTAGGCGGGGTGAGGCGGGTCGGGCTTTTGGTTTGCTTGCCTGCAGGTCATGCTTCTTCAGGGATATGACGGCACAAAGCGCCCCTGGTGTGTTGAGGTATGTCTCCGCTCCCTTGTGTTATCCGGACCCTTTTCTCTTCCTCTCTCTCCCTCACTCGGTTATTGGTTTTGCAATCGTTTTCTATATAAACCGTTTTCTCAAAACTGTTTTGTGGGTCTTATGGAATCAACCTCTCTATGGGTAGAAATACCGGTAGAGGTAAGGTTGCCTACAGCTGGATCTCCCCAGACCCCACGAAAGCGGGACCCACATTGGGAGTTTGTTGTTGTTGTTGTTTTGTTGTACAAATGTATTAAATGGTAACAAATTTATAAAACCAAATTATACAGATTAGTGCTATGTTTTTATTTAATTACTATAATTCTTTAATAATTTTATATTTTCACCCCTCATTATTGTGATAAAAAAAACTCCCTCAAATTAAGCTTTCTAACAGATAATAGTGGCCAAACAAAGAAATGATAGTAGCTCTGTCAAAAATAAATATATATATTTCATCTCCCTTTTTACCACACCTTTCTTTTACTGCTTACCTAATATAGTAATATTTTTTCTGAGTTAACTCAGCATTCGGAGGATATGTACACAGAATACAATATTAACAACACTGGCAATAAATGTAAAAAAATTAAATTAAAATTTTTAATAACAATTATTAATCTCCCTTATCATCATCATTATTATTTTGACTTTTACAAACTTACAAAACCAAAATATAATTATTGAAGAAGCCATAAAATTTAATGTGTCATATCATCATTAAGAAATAGTATAATATACACAATTATAAATAAATAATAACCATTTTTAATTTTCATGATTACTATTATTATTGTGTCTTTTTTTACGCAAATATAAATTTGAGCACTTAGAGACAATAGACATCTAAATATGATACACACACACACACACGCACGCGCGCACACACACACACACACACATGCACATAAATATACATATATACATACATACGACTGCTACCTTGTTGGATATGTATACAACACAGGTATTCTCATTGTCAATGCTTACCGTGTTCTCACAAGTTATTGTTTTACTGTTGCCTAACCCATGTTACTATCGTCCACAGCCACATGGTCATCTATCGTTCTATGCGATTATAGATGATTACATAGGTAAGCCTTGGGTTTTCATTCTAGAGCCTCCATGCCGGCAAGAAGTAGAAGTTCCTATTACTCTTATTGTGGCAGTGAATTAGGAGGAAGAGGTTCATTACATACGAAATACTAATGTTAGGTACATCAGGTAGATAACAGGTATATATAAACTTCAATTCTATCATTGTTAATCAAATTATTACTAAATCTTGATTTTCTTTGTAGGTACAAGAGAAGGAGGTGGATTCTTCATCATTAACGTCATAGATTAACTTATAATCAGCGCATTTAGCGTGCTTTGTACCAAATGCACTATCTAATGTGTCAATCATGCTTATATAAACTTTTTCCACAATGATATAGTTTTCAATTGTTAATCTTATTATTTATGCACGAAGTTGCTGTATGCTTAACTTTTTCATTGAGTTTTTCCCTTCTCTTCACTAAATTACAATATTAATTATGTCTACACGAACTATCCATTTATTATTTTGATAATATATCTATACATTGTCTATTTAAACATGCACCATGCAAAGCACGTGTTTGGACTAGTACCACCTAATTAAGGATTAAGACTCACTTAATCACCATCTAACTCGGCCTAAGTAAGGATAAACAAGTAAAGTATTTAAAATGTTCAAAGGAGCAAAGCTCAGCTTTCTTGATTCAATACTCAAACCTGATTACAAAATGAGCTTCCAAAAGTCCCTTATACACGTCCATCCCTTGTTGCCTAGGAAGGGAAGAGGATTCTTCCTACTTAGAAACCTCTAAACTAGTTTAAGTTCAAAAAACTTACAAAGCATGCTAAATTAAGCTAATTACAAACATTGAGTCTAGTAAATCAAAATAGTAATGAATAAAACTCAACCTCATGTTAATTAGCTTAAAGGACTTATTTGCACATGGAGGAGAGAGAAAAATGGTGTTGTCCCTCCTCATCTACAACTAGAAAACCGGAATGATCTTGGTGTCTTCTCCCTTGTGTTCTCGCGATTTATGCATTAATACAGAGAAGGAATGACCCAAATTTTGCTAGGGTCAAAATTAGAAGGTCCCCGGTTCAAGTCTGAGCAAAAGCCCAGTTTTGTGTATGTTATTTCTTAAGCCTCCATGAGGTTTAAGTCCAAATGTTTTGGTTAGTATATTACTTCAGGAAGTTAGCTACCAAGGCATGCAAAGAAGTTCAAGTTAAATCAAGTGCAAGTTGAAGATTCAAACAGATTTTGCTCGCAGTGCCTGAGTAGTGCTAATCTAATCTGGTTTGGTTTGTTAGGTGTTTTAAGCACCTTACACCTACTTTGGCCTTGGTATCTTAATAGGGGGTTTTGTTAACATCTTGAGGATGCCCCCCAAGCAAGGAAACCAAGAAAAATCTGCAAGGGAGAAGGGACACATCTTTGCCTTGTTACTTCACCTAGATGTTTTCCCTCTTAGGAGGTTTTTTTTAGAGCTGTCTCTTTGCCTTGTTGGATACTTAGGATAGTTGGAAACATCCTCATGCTCTCGTTACTGCCTAAGTAATTGCATGTACCACTAGAGTGCAAGGGAGAAGCCACCAAGCTCATTCCGGTTGGCTAGGCGCAAAGGGGGAGGGACAACAATCGTTTTTCTGTCTCCTCCATGTGAAAGAAAGTCCTTCAAGCTAATTAACATGATTAAGGTTGAGTTTAGCCATTAGTATTTTGATTTACTAGACTCATTGTTTATAATTAGCTTAATTCAGCATGCTTTGTAAATTTTGTCAACTTAAACTAGTTTAGAGGTTTCCTGAGTAGGAAGAAACCTCACCCCTTCCTAGGCAGCAAGGGATGACATGTATAAGGGGATTTTGGAAGCTCATTTTGTAATAAGCTTTCAGTATTGAATCAAGAAAATTGATCTTTGCTCATTTGAACATTTTAAACACTTTACTTGCTTATCCTTACTTAAGCCGAGCTAGGTGGTGATCAATTGAGTCTTAAACCTTATTTATGTAGTGTTTTTGTATCCTAAATATGATTAAGGCCCTAAGCTTGTTCTTAGTGGTGATTCTGTATCTAAGGCCAGGTTTAGTTTCGTTTAATCCTTTCCTCACATCATTCGGATTCACCTAAACTCTAGCTAAAGTTCAATTCGTTCTTAGCTAACTTGCATTAAATATTGAGTTTTAGTTGAGCTCTACTGTGTGTCCATCAACTTTGGTATCAGACCAATGTTTCTCCTTGGCCTTGAAACCAGCCCCACACGTTCTAAATTAGCCCAAACACAAACTGAAACACAAACTCATTTGAATTCGAATTTAGCCATGAGTGCAAGTATGACTTTAGATGAGACATTTGATGCATTGATGTGAAGTTATGAAACTATTTCATCTTCTAATCAAGGGCTTAAGAACTCTAATTAAGAGTACAAGAACCAAAATGAGTACTTGAAGCATCAATTGGGCGAAGCAATCTTTATCTTACAAATGCTAGAATGGGTGGATGCCTAAAAATGCTTCCCTCCCTCAATCCAAGTTTCTCATTAATCCAAACTTCACAACCGTTGATTAAAATCTTAGGCAATCTCAGCCTCTGGATTTATCTTGATAACCGTCAATCTCTCCTTTTTACTGGGTACATTAGGTCTCAGGTTCAATTCCCCAATCTCTCATTGTATTGTACTCTTTACCGGACATATTAAGTCTCAAGTTCTATTCGCCCCTCCCTCATTATATTGTATTGCCCTTTATGGCTCCTACGGACCAAAACGTTTTTGATTTCCATCATTATTATTAATATTTTGTATTTTTCAATACAAATATAAATTTGAGCATGTATTATTAGAGATAATAGAATAATAAATACAATTTTCATGATTATTTTCATTATTACTATTGTTGTTGTTGTCATCATTGTCGATATCGGCAATGTTATCTTCCTTTTTGAATTTGATAACATAGTCAATATTAATTATGATCATCTAATTATCAAAGAGAGATTAGGAGATTATAATGGATATAAATTTTTTTATTATTTCATTATTATAGAGTAAGTTCATATTTTAGAAGTTTTAACTTAAGGAAACTGAATTATAATTACTGAGCAAGCCGTAAAACCTTATGTGATACCTTATTATTAACACATAATATAATATACACATTTATATAGAAATAATAAACATTTTTGATTTTCATGATTATTATTATTTTATCTTTTTTTGATACAAATATACATAGAGTATGTATTACTAAAGATAATAAAAATATAAATATGATTTCCATAATTATTTCCATTATCACTATTGTTGTTGTTGTCGTCATTGTCATTATCGTCATTGTTATCTTTCTCTTTGAATTTGATAACATAGTCAATATTAATTATGATCATATATATGTAAGGATTGTGCTAAAAAATTACATATTGTAAGCATAATATAGCATACTGCAAGGGTTGAATGTGAAATATAAAAAAAATTAAAAATAAAATACGATCATCATGTTAGGCCCGTGAAGTTGAATTTCTTTCACATTTAATGTAATCTATTTAACAGAAGAAAATAAACGAAATATTTTTCTTTTTCTTTCAAAGCATACATATCTTATAATTATATTTAATTCATATAAATCTTAAAAGTATAATTAATATTTTAACATTTCAAACAAGTTGACCAAAATCTAATCTATTTAACGCATTAGAAAAAATGAAATAATTTTTGTTTGCAATTAAACCATTCAAATCCAATAACCAAATTCTCTTCATAAAACACCTAAAATTATAATTAATCTTTTACCGTTTAAAATAAAATGTCCCAAATCGTCATAATACTTCAAACTAAGAAATATCTTAACTCACAAATCTAAACTCAACCCATCTCTTGCAAGACAATATAAGGGCATTGGAAGTTTATATCAAAACCCATAAAACTATTACGTTGACCTAAAAACCAAATGTACAAACTATGAATACATAATTATATTAGCACCCCCTCATGAACCACTTTAAATGGCCAAAAAAGTTATATAATAGCATAAATACAATGTTCAAATTATTTTTCGTTGAAAGACAAATTTTATTTGTGTTACATGCGAAACTAAAACTAAACCGACTTTAAAATAGTTTCTACCTAACTTCACTAGAGAATTAATGACTTCATAAATTTTTACTCACCAACAAGAAGCGGATGTGGACTTTTTGTCATTGACGTCATAAATTGACTTATCATCACCCTATTTAGCATGCTTTGTAACAAATTCACTATCTATTGTCTCCATCATACTTATATAGACTTTTTTTAAAATTATATAGTTTTCAAATATTAATCTCATTAATTATGCACGAAGTGTTTGTGTACTTAACTTTTTCATTGAGTTTTTTCATTATCTCCTCTAAATTATAATATTAATCATGTCTACCATAACTATTCGTTTATTATTTCGATAACATATCTACAAAATGTTTATTTGAACATACTCCGTGCAAAGCACGGGTCCAAACTAGTGTAGTAAAAGAAGAAAGCTCTTGCTAGCCCAATTGGTTCTATTTGTGGTAATGAGGATGAAGAAGCTAGCAATCCTTTGAGTTCTTCAAGTGAAGGTGAGCCTCAAAAAAGGGCAAGAAGAACAACAAGTTCTTGGAGTTTGAAATTCTGGAGTTTGAACACAAGTTCGACCCGAATGAGTTCTTGGAGTGGATGCATACCGTTGAAAGGATATTTGATTACAAAGAGGTCCCTGAGGATAAAGGGGTCAGATTAGTAGCCCTAAGAATCAGAAAGTATGCTTCACTTTGGTGGGCAAATTTGTGTGCTAAAAGAGTACGAAAACAAAAGGAAAAGATCAGAACATGGGAGAAGATGAAATCTAAGCTCAAGTCTGGGTTTTTACCCACCTCCTATATTGTTGAGGGGTTTTGAGGGGTGGTGGAAAAATAACTTAAGGAAAAGAGGAAAAGAAACCTCAAATACTCGATTGTCAGTCGTAGTACTTATGGGTCGGTCCACAGGGAAGACGTGAGATTTATTGTCATTTTTAACAAAACAATTAAAACTAATTATCTAAACTAAGTGAAATTATTTAAATCAATTTAACAACCTAATTCACCTAAACTCATCTAATCTACTAAATGATTGTTTTTAACTAAGAATTAAAACTATCTAATAAACTAGATCGACTAAACCTAAACTAATACTTATGTTTATGTTAATTAACCAAATTAATTAAACTAAAGTTGAGATTAATCATGGTTTAATCACTAACAACCTAATTACTTTGTTATTCCAGAGTTAACTAAGGCAAATTATGAAAATCAACAGTGGGGGAGGGGGACGAAATAAAAGCCAAGCAACAATTGAAAATGAACGAAGAACAGCGAGGCAGAATCGAACACAGGGAAAACGAAGAACAACAAGCAATAGCAGGGAAACAACGAACCAAAGCAAACAATACCAGAACAGATTCAGGGGAGGGAAATTTCACTGAGCCTGAACAAAGAACAATCACTACCTCAGACTCACCAAGGGTTCGAATTGAAACTTCATCCATGACTTAGCAAACCACCGAACAGTGAACACGAACAAGAAGAATCGAACCCAACCGGAATTCGAGCAGGGGAATGGGGGAAGAATTCGAATGCAATTGAACAAAATAGACCCAGAATTTTGCAAAATCAAACCGAAATTGAACTAGAAAGCATCAATTACAAGAAATTCGAAAGTTGAAATTCCAAACCCTAACTAACATCAAACCCTAAGTTGCAATTTCTGAAATTGAAAGCGAGAACTGAAATTGAAATGAACAATGAAATTAAACTAAATCTAGACCTAAAACCGAAATTAAAATCCTAAACTAACCTAAAATTACCTAAAACTAATTCGAACCTAGCTCTAACCTATGCTGCCCTTCTCTTCAATGGCATCCTCTTGCCTTCATACTCGAACCTCTTCAAGCCTCAGCCCTCTATCTGGTGGTAGAGGTGGATGGTGGATGAGAAGGCCAGCAAAGGGTGGTGTACGTGGCCTGGTGGTGGATGGGTTCTGAGTTGGTGGAAATCGAAACTGTGGCCTGGTGGTTTTCGGTTTCGTGGATTTGGGAAAACTGTGGGTGTGGGTAGTTTCCGGTTTCGGGTTTTGGGGTTTCGGTGGAACTGTGGGCTGGATGATGTGGTTAGAGTGAGAGGGAGGTGACGAGGACGAGAGAGAGAGAGGAGCAAGATGGGAGATGGCAGAGAGAGTGCAGGTGAAAGGAGGAAGGGGTTTCTGGGTTGGGGTCTGGGAGCGAGTTCGGGGAGAGAGAAGGTGAATCAAGTAAGGAGGAAAGAGAAAGCAGACGCGAACGGGAGGGGGTGTTTGAAGGGGCCCGTTCAAGTGAACCGGTTGGTCGAACCGGCCGGTCCGGTTCAACTGGACCGGTCTTGTTTTTTTTTTATTTTTCTCTTCTTTCTTTGGCCGGTTTTTTCTGGAATTTGGCCCGGTTCTTCAACCTCCGACATTTCTTCTATTTTTTCTCGCCTTTTCCGCCATTTTAAGCCCTTTTTTCGTAATTATTCAATATCTACAAAATAAAATAATCTCCTATTAAAACCTTAAAAATATTATTAAAGCGAGCATAAAACAGGTGTAAAAATACCTTAAAAATAGCACATTTTTTGTTCAAACAAATACTCCCACATCAAGATTTTGCTCGTCCTCGAGTAAAACAAACTAAACAAACTAAAATAAAATGAAAAAAATAAGAAAAAGAAAATCCTAACTCACTGTCGTAGGAATCACGATTGCATTTAGCGTATGCAACAAGCCCTTTAAACCCCTTGGACCCCCAAGTGGACGAGTGAGGTCTCGTGAGGGTTTCAAAGTGAAATACCCACAAAATTATTCAAAAAGAAAATCTTTTTGGGTTTTCTCAAAACTGATATGTACAAAACTCGGGAAACATATGCACAACTTCTAATAAGCCAAATCACCCATGTGCTCAATTATCGACCCATATATACATAGAATGCACTTCAAAGCCCTTCACCTCTAAATGTCATCAAAACACTAACTGTTTCACCCCATTGAACATCAAGATTTAGTATCTATCCCTGTGTTCGTGTGTATGTGTATCATCATTCCAGGGCTTAGGTTTGCTAGAATCAGACTCAATCCCTCTTGGTTGACATAACTACATTTATTCTTATACTGACTTTGGAAGCAAGCTTTCCCAGTAGCAATATTGCCTCAAAGGGTAACACCCAGTAGCACGTGCCTCAAAGGGTCCCAGTGGCGCATGCCTCAAAGGGATACTTGTCATTCCAAATTTTATTCTTTTTCTTTATTCATAATACAATTTTTTCAATTTTTTTCCAAAGTAATCATGTCATAAGCTAGTGGGAGAATCATTCATGAAAATCTAAGACCTAAAGATAATGATGAAAGAATAAATAAGGATTGGATAACACAACCTTTAATGAACAACTGGGGTTAGAATTAGGACTTAGACTATCATATTCGAAGTTAAAGACTTATCACGCACATCCTACTTCTATACAAGCTAATAACTAAAGCATAGGGGATTCAAACTAATCAAAAATAGTACAAATGTTCCCCAAAACAACAAAAATCATCAAAAAATTTTGAAAAATGGCACCTCACTCCCACACCAAAACTTCACAATGTCCTCATTGAAAGAATTAAGGCGCTAAAAAGCAAGTCCATTAACTAAACAACTGGAAAACCTAGAATATATACAACTAGAACACCACCAAAAACATAAAACCAAAAACAAAATAAAAGCAAAACGAAAATGAAAAGCAAAACTAAAATCAAAGAAAACACACATATTTACAAAAACAAAACCAAAAAATCAAAGACCTACTAAATTGAAAACTAAACCAAAAGAAATCTAAAACAGAATAAAAGAAAAGAAAAACAAAAATGAAACAAAAATGATATTACTAAACAAAAATAAAATCCAAGGAAAAACTAAAACAAGCTAAGCTAGAAGAAGCAAAATGAAACAACCCTAAATATTCACAATGAAAAAGTATTTACAAAATCCAAATATATACAACTAAGTACGAAAAAGAAGAAAAGAAAATAAAGAGAAAAGAAGAATAGAACGATCATACCAGGTTGGATACAGGTTGTACCCAAACTATAAAACTTATGGAGCATCAGCCACTCCATATTAAGCTGAAAAAGTGCTATTCAAATCAAAACACGTTAGAGCACATAACAACTTATCAAACAAGGATGCCCAACTCTCAATAGCATAGGAACTATAAAAAATAGAGAGTTGGAACCAGATTGAGTACATCCACATAGTCAATAAAGCACAGGTAAGGGCCCGTTGCAACTTATCAAACAATTGGGCCCACTCAGGAATGAAATGAACATACTCAGAATGAGCCAGTGGTGAGGTCATAGGCCTAAAAACTATGTCAACATGAACGAGCAATTTAGGCCAAATGGAGGATGCAATTTTCACAAGTCTGCTAATATCAAAAGGCACGAGAGTTTGGTCTAAAGTAAAATTCTTAGTAACAATGATCTCAGACTCAACAGATTCAGACTTGCGAGATTCAAAAAGGAAGTCAGTTTGGATGGAATCAAAAGAAAATGACTCATAATCAGCACGAAAACCATCATTAGAACTTCCATGGGTCTCAAGCTCACAAGAAAAAGATTCATGCTTCTACATGCAGAATATTATCGTCTAATTCAAACATAGTGAGTTCCGACATCTCATCATGCAACTCCTGTGAAACATCTTTCGAATCATCCAAATCATGAAATTCTACTGCAGGTGTGATGCTAATTTCTAACTCACTATCAGAATCAGATTGTTCATTAGTGATATTTTCAGGTGAGCTAGTACAGGGTGCAAGATCTGTGAATAGAGACTTAGGGAGGTCGCTTTCTTGTTCTAAGCTAGGCAAACACATGTTTTCATTCAAATCAAGCCTAGTAGAATAGGAAGGTGCAAAATCATCAGTAAGACTAACTGCAGGTTCAGGAGATCCTAACCTAGAGTCAGGCTCACTATAAGTCTTTCTAATTTGATTAAAACATTGAGAATCTTGAACAATTCTCAATTTCATGGTCTCTATCATTTGATCAGTCATATCATCAATTTTCTTTTCAAGTCTTGCACAGGCAGCGCGATAAGGACACGTAGAAATATCACGATAAGGAGATTCACAATAATCACACAGCACAGGAGGCATATAAGAATAAGATGGGTCATATGGGTTTAGAAAATGATCTTGGGGGGAAGGATTAGCATAAAAAGCAGACTGAGCATGAGTTGGGTACTTTAAGTTCATTTTAGCTTGTTCAAACTCGTAAGTTTCCCAACCTAAATTTTCAAAGAAATCCCAAACTTCATCTTGAGATCTAGACAACAATCCTAACAAACCCCCCGGGCACATGGACTCAACATGACCACGGAATTCAAAATTTAGACCCAAAACAATGACCTTACAAATTTCCCATTTTTGAAAAGTGTGATGCAATTGAGCACGATAATCATTAAGTTGCGATAAATAACTCCAAAAAGGTTCATGCTCAAATTGCGGGAAATTAAAAACTGGCATTTTGAATTTTTTTTTAAAATTTTTAAAGTTTTTTCAATTTTTTTGGATTTTCAATTTTTCAATTTTTTTGGATTTTTGAAATTTCTAATTTTTTTTGGATTTTTGGGTTTTTCAAATGTTTTTGAATTTTTAAGCCTTTACATTTTTTTGGATTTTTGAAGGTTTTTCTATGACCAAATCTCATGTTGTCGTCCCTGGCAATGGCGCCAAAATTTGTTGAGTGGGCTTTGAGGGGCGGTGGAAAAATAACTTAAAGAAAAGAGGAAAAGAAACCTCAAATACTCGATTGTCAGTCGTAGTACTTATGGGTCGGTCCACAGGGAAGACGTGAGATTTATTGTCATTTTTAACAAAACAATTAAAACTAATTATCTAAACTAAGTGAAATTATTTAAATCAATTTAACAACCTAATTCACCTAAACTCATCTAATCTACTAAACGATTGTTTTTAACAAAGAATTAAAACTACCTAATAAACTAAATCGACTAAACCTAAACTAATACTTATGTTTATGTTAATTAACCAAATTAATTAAACTAAAGTTGAGATTAATCATGGTTTAATCACTAACAACCTAATTACTTTGTTATTCCAGAATTAACTAAGGCAAATTATGAAAATCAAAAGTGGGGGAGGGTGACGAAATTAAAGCCAAGCAACAATTGAAAATGAACGAAGAATAGCAAGGCAGAATCGAACATAGGGAAAACGAAGAACAACAAGCAATAGCAGGGCAACAACGAACCAAAGCAAACAATACCAGAACAGATTCAGGGGAGGGAAATTTCACTAAGCCGGAACACAGAACAATCACTACCTCAGACTCACCAAGGGTTCGAATTGAAGCTTCATCCATGACTTAACAAACCACCGAACAGTGAACACGAACAGGAAGAATTGAACCCAACCGGAATTCGAGCAGGGGAATGGGGGAAGAATTCGAATGCAATTGAACAAAATAGACCCAGAATTTTGCAAAATCAAACCGAAATTGAACTAGAAAGCATCAATTACAAGAAATTCAAAAGTTGAAATTCCAAACCCTAACTAATATCAAACCCTAAGTTGCAATTTCTGAAATTGAAAGCGAGAACTGAAATCGAAATGAACAACGAAATTAAACTAAATCTAGACCTAAAACCGAAATTAAAATCCTAAACTAGCCTAAAATTACCTAAAACTAATTCGAACCTAGCTCTAACCTATGCTGCCCTTCTCTTCAATGGCGTCCTCTTGCCTTTATACTCGAACCTCTTCAAGCCTCAGCCCTCGATCTGGTGGTAGAGGTGGGTGGTGGATGAGAAGGCCAGCAAAGGGTGGTGTACGTGGCCTAGTGGTGGATGGGTTCTGAGTTGGTGGAAATCGAAACTGTGGGCTGGTGATTTTCGGTTTCGTGGATTTGGGAAAACCGTGGGTGTGGGTAGTTTTCGGTTTCGGATTTTGGGGTTTCGGTGGAACTGTGGGCTGGATGATGTGGTTAGAGTGAGTGGGAGGTGACGAGGCAGAGAGAGAGAGAGGAGCGAGATGGGAGATGGCAGAGAGAGTACAGGTGAATGGAGGAAGGGGTTTCTGGGTTGGGGTCTGGGAGCGAGTTCGGGGAGAGAGAAGGTGAATCGAATAAGGAGGAAAGAGAAAGCAGACGCGAAGGGGAGGGGGTGTTTCAAGGGACCGGTTCAAGTGAACCGGTTGGTCGAACCGGCCGGTCCGGTTCAGCTGGACCGGTCTGGTTGTTTTTATTTCTCTCTTCTTTCTTTGGCCGGTTTTTTCTGAAATTTGGCCCGGTTCTTCAACCTCCGACATTTCTTCTGTTTTTTCTCGCCTTTTCCGCCATTTTAAGCCCTTTTTTCGTAATTATTCAAAATCTGCAAAATAAAATAATCTCCTATTAAAACCTTAAAAATATTATTAAAACGAGCATAAAACAGGTGTAAAAGTACCTTAAAAATAGCACATTTTTGGTTCAAACATATATACAAGACAGTTATTCCTAACTATAGAATTTAACCCAAGGAAGTATGAGTGTAGAGGAGTATATAAGAGAGTTTGAAAACTCCTAATCAAGTGTGATATTCAAGAGCCTGAAGAACAAACCACTGTTATATGCTTAGGGGGTCTTTATCCTATGTATTCTAATGTGGTTGAATTACAATAATACTCAACTTTTGATGATGTTTCTGTTGTAGCCCATAAAGTTGAGCAACAATGAAACTCCAGGCCCTTTAAACATGAATTCTCTAAGGCCCCATTTCATACGGAACCTTTTAACAAAGAGACTTCAAGTAACCCTCCTAAACCCACAACTCCATTCCCTTCCAACCCACAAAGAAGCCTATCTCCACAAAGAACCAAACCTCTACAAAATCAACCTAATCCTAGTCCAATGTGTACCGAAGATGTTTCAAATGTCAAGGACTCGACCATATTGTTGTAGACTGTCTAACACATAAAAGTAATCACTTTGGTTGAATGGAAGGCCGTAAAGGAGGATGAAATTGAAGAAAAAAAGGAGAAGAATGTAGTGTATGATTAGGAAGAAAATCAGAAGGAAGCTGACGAGGGTGAAATGCTTGTTTTAAGAAGAGTTTTAAGTGGTCAAAAGGGAGTTAAAGATGAACAAAGAGAGAGGGCATCTTTCACTCCAGATGTACGGTTCATGGAAAGGTGTGTTCTTTGATCATTGATGGAGTAAGTTTGCTAATGTGGTTTCACTTAGCATGATTGAAAAGTTAGGCCTCCAAGCTACGATCATGCATACCCTTACAATATGCATTGGTTAAATCAAAGCAAAGGGTTACAGGTTAACTCTAGGTGCTTAATTTCCTTTTCCATTGGAGGTGTAATGTGATTCCTCTCGGTGTAATGTGATTCCTATGGACGCATGCCATACCTTATTAGGAGACCGTGGATATATGATCGAAAGGTGATGCATAATGGATTCCTAAACACACATTCCTTCTCCAAGGGAGGAAAGAATATCACCTTATTACCCTTAACCCCTTCTGAAATCCACAAAAATAAACCATAAAAAAGCCCAGAACATTCACATTTGCTTCTTACATGTGGTGATCAACCTCTATTAAAAGCCTCTTATCATGAATTTAGAGCTTTAAAGAGTGGATACTAACTATTCAAGAAGAGTTCGAATCCCCCTTACCAGACCATCATTTAGCCATTTCATTACTTAAACGATTTAACCATGTTTTCCCAAAAGAAATACCCTCAGGTTTACCCTAAAAAGAGATATCCAACATCATATTGATCTTATCCAAGGATCCATTCTTCCAAATAAACCGTCTTACAGAATGAACCCAAACGATACTATAAAGATTCAATGCCAAGTGGCATAATTGATTTCTAAAGGACTAGTTCGTCTCCTTAAGTCCATTTGCCGTTCCAGCTCTTTTAGTTCCAAAGAAAGATGGGAGTGTGCACGTGTGTGTGGACAACCGTCCTATGAGCAAGATTACAATCAAGTCTAGCTATCATATACCTAGACTTAAAGATATGTTGGGTGAACTACATGGTTCAAGGGTGTTTTCCAAGATTGATTTAAGAAGTGGTTAAGAAGGAGGTTTATTTCAGTGGCTTGTTATGCCATTCGGATTATCCAATGCTCCAAGTACTTTTATGAGGCTTATGAATCAAGTATTCAGGCCTTATATTGGTAAATTCATAGTGGTTTTTTTCGATGACATTCTAATCTATAGCCAGGATGAAATACAACACCGAAACCATCTAAAGCAAATCATGATGGTTCTTGAAAAAGAGAAGTTATTTGGTAACCTTAAGAAGTGCACTTTCTTCTCAAATGAGGTGACTTTTTTAGGGTATATTGTTACTGCTCATGGCATCAAGGAGGATGAGAGCAAGCTTAAAACTATTTGGACATGGCCCAGTCCAAAAAGCATACATGACATACGAAGTTTCCATGGACTTGTTTCTTTTTATAGATGGTTCATACAAAACTTTAGTACTATTATCGTTCCTATGACAGAGGTTATTAAGGGTGCATATTTCGTATGGAACCCCAAAGCCTAATCTACCTTTGAAGACATAAAAAACAAGCTAACTCAAGCACCGATGTCAGCTTTACTATGTTTTGACAAAGTATTTGGGATTAAGTGTGATACATCTGTCGTGGGCATAGGTGGTGTGCTCACTCAAGAAGGAAATTCCCTAGCCTTCTTTAGTGAGAAATTATGTGATTCAAGAAGAAAATACTTCACTTATGATAAGGAATTCTATACTATTGTGCCCTATTTTGAGCACCGGAGTCATTATTTGATGGATAATGAGTTCATTTTACATTCTAATCACGAAGCCCTAAAGTATATTCAAGGACAACATAAATTAAACTCAAGACATGCTAAATGGGTGGAGTATCTCTAGTCATTCCATTTCACAATCAAGCATAGGTTAGGGAAGCTCAGTCAAGGTGCAGATGCATTATCTAGAAGGCACTTGTTATTATTCTACACTTTGGAATGCATAAGCGAGTATCCTTTGAACAAGTAGCCTTCTTAGACCAAAAAGTCACCTTTGGGATGCTTTTGAAAAGCTAAATAAAGCTCCCCAAAGTCTTCATCTTCAACATATAAAGATTTTAGATGCTCAAAACTGGAGAACTTTTGATTTGAGAAGTTCATGGTGGTTTATTAGCTGGTCATTGTGGTGAAAACAAGACCTTTATGATGTTAAGAGAACATTACTATTGGCTAGGCATGAGTAAAGATGTCCAAGATATCCTGAGGAGGTGTACTACATGTCAAGTGGCTAAAAGTCACTCATTACCCCAAGTATTATACAAGCCTCTATCAGTTCCGTCTTCCTTGGGTTGATCTGAGTATGGATTTTATCATAGGCTTACCTAAGACTCAGAGGAACAACGATTCAATTTTTGTAGTTGTGGACAGTTTTCCAAGGTGGCCTATTTTATACCCTGCAACAAGACAAATGATGCTACACATATTGCAGAGTTATTATTTCAAGGAAGTTATGAGATTACATGGTATTCCACGATCTATTGTTTTAGATCGGGATACTAAGTTTCTTAGCCATTTCTGGATTACTTTGTGGAAGAACATGTGTACTGAAATCAAGTATAGTACCACCTGTCATCCACAAACAGGCGACCAAACTGAGGTAACTAATCGAACCTTAGGCAGACTGCTAAGAGTTTTGATTAAACCTTATTCGAAAGCTTGGGACCTATTACTCCCCCACATTGAATTTGCCTACAACAAAGCACCTAGCAGGGCTACTGACTTATCTCCGTTCAAGGTGGTCTATGGAATTGATCCCCTAAGTTCCCTTGATCTTACACCATGACTTATAGATCAAAAGCCAAGCTATGGATGCTGCTAAGTGCGTGGAAGAAGTCCAAAAGCTCCATGAACAAGTGTAAAGCAGAATTTAGAGGGATAATATGTCATACCAAGCCTAAGGCAACAAACACAAGAAAAAGATGGTATTTTAACCTAGAGACCTAGTTTGGATCCACCTTAGAAAAGAGCGTTTTCCATCAAAACGCAAAAACAAACTTATGCCATGAGAAGATGGTCCATTTGAGGTCTTAGAATAAGTCAATGACAATGCATACAGGGTTGATTTTCCCAGAGACATGGTGTTTCATCCACATTCAGTGTGGTCGATTTGAGCCCATATTTGGAAGATGATTACCTAATAGATTTGAGGTCAAATTCCCTTCAACAAGGGGAAGATAATGGAGGTCCATCAATGCAGCCCAATTTGGACCTACAAGTAAGTCAAGGTAGTCTAGGTTTACTAGCCAAAGTCTAAGGAATGACCTAAATGTTGCTAGGGTCAAAATCAGAAGGTCCCGAGTTCGAGTCCAAGCGAAAGCCGGTTTTGTTTACGTTATTTCTTAGGCCTCCATGAGGTTTAAGTCCAAATTTTTTGCTTAGTATGATACCTAAGGAAGTTAGCTACTAAGGAAGTCAGCTAACAAGGCTAGGAGATTTCCTTCTTGAGTGAGCACACCAACTATGCCCAGCCAGGTGCGTCACACTTAATCTCAAATACTTTGTAAAAACATAGTAAAGCTAACATCGGTGCTTGAGTTAGCTTGTTTTTGATGTCTTCAAAGGCAGATTGGGCTTTGGGGGTCCATATGAAAGATGTATCCTTAATAAAATCAGTCATAGGAGCCATAATAGTATTAAAGTTTCATATGAACTGCCTGTAGAAAGAAGCAAGTCCATGGAAGCTTCGTACGTCATGTACGCTTTTTGGAGTAGGCCATGTCTGAATAGCTTCAAGCTTGCTCTCATCTGCCTTGACTCTGTGAGCAGTAACAATATAACCTGAAACATCACGTTATTTGAGAAGAAGGTGCGCTTCTTCTTAAGGTTACCAAACAACGTCGCTTTTCCAAGAACCATCATAATTTGATTTAGTTGGTTTTGGTGTTTTCTTTCATCCTGGCTATAGATCAGAATGTCATCGAAATAAACCAGTATGAATTTACCAATACAAGGCCTGAGTACTTGATTCATAAGCCTCATAAAAGTACTTGGAGCATGGATAAGCCGAATGGCATAACAAGCCACCCAAATAAACCTCATTTGGTTGTGAAAGCAGTTTTCTACTCGTCACCTTCTCTGATTCTGATTTGATAAGAACCATTTCTTAAATCAATATTGGAAAACACCCTTGAACCATTTAGGTCATCCAACATATCCTCAAGTCTAGGTATAGGATACCTATACTTGATTGTAGTCTTGTTTATAACACGACTGTCTATGCACATGCGCATACTCCAGTCTTTCTTTGGAACTAAAAGAGCTGGAATGATGCATGGACTTAAGGACTCTCGAACTAGTTTCTTTGGAACTAGTAGATTGTAAGCTAGTTTGTTTGGAAGAATGGATCCTGGGAAAAGATCAATATGATGTTGGATATTTCTTTTTGGGGGTAAACCTGAGGTTATTTCTTATGAGAAAACATGGTTAAATTGTTTAAGTAACGAAATGGCTAAAAGATAATTTGGCAAGGGGGATTCAGACTCTTCTTGAATAGCTAGTATCCACTCTTAAAAGGCTCTAAATTCATGATAAGAGGCTTTTAATAGGTTTACCACATGTAAGAAGCTTCGAATGTTCTGAGCTTTTTTGTGGTTTATTTTTGTGGAGTTCAAAAAGGAATAAGGGCAGGTGATCTTCTTTCCTCCCTTGGAGAAGGAATATGTGTTTAGGAATCCATTATACATCACCTTTCGATCATACATCCATAGTCTCCTTAACAAGATATGCCATGTGTCCATAGCAATCACACTACACCATAACACATCTTGATCATTCTTTCCAATGGAAAAGGAAATTAAGCACATAGAGTTAACTTGTAGCCCTTTGCTTTGATTTAACCACTAGATATTGTAAGGGTGGATGAGCCGTAGCTTGGAGGCCTAACTTTTCAATCATGCTAATTGAAACCATATTAACACAACCTCCTCCATTAATGATCAAAGAAGACACCTTTCCTTGAACCGTACATCTGGAGCGAAAGATGTTATCTCTTTATTCATCTTTAACTCCCTTTTGACCACTTAAAACTCTTCTTAAAACAAGTATTTCACCCTCATCAGTTTCCTCATCTACTTCCTCTCGATTTTCTTCCTGATCAACTGCCACATTCTGCTCCTTCTCTTCTACAATTTCATCCTCCTTTATGACCTCCCATTCAGCCAAAGTGATTACTTTTCTATTTGGCCAGTCCACAGTAATATGGTTGAGTCCTTAACATTTAAAACATCTATGGGCACTCATTGGACTACGATTATGTCGATTTTGTAGAGGTTGGGTTCTTTGTGGAGCTGGGGTTCTTTGCGGGGTGAAAGGGATTGGAGCTGTGGGTTTACAAGGGTTACTTGGACTTCCCTTGTTAAAAGGTTAGGTACGAAATTGGGGGCTTAAAGAATTCACGTTTAAAGGGTCTGGACTTTCGTTGTTGCTCAACTTTATGGGCTAGAACACAAACATCATTGAAAGTTGAGTATTGTTGTACTTTAACCACTTTAAAATACTTAGGATCACAACCTCGTAATTATCTAACAATGGTTTATTCTTCAAGCTCTTGAATATCACACTTAATTAGGAGTTTTTAAACTCTCTTGTGCACTCCTCTACACTCATACTTTTTGAGTTAAATTGTGTAGTTGGGAATAACGGACTATGTTGTCTTATATTTATACCACAAGTGCACGGTGTAGCTGTAGCTGTGGCTAGCAACCGACAAGTATGAGTTGTGTCCATAAGGGACATGGTTTCAATCACCAAATTGACTTAAAACACTCAATTTAGGCAAGAGTCCACTTAAATTGATTGATACCAGGAGAGTTTGTTTAATTCAATAATAATAAAGGTTTTAGATTGGGATTCACCACACTATTATATTGCGTGTATCATAAACTAAATCATGCAAACCTGCTCATGAAAATAATTGAAGTGGAAAAGACTACAAATGCATCTACACCTTCTCTCAAGGATCAGTAAACTGACTGAATGATCCCAATTGTCTATTTTCATGAAATTAGAATTATCAAAGTCATAAGGTTGAGTAATCAAGAATTCCCAATTGAAACCTTAACTGTTTGCACGTCAGGAAAATCAATTGCTCACAAAGTTGCACTAGATAAAGTACTCAACTTTTGATGAACTCCTAAACCGTAATTAAGAACAATGAATAAGTCTCTCTCGAGCAATTCAACAAACACCTGACACATTAGGTGATATTTCAAGTCAGAACCATAGGCATAATTCGTGAAAACCTAGAACATGATTCAATTTCACATAATAGGGGCCGCTCCGAATCCAAGACTAAAAATTTAGCCGCTAATCATGTTGAGTGAAGTGATTTATGGATTAAAATCAAATCGCATTAGGTGAGATTTCAAGTCACAACCATAGGCATAATTCGTAAGAACCTAGAACATGATTTAATTTCACATAATAGAGGATGCTCCCAATCCAAGACTAAAAATTTAGCCTCTAATCATGTTGAGTGAAGCGATTTATGCATTTAAATCAAATCGCATGAACAAGAACGAAAACTAGAAGAATAACAGCAAAGGAGAGAGAAAGAAGGAACAAACTTATATTAATCGATTGCAAAATTCGATTCTTGAACAATCTTCAAATCAACCATAAACCAATAGTGCTAATTTTACTTAGACCTAAAATCTTCCCTCAAAGTGTTTAGAGAGGGTTTTTCATGAATAAATTGCGTAACCCCTGAAAAATAAAACGATTGGGAATAAACGGGGAAAAAACGAGGCCCAGACGACGGAGTTCGTGTTCGCGATGGCCAAGCCGTCGTCCACTGAAGATATGATGGTGATGGCGATGGCCCATTGAGATGGCGATCGGGGGGCCGTTGCCTCCTCCTGGAATCCTGGCTGAAATTTGCAAGATGTTGACGGCCCGGCCATTGACTGTGCAACGGTTGGGCGACTGTGCGACGACTGTTGCCTCCCCTGCACCTTGAAATCTTACTTTTCTTGCCCTCTTGCCTCTCTTTGGGCCTCTGTGTGACCACCTTTGCTCTTCTTTTGCCTTGTTCATATGTATTAGCAGCCCCCATTCCTTTAATAACTAGAAAGGCACCTGCAAAAAGGTTGGAAAGAGATTAGAGGAAGGCATCAGGCTCAGGGGGGACAAAACTTGGTCAAATCCCACTAAATTAAAGGGGAAATAAGGGGAAATGAACCAAGGAAAGGGTTAGGAAAGAGCCAAATTTGAGGTTTAGCTTGAAATTAAATGGAGGGGAAGAGTCGAGACCTCAAACACTCTTCTCAGGCATGGTGATGAAAGCTAACTAATCAAGTAAGGTCACACAAATCACGAAATGACAAAGATGTGGTGAGGGAGCAAGATGGACTTGGAACCCCTCAGGAATCACATCGCCTAAAAGCACATATCGAGGCTAAGTGAGACACTCAAAGCAAGCATGGGGGTAGCTAGCTAGGGTGAATCGGGGAAAACCTTACTTTTGGTCAAGTGGAACTTTCCTCTCCAAGTGTTTAAATGCATTGATGGGTATCCTCAACACTCAAGTCGATCATGCAAAAACTATAGGCTTGGAGGAGTCCTCATCCACTACCACTTGTGGCAAAAACGCACGCAAAATCGATCTAGAGGGCTTTAAAGGGTTGTAATGGGGGCTTAGGTAAGTGTTGAGCAAAAATTTAATAAAAATAAAATGCACAACACAACTTTCCGATGTACAAAAATGTACATCGATTTATTTTTTAGTACGACCTTATTCAAGAGGACAAACCTCCTTAATTACGCCCCCTATCGGAAAACCACCTTTTGATTTCGACTCATTCTATTTTATTTTTCTTTCTCTGTTTTGTTTTATATTAATAAAACTTTATATAATTTGGATCAACATTTATCATTTTTTTAATGTCATATTACAACATATCCAAAACTTAATTGCATCAGATGGTGGTCGTATAGGTACCTTTTAGGAAGGGTACTACACGCACACATTCTTCATATGCAGGTTATGGAAACGGATAATTTTATTTGATTTACAATTTGAGTTGCATTCGCTCTTTTGTCGTTAGCTGCCTACGTATATCTTTTATAAATGATCAAACCAACGTAGTTCTTTTTAATTTAGTTTGGTTGAATTCGTATTTTATTTTGGTTATGTTAATAACCATAATTTAATTTGATATTAGTTTTGAATTTTATTTATATGGACTAAATTAATAGCCGCAAATATGATTTGATTTTGTAGTTTGATTTTTTTTTTTTTGCTTTGATAGCTAAGTTATGCATTTTTTTTATCCATTTCGAGACTCTTTTTTTATTTGCTGATTTAGCCCTTCCTGGAATCTGTCCATATATACATATATATTTTTTTGACTCCTGATCGCACCCAAAATTTATTAAGGACTTCCTATGTACTCTTAACGAGATCAAATCAACATAGTTCATGGTACAAATTTTGTTTAGGCTTACATCGCAGAAAGGGAAAAATTTAGTAAGCTTCGTTGTATGTTTGCATCTTTTAATTTGTCGTTGCTATTTTGTACTCTATTCCCTCTTTAAATGTTTTTTTGCAAAATGTTTCCTCGTTAAACTTTTTTTCACAAATGCCTTTTCGTGGGCCTCTTGGAAACAACCTCTTTACTGGTAGGTTTGCCGGTAGGGGTAAGGTTGCGTACAGTTGGATCTCCCCAGACCCCGCGAAAGCGGGACCCACACTGGGAGGTGCTGTTGTTGTTTAGTTGTATGTTTGGCTCAGGTCAGGTCTATTTTGCCATACTTATCATTTTAAAAAAATTCAACTTTTTGAAAAGCTCGTTTTTTTAAAAATTTATTTTGGTTACGCAATGTGTAATAAAAAGTTACAGAACTATAACTTTAGCTTTATTTATTAAATAAGGGGGAAACGCAAAATGGTTTTTGGTTTATTTATTGGACCTGTAAATTTGAGGGGGTCCGTTTCTATTTTGTAAGGCTTGGTGTTTTATCGTTTTAAGCCGGCAAAGTGCTATTACCTCGAAAACTTAACGTTTTTTGAAGGGCGGTGTCAGTTTAAGCCTGTTTGAAGGCCTCGATTTAGACTGAACCCAAAAATTTTATATCAGGCTTCATATGTATCTTTATTGGAATTAAGTCATCGTAGTTCTAGTTGATGCTGAGCATAATTTTATGTTCCTCTCTTTATGAATTTTGTTCAAGTGGATGTATCAATATTATGTCCATCCAACCATGATTTATGTGTATCAATCATAACAAGTGACTTAATAGTTCTGGAGCAAACATTTGATTAAGAGAGCCAACCTCTTTTCTTATGCAAACCACCCTTTTCCCTTTATGAGTATGCGTTGACCACTATTTAGCTAAGACCCAATACCCCCCCTTTTCTGTCTTCAACGAAGAAGCAGAGCCTGAAACCTGGACATGCACATACCATACATGTGTATTTTAAGTTCCAGTGATTTAGGCTTCTGAATTTGCATTGTATTCCAGGTTGTCAATGTTTCTGCATGTTTTCAAATACAAGTAGGTCTGAAGCCCCATTTTTTTTTTTAATTACAATTGACTCAAAATTAATACTTTCTCATGATTTATGTCGATTTTTAACCAAAATATGCATGTATATATATATATATATATATATATATATATATATATATTTAAAGTTAATGGATAATTTGTATCTTTACTAGATAACAAAATCTCCAAAACGCAATCCTATTCAGAATCAGTAACCTTTATTGTTAGGCTTCGACTTTACGACTTATAAATGTCGCTCTTTCCTTCGTCACCTCACTCCGTGTTCCTTTTCAATCAGACTTTTCTCCTTTTTTTGTTTTGGTTTTAAAGCCCCAGAAAAAGTATGATAATATAGGAAAATTATCCATCATCCCTTTTAAGAAACCTTTTAGGATGTCTAAGGCTCATTTTTCTTTCTCCCCAGATGTAGAAATGGCCTTGGCTAGCTTCTTTTTTTTTAATTTAAAAATGTCATGGCTCATGCTTTTGTTCTATTACACTTAATTTTAATGAAATTTATGTGATTTCATGATTTGAATCCGGTCATATGAAGCGATTTTTATTTTCTTTATCATGAGGCATATTGTTTGACTTCATCCCTCCATATCCTTTTGTTGTTCATTTGAGTTTCTGCACCAAATTTATTAACAAGCCACATGACAAATTTATCACCATCAACTTTAACATAGATTCTCTACAAGCTTTCTGTTTTAATTAATTCTGCAGTTTCTCCATCATCTCTTCACCAAAACAGAGGGCAAGCCAGTGTTGTCTCATTTAATGGCATGGATTTTGGCCATAGTAGAGGATTAACTTCCACAAAAAAAAAACATTAAATAAATAAATGAGCAAAGTCTTGGGCCTAGGGATTAACTTGGACATGAAACATTTTCATAAATTGATTTTGTCACATCATCTAACCCATAGATGCCCTGTTCTTGTTTCTCATCTCCTCTTTTCTTTTATAAGAATCACCTATGTTTATAACATGCTGGGATTGACACCTTTTTTTTTTCTTTCTTTTTGAGTGTCTAAAAGCACATAGGATCCATTAGGAGCCACATTTATGGATCCGACAGGATCCAGGATTCGAGGAATCCATGGTTTTATGAATCCAGTATGACTTGGATCCGACAAGATCCTTAACTTCATGGGTCAGGCTTTTGTTGAGATTTCGGTAAGTCTTTGTTTGTCAATTTGATGCCCCCTTGCTTAACCATCAGTTACATGTCGACTTGACTCTTGCTTGAATTAGCCATACGAGAACGAGACAGAAGGCTAGGTATTTCGGGGTAGTGAAATCAACTTGATTGGATAGTTTAGTTACCTTTGAACTTTAAACTGGGACTTGTGGAGGATTATGAACTTGCTTGATCCCTCATGGCTCCGTCAAATTTTCCTGGCTATATTTCTGTTGTTCTAATCTCTGTTTAAAAGTTAGCAGTTACCTAGATAAATGTAATAGAGAATTCTTCTGGAAAAAGTATAATACAGAAAAAGGCATGCCACTTATCGCTTGGGATAAAGTGTGTAGACCTAAGAGCCAAGGCGGATTAGGGTTACGAAAAACTGAAGCCGTTAATAAGGCTTTCCAGTGTAAGTTGGTCTGGAAAATACTTACTAATGCTCCTAGTCTTTGGGTACAGTCTATGCGGGCCAAGTACCTACACTCTGCAACACTGTTTCACTGTACACGGAAAAATTCAGATTCACCAGTTTGGAAGAGTTTACTAAAATGTAGGAATCTTCTCCAAAAAGGTATTATCTGGAAAATAGGTTGAGGGGAAGAGATCTCATTTTGGTTTGATAACTGGGTCGAAAACAGGAATTTAGTTGAGATCCTGGGTGTGCCCGAAGATAGTATTCCCCACC
>JACYFF010031952.1:19676759-19689247 GCA_017589665.1 Selenicereus undatus | reverse complement strand
ACTTCACTAAACCGGGCTTAACACGTTACAATTGCAACACACCTTGTTACAACCTTGCAACCACGTAATCTCCTTCTCAAGGCAGATTACACCACGTCTAAATCTCACCAGATTGGACACGTCCAAAGTCCACACGACTAGGACACACTCACTCACTTTTGACTGATCTGAGATCAAGGTCAAGAACACCTTACTGGGGTGCTTCTCACTAAGCAGATGTAAGGTACAAATGAAGATCCTATTATGCCAATATATTGAAAACTTGCTTTAAACACAACTTGAACTGGTTTTTCTTTTCTCAAGTGAAGCTCAGAAATTCTTTTCACTAGAAAAACCTCTTTTCAAATTTTGCCTTTTGGGAATGTTGTGTTTCAAGATTTCTTTTTGCTTTCTTCTCTCTATTGCTCAGTATGTCTCTCTATCTCTGTGAAAACGGAGCTGTTTTTAACCAGAAATTCCAACGGTCAAGAACCAAGGAGAGGAAAGGAAATCACCTAAGTTTGGAAGGTGATTTTTCAAGAGAAAAAAAAAAACTCCCAACGGCTAGTGATAAAACATTTCCCAAAATCTAAGGGATTTGTTATCTTAAGAGATAACCTTTATCTCCTTATAGCCGTGGGTTAGCTTTAAGTAAGGCAACCAGAAATCTTTAGCATTTTAAAAACTTTATCACATCCGAAGATATGGGCAGAAAAAAAAATCTTCCAATTTTGGCAAATCTCCCAAAATCTATTTTCCCAAATCTCCTATAAAATATTCAAGAAATATTTTTTCCAGAAGAATAACATTTGAAAATATTCTGCAGATTTTGGCCAACTGAAATAATTTTTTTCAAAGATAATCGGGAATGGCCACTTCAGGTCAGAAACACCCTAGGCACCCTGTTTGCAAGGTTGTTCCCAGTCTGGTGTTCTGAAGCACTTTAGCACGAATACCGATTCAAGAGATGTTTAAAAAGCTTTTTCAATATTGGCATATTAACAAGAGTCTAAATAAATAAAGCCTATGTACCCAAGACTTCTTGTTTTGAACTAGTCATCTTGTCCAAGATCTGTATAGATGCCGTGAGCACCAAGGTCACCTTGTTTGCTGGGATTGTTCTTTGTCTTGCTAGACTTCATGAATTGCTTCTCGTACAATCAACTCAATCATCTCATGGAGGTGGTGATCTTGAGAGTGAACCATTAGGTATGAGACCTGTTCTCAAGGCGTGTTCTCAACATTCAACAAACAGGTTAATGCGCATTGTTGAAAACATGTTCTCAGCACATTGTTGAAAACATGTTCTCAGGACTTGTTCTCAACAATCAACAAGTTAAAGCACATTGTTTGAAAACATCTTGTTTAGAGCAACATTGCTTTAGGTTTGTTATCATCAAAACATAATAATGGTTTCAACAAAAGGGATACTTCTTTTCTTTCCTTTCCTGGAGAGTGAGTCGTCGTCCTTTCTCTTTCTGCTTGCCTTTGCCACTTTTGTTGAAATTTCTGCCATTGGTTGGCTTTGAACTTGTTCTGATAAAGGTAGCCATCGACTCTCCCTTCTTGTTTGGCCTTCTGATTTCTTCCCTCTTGGTTTGTATACTTTTCTGACTGGTAAGTTGTCTTTCTACATTGCTAGCCTTAGACATGAGGGTGTCAAAGTTTTGGGGCTCAGCAGTGCCAACGTATGTAGTAATTTGAGGATCCAAGTTGTTAGCACACATCTGAACTGTTGATTACTCGCTTAGCTTTTATGGGCATTGCAAGCTTAGGCTCCTCCACCTTGTGATGAAGTCATTCACGCTCTCATTTGGCCTGTGGCGTGTGTCAGCGAGGTCTATTATGGAAACCTTCTTTTTGGAGCTCACAAATTGAGCCAAGAATGCCATTTGAAGGTTATCCCAAGTGTGTATTGACCTAGGTTGTAGGTGGGTGTACCACGTAAAGGCGGTCGCCTTTAGCGATTGCATGAACTATCTAATTAATGATGCATCATTTACAGCAGTTTCACGGCAAGATGAGTAGAAATGGGCCAAGTGTTCATGCAGTGACCCGTTTATTCCATCAAAATTTTCAAAGTTTGGCTTTTGGTAGCCTTTCGGGAAAGGAACCGAGTCGTAATGACTTGGATAAGGGTTCTTGTATCCCAACACTGGGAGTTTCATCATTGCTTGGTGCTCTTTGATCCCTTAGGCTATCAACTCCTTAATATTTTACGAAGTGATAACTGTGTTGCTACTGTCAGCCTCATTATTTTTTTTTTTCATGCTCTCTATTTTCAAGGCAATTAGCGAGATTAGCAATTTCGGCCTCTTTTTTTTGTAAGCCTCCTTTGTAGCTCTTGTATTTGTTCCTCGAGGCTTGGAGTGTTGGTCACTAAGACCGACATGTTGTTGGCTTGGTCATCCTGGCTAATATGGCCTGTGGGATAAAATCTGATAATTCCTCTTCACGGAAAGGAGTTCTATGATCATAAAAGGTAGGACTTGTAACTTCATCTTGTTCTTCGGGTTGGTCCCTACCTTGGCTGAGGGTGGTGACAAAAGATTGCAAAGTTACCTTAGCATACGTTAATGCTTTGGCCCTTGATCTTGTGATCGGGCCACTATAGACTTGTGATTCAATCCCTTCTTAGGTCGAGTCACTTTGACTATGTGATTTAGGAGGCAACACCGGCCTTTTGTAGGAACCCGAGGAGGGGTAGCCTCGTGGACCTGCAAAGGTCTTGGTACTTGGGGTTGAAGGCTTGACAAATTTAACCTTCGAAGTTTTAGGTATTGTTCCACTCTCTGAATAGGAGGTCATCATTACCTCAGCTATGGGAATATCAATGGGGATAGTCTCGATGAAAATCCACCTCGTAGGGCGAACTTGAAGAGCTTTTTTTACTCTTGAGGTTCCTTTCTCAAATAGCTTATTGGGGTTCTTCAAGGTTGGGGATTTTTTGCTTGACTTTGTCCCCTTCATGGTGGATGCAGGAGCCCAAGTCCACATCGGGCTTGGCAAAGGAACTCGATCTTACCTTAGGAGTAGATTAGGGACTCGAAATTGCCTTGATCGGGTTGCCCAAGTTGCTAGTGCCTCTTTGTTAGAGTTCCCCTTCTAGTTGGAACAGGCTTTAGGCGGTGAGCTATCATTGGGTTAACCGGCATAACCATTGAGGGGCATGTTGCAAAGGATGACCTTTGTTGAGAAGCCCTCTTCAAAGGTTTTTTGGCTAGCTCCAAGGCTGGTGATGGAGCGGGCTTGGGTGTATCGGACTTAACGTGACACATGTCACTTCTACGCTTGTTGCGCTACATGTTCTTGACCACTTTCCTGGTTAGTGGTCTTTCAGTCTTAGGGCGGGCCTGCTTACCCTTTCAAGGTCCCATGGAGGTTCCATTGAATTTGCCAATAGAAATTCAACAAATATGGATTGTGGTCCTACCGTAAAGACCATTTGGACATTCCTCTTTGCCTGGAACATCCTGTGTTTGATCATGAAAGTGACAGGAAGCTTTTTGAAGTTAATGGTGACTTGAGGTGCCACTGTTCCTTTGTGGAAAACACAAAAAGAACAAAAACAAAAGAAAGAAAAATAATAATAGCAGTCAAATATAAACAAATCGGAGATGAAAAGGAAAATAAGGTCCCACTGAGCGTGCCAAAAATTACGTTGAGCAAAAATTTAATTAAAAAAAAAAAGCACAATACAACTTCCCCACGTACAAAAATGTACATCGGTTTATTTTTGAGTACGACCCTATTCAAGAGGATATACCTCTTTAATCACGTCCCTCTCTTAGGAAACCAATTTTCTATTCCGACTCGTTCTATTTTATTTTTCTTTCCCTGTTTTATTTTATATTAATAAGACTTTATATAATTTGGATTGACATTTATCGTTTTTTTTAATGTCAAATTACAACATATCCAAAACTGAATTGCATCAAATAGTGGTCGTATAGGCACCTTATAGGAAGGGTACTACACGCACATATTCGTCATGTGCAGGTTATGGAAACGGATAGTTTTATTTGATTTGGAATTTAGGTTGCATTCACTCTTTTGTCGCGAGCTGCCTACGTACCTCTTTTATAGAGGATCAAACCAGCTGTAGTTCTTTTTAAATTAATTTGGTTGAATTTGTATTTTATTTTGGTTTTGTTAATAACCATAATTTTTTTGGGGAGTTTCGATCGCACCCAAAATTTATTTAAGGGCTTCCTATGTACTCTTGGCGATATCAAATTGACGTAGTTCTTGGTCCAAATTTTGTTTAGGCTTATGTCATAGAGGGGGAAAAATTTAGTAAGTTTCGTTGTATGTTTGGCTCGGGTTTGGTCTATTTTTTCATACTTATTATTTGAAAAAGACTTCGACTTTTTGAAAAGCTTGTTTTTTTAATTTATTTTGGTTACATAACGTGTAACAAAAAGTCATAGAACTGTAACTTTAGCTTTTTTATTAAAGAGAGGGAAAACGAGTAATGGTTTTCGGTCCATTTCTTGAACCTAGAAATTTGAAGGGGTCGGTTTCTATTTTGTGAGACTTGGTTTTTCATCATGTTAAGCAGGCAAAGTGCAATTACCTTGAAAAATTAACTTTTCGTGAACAGTGGGGGTATCGGTTTAAGCCCGTTTGAGGGCCTCAATTTAGACTGAACCCGAAAATTTAATATCGGGTTTCCTATGTATCCTTATTGGAATCAAGTCACCGTAGTTTTAGTTGATGTTGGGCATAATTTTATGTTCCCCTCTTTATGAATTTTGTTCAAGTAGATGTATCAATATTATATCCATCCAACTATGATTTATGTATAACAATCATAACAAGTGACTTAATAGTTCTAGAGCAAACATTTGATTAAGAGAGCCAACTGCTTTTTTTAATGCAAACCACCCTTTTCCTTTTATGAGTACTAGTATGGGCCCGTGCAAAAGCACGGAGTAAGTTTAAATAGATAATTCATACACATGTTATTAAAAAAATAAATGGATAGTTTGTGTAGAAATAATTAATACTATAAGTAAGTAAAGAGAAGGACACAAAAATTAAATATACAGTAACTGCGTGTATAAACAATACGATTAACAATAGAAAACTATATCATTGTGGAATAAGTCTATATAAGAAAGTTTGACGCATTAGGTAGTGAACTCGGTACAAAGTACGCTAAATTGGATGATGATAAGTTAAGTTATGACGCCAGTGATGAAGAATCCACCTCCGTCTCTTGTACCTAAACCAAAAATCAAGATTTAGTGATAATTTGATTATCATTTATGGAAGAGAATTTTATACATACACATTATATACTTGGTATACCTAACATTAGTACATCGTATGTAATGGACCTCTTCCTCCCAATTGACTGGCACAATAAGAGCGACAGGAGCTTCTACTTCATGCCAGCGTGAAGGCTCTATAACGAAAACCCAAGGTTTTCCGATGTAATCATCTATAATCGAATAGAGTGATAGATGACCATATGGTTGTGAACAATAGTCACACAAGTTAGGCAATGGTGGAACAGTAATTTGGGTGAACATGATAATCAGCAACAATAAGAATATTTGTGTTGCATACATATCCAACTGTGTAGCGGTCATATGTAAAAGAATTCGAGCATCATCATGAAGAAGAGTGAATTCTCTACAACCAATAACATCTTGTAACACAACTCTAAATATGAACCTATATTTTTGAAATAGAAAGGGATGGTTACACTAACGCAAACATAAATTTGGGAAAGCACAACACTATGAAACAATGGGGAATCATATATGCAAACCTATTCCGAGTGAACCTCGGCGATCGGCATGTGCAGTACGGTACATTAAGCGCGAATACATAAGTGTTGACACTTTTGTTGCAATTAGTGCAAGCGTCGTAAAGCAGCGGACGGATTTCGGCAATATATGCAAAAATCCGAAAATATCTAACCTGCAGACATATAAAATATGAAAATTATGTGATACTGAGTAAATGTATGTGAGCATAAGGAACATTTAATGAATAAAAGTTTAGCTTACATTTGGCGCAGAAGCATATTCATATAATCTAATTCGTCTAGCTACAAATAGTTTCTCTAGATGGCACATGCGTAATGTTCTCAGACGCATGAAATCGAAATGCTTCATCACACCTGAAGTGCCAGAGTACCTAATACATATATAGACAGTAACACGTGTGAGGTTAGATGTATATAAGTTGTATGGAATTAGAAAACCTAAATTAATGTTACATGTTGTGTATACCATCCTTCAAAATCTTCTGTTGCTTCAATATCTGGGTTTATCAGTAATCTACTAACGGGCAAAGTCGAAACTGATACTCCTACAATTATATTGCAATAGTGAAAACATATTACTCAAATATACAATCAAAATAATGGAAATTAGTGAATTTTATGGACGAAAAGCTACCTTCATAATGTCTAATGTGCACTCTGGAAGCAAGAACTATATTCTCATCAATCAAATGTTGCTGAATATAGGTGCCCTCAACTTCCGCAAAATCTCCCCATAAAGTTAGTCTCAATGGATGCATCCTGCAAAAAGGTGTCATACACTAATCTTTACATAATTGAAATCTAACAATCAATATGAACAAATCTTTATCTAAAAACAATACGTACTGCATGTCACAAAGTAATAATTCCCGCCATGCAGTGCGTCTATCTCTGGTCCTCTCCAAATGATATATAGCTACTACCATCCCTATGATGTCTATAGAACAACAGGGAATGAGAACACTGTAAAGAATACAGAAGAAATGTATACATAAATTTAGATAGCAAACTTGATTGTGTGAATAATAAATACCAACAACATTATCAGGTGTCCGAAGACGTCGAGGGATATCGATGAATGACAGGAAAGGAGGTCGATGCTGGTAGGGAATATCCTGACATTCTTCAATGACACCAAGAAGTGTTGTTCGTGGCGTGAAAACCAATTTGTAAAGGTTGGTCACCACATTCCGTTCGCCATCTGTAGCAGCATCAACCGAGAGTCCCGATATGTGATAAATCTTGCCAGCACTGAGTATGGACCTCCATCGAGTAATATCGGCATTGCCTTCTATGATGCCGAATATCTCATCACACTATAAAAAAATAAAATGCATACGTAAGCATTATACATTTATACGATGATGACTTTATTGAACACACTAATCCAATACCTGGTAGTCCATAAATATAACTTTCCATACTGTCCGTTGCCCATAGACTCAAACGGACAATGCTCGCGTGAGGCGAACTGTCAATGTTACAAATCTATTGCACGTGTTGATGGCGCATATAGGCATAAATGTAGGTGCTGAAAATGTCATGCCTGTAATCTTAAAAAAATTAAAAGTATATAGTATGATATGGTAATAAAGAAATTACCACAAAGTATTTATCCAGTGAGGTATATTACCGTACATAACACCAGAATGTTATGATTGAAAATATGATAATCAAACAGACAGAATATAATAGGCAAAATGAATAAAATGTACGATATAATTATAAGCTACAAATTGTTCAATACATCCCTATAGACAACATTTTTTGTAACGTCTACTGGAACTCCCCTCTTATTACAGAGTAGTACTTTTAATCCAGAAGGGGATGAAACACGTGACAGTGCAACATAAAGCTGACCATGGCTGAACACGGGCCTTGGAAGGTATATGCCAACTCTATTTAAAGTTTACCCTTGACTTTTCTTGATTGTCATTGCAAATGCCAATTTTAGAGGGAACTGCCTTCCTCTGATTTGTAGATCTGGAAGATTAGATGGTGTTAAATCAATTCTGGGTATTAGAACAGTATCCCCAACTTTTCAGCCAGTTATTACTCTGCCCTCAATCACTCTATCACCCAGCTTACTGATAATTAATCGAGTACCATTGCATAACCCTATTGACTGATTCAAATTTCTCAATAACATAACTGGCGCACCGACTTTAAGATCTAAATAATGATTTGGAAACCCAGAGATCTTTAGGGAATATAATAATTCAGGGGGCTTCATATCACCAAAAGGACCACAATCGTTGGCGTTTGAAATAGTGTCACAACTCAAATAGCTTTTCACATCTCCAGGAAGCATGGATAACATGATTGTGTTTATTTCATCGACATCATCATTCGTTGGTGCAAGAATCCCTTGTTCACGAAGATATGACCAATCTGCATAGTTAGTATCAAAATCCGGATAAATTGATGCGATCAAATTATGCAGACCGTTGTTTTCATTCCGTATTAGGAATTCTTTCGGTATCTTAATCCAGTTAGGCTCGCCGTCATCTGAAATAGCAATTCCTTGCACTTGACCATCTCCAACTTCTAATATCCATCAAGCAAATTCTTCGACATTGGGCACGGTCTCGTTAGGTTCATCAATTCGTTGCAGCCGCATGTTTATACGCAAATGCATGACACTGCATTCATTCCAGAATATTGCTCGATGGATTGTAGCTGCAACGATTGATTCACGACTTCCGTGTGTAATCACAGGAAGTATCTGTTTGAAATATCCCCCGAGAAGGACCAGTTTCCCGCCAAAAGCATTCTGATTATCACATATGTCCTTGAGGTGACGATGAACGACTTCAAATGCTAAGCGATTCATCATTGGTGCTTCATCCCATACAATCAACCATGTCTCACGGATGAGATCAGCATGCTCAGACCTCTTATCAAAGTAACAAACGAATGTCTCATCAGGTTGTAAAGGTATTTTAAATACCGAGTGGGCTGTTTTCCCTCCGGGTAGCAGTAATGAAGCAATTCCCTACGATGCCACGACAAGAACAATATGCTTTTCAGATCGGAACTTGGAGATTAAGGTATTCCATAGATATGTCTTTCCCATGCCCCCACTACCATAAATGAAAAACAACCCCCCTTCACCTCTGTTATGAGTATCAAGTATTAATCTGTACGCATGATACTGATATGAGTTCAACCCCCTTACCAAACTTTCGAATCTTGATGTTTCCATAGTTGTATCATAATAAAGTTCGTCAATAATAAGTGATTAGTTGCATAGACTGCAGCTTCAATGGAAGGGAGTGGCATTGGAGGGAAATTATGTAGTGATCGTCCGTTTCTGTTCAAGATACGTTCAATCTCAAGTAGTCCAAGATTCTGGATCTCGGTACATGGTAAATCCATATCCGGCATTCTTGTCTGGCGTCGTATGGTATGTAACAGGTCATCTGTTATATGAACCCAATGTGTGTCCCACAACTTTACCGGGTCAGCAATCTCAGAGAACATCAACATGGAGCAAAACATATTTCCTAGTTGCACACCTGAAGCCCATGTTGATGCTTCAGTGAAGGCAGCATGCCATTCACCATCATCATCAAGCAAACCCAATACCATGCATGCTGACTTAAATGTTGGATGTAGGACACCACGTATGGTACAAATATCCTCAAAAGAAGTTGCTCCACATATCTTTGTAAGAAGCAATCTCAAATAGTATCGTTCACCACAATTTGGATGTGCAAACGGAAGTCGACCAACTGAATAACCTTTTTGACAGACCATCCAACTTTTAGAAGAATAATTCCATACCCATTGCACAGGGAAGTTCAGAAACGTGGTCTGTCGAGCGTGTGGGTACTTCTTATTTGCATCAAACCACATTGTTAACATTATTTTATGCGCTTCTGGCTCATTAACAATGCTAATAAGTTCATCATTGTCACTGAACATGACGAATTGTTCTCTCAGCAAATGGTATTGAAGTTTTTGCACAGAAGGGTATTGATGATGCAAGCTGAACTCAAAAATCCGCCAGCATGACTCAACGGCAGATATGTAGCGACAATCCAAATATTCTCGGATTTCATTCCCTTCTTTACATGGCCGAGATTGCTCATTGTCACGGTGTGTCGTATTACCCTCAATGACAATAGTAGCACGATCATGTCCCTTATGTACATACTTATACAGGTACTTGATCACACTACGGGTAGCAACGCGCTCGACATTGAAGTGAGCATCATATTTTACGCATAGTTCTCTACTGTATGGGACCACCCATTGGTTATCAATCTCTCGTCCATTCATGACCACTTGTTGGGGAGTGCGCCGCCGACGGTATTGAGCGAATCCATGCTCATCAAATGTGGTTTAATCACAAAATCTTTTTGGGTAATGTTTTGAGCATGTTCCGTCAACCAAACATGAAACACATGGGCCATGTATCATGAATCGTGTGACAGTGTTATATGCTAGAGGGTACGTAGCTTGATCAGGGATTTCTGCATTAATGAGCCTATCAACATCTTCTGGGCATGTGGGCTTATCTTCCAGTGCCACTGTTAAGAGAATATGAGCATGGGGAAGGCCACGCTTCTGAAATTCAACAACATATACTTCTGCAAAATATAAAGTTGAGGTAATTAGTATAATGAAAGTATTTATAAGGTAAAATACTGTGTTCGAAAATGTCAGGAACTCACCAGTAATGACTGTCCCGAAGATTTTTTTGGTTTTAAAATCATCGAGCAGTTGTCGTAACTTAATTCTGAACACCCGAGCTAGTAGATTGGGTCTGTCCTCTGACCGTTGACCAGGTAATAGCTCAGTAGTGATTTCAGGCCATCTTGGATTACATGTGAATGTGATAAAGAAATCAGGAGGCCCCAGTGCGCGACAAATTGCAATTGCATCATATAACGTGGCCCTCCCGTGAAAGAAGATGGTAGAATATATCTCCTCCCTATTGATTCTGAGTTAACATCACCTACGTTAAGTGCATCTTGAATGCCACTGTACAATTCAGTTCGCAAGTGACCTTGGTGGTTTTTGAACCATGTTAGCCTATATTGCTCAATGGCAGCCCATACATCTACGAAGAATTTTTGGCCCAATCGACAACTCTGTTTAATAACCATGGATTCACCAAGTCGGTCCTGGATGCGAAATGCATAAAATTCCCTCATTGATACCGTTGACCTTGAGGTACTGGAGTTAGCCATTCGTGGGATGTTTGCACTCCATCCATCAGTACCGTACGGAAACAAAAGAGGATAGTGTAAGGGCATGTAGGATGGGTGATGTTCATCTATCCTCTGTAAGATTCCATCCCTTGCTTGGAGTATGACATCTCGTGGTCCAAAGTGTTCAATTCCATCCCCAACTATTAGTCCCGCGACTTCTTCTACGGTGGGTTTAATATATTGTCGGCCTTCTCTAGCCCGGATTATTCGAATTCGTAAATCAGGAACCTCGCTATGGTCACTTAACATGTCTCTGGTTCTTCTGAACACAGCAACATAAGGATTAACCGAATCCAACATTTGTTGAAACCCTTCCACAATGTCAAATCTAACGGCAAAACGACCAGATGCCCTAAGTGCAGTCACTCGGTTTGACACTTCATTGCTAGTGTCGTAAATGTACAACTGCGCCAATGCTGGATGTAATCCAGATCGAGGGAGCAAGGACCCAATTTTGTGGTGGTTGCTACCATTTATCCGGAAAACATATGGGCTTCTACCATCATTGAGACTGTTATCAATTCTTCCCCCCATTGAAGTAAATGAGAACATGAAGTTATAGACTCTAATACTGTCCAGGAAATGTCGGTTTGGCAACAATGGTTCAAGGAATTGAGGTGTTGGTGGAAGTAAGGGAAGACTAACTTGTCCATTTTGGCAACACAAATTGAATCTGGGATTTGTGATACTAATGTTTCTAACCCTTTCCTCAATCCACATAATAGATCTGCAATTTGGACATGTCGTCGTTCGCATTCCAAAGTCCCATCGATTTGACAATGACTGTCTCGGACGGGGACATGTCCGTTCTGCAATGGTATTAGCAGGTTCAATATGTAACTCATGTGAGACTGAGGTACATAAACTTAAGACAGTTTCATGAGATTACCCCTCATGGTGGATGAGATAGTCACGTGTTCTGTGGGCATAGGTCTTATAGAATGAGCAATGTTGGATCGGAGAGCTTCATCATGATCACCTCCTTCATCTTATGTTGGGAATAAAACTTTATATAGTGAGAATGAAGCATTAAGTGTATGGTAATGATTAGCGCCTCAAGAAGGGCACTATATTAGATAAGTCAAAGCCAACATTACCAAGGGTGTCCATGCTATGCATTGAGACGGGATTTTGTTGATGAGCCCACTGTTCAAGATGCGTTGATTCCATGTGTTCCAAACGCATTAACGTCGACCTCACTTGGTGTGCCTCCCTCACAAGCAAGCGACTACGGTGTGCTACCACGTCATACCGTTCAATATGCCGACGCTTGAACAATAATCGCCGCCTAGCGTTCAATCTGGCATTTTTTTGTTGCAGTTTTCGTCGTGTGGTTGAAAACTACGATGATGGATCCATTCTTTTTTTAGGAATCCATGCTAAAACATAGGTAAATCCTTCTTTCATTTCTTTGTATGAGATAGAAAAAGTTCGAATATGTGTATGATATATGCAATACATAATGTGCATATATATACATATATATATATATATATATATATATATATATA
>JACYFF010031952.1:19617106-19638761 GCA_017589665.1 Selenicereus undatus | reverse complement strand
ATATATATATATATATATATATATATATATATGCATAGATATAATCATACGCCATTAACTTGAAAAGAACATTTAGCAAACCGAATCGAACTAACTAAGCATGAAACACGATTACATCGATGTATTGCAATTAAGGACAAACAAGCTCGTTTCGTTATTCAAGAATTGTTTCAAAAGCTACTTCGTACGCACATTTTAACCAAACAATCAAGTTCAATTCGAAGTTACATTTAAGCCTATTAGGTCATTTAAGCATATTACGTTTCACAGCGTTCGTCTATCACACCATGGTTACTGAGCAAGCCTATTTATGTCGTTCAAGCTTAACATGAGTCAAGTCTCTATTTAAACATAAAACGATTCACTATTTAAGCTAATTTGGTCATTTAAACATAACACGATTCAAGCGTTTACATCCATGATTCAAGTCACTTCGTAGTCACTATTTAAGCCTAATTTGGTCATTTAAACATAAAACGATTCAAGCATTTACATTCATGATTCAAGTCACTTTCAAGCAGCGATTTTATGCATAATCTGATTCAAACTAACTCAGGCATAACTGAAAACATAGCTACAGGCTATAAATAGATTCTGTGCGTATTCTAAGCTGGAATTAAAAGCTGATCGAGACATGCATAACTGATGGCAGCCAGCAAAAGTCTGGGTATACAATCTAGTTGTGCATAAACGGGTATGAAATCCTCAGGCAACAGTTTTTCATTCAATTCTTGACATTTCTAACGAATTTAGCTAACCCTAATCTGACATGCAACATCAATCTGCTGAAAACGTTTTTGAAAATAATAATAGCTTAGTAGGAGACAAACACTTACGATTCACTTCGAAGTTAATATATGATTATGAAACAACTAAACATATATACGTTAATTCTAAGCGTTTATCATTCATTTTGAAGTTAGAAAATGATTATGAATTAACTAAACGTACATTCGTTGTTTCTAAACATTTATAATCCACTTCGAGTTATTTTTCAGGCATGAATTAACTGAATAGGTTCAAATCAAAGCTAAACATGCATAATTCACTTCGAATTAAATCTTCAAGCATCAATTAACTGATTAGGTTCGAATCAAAACTAAACACGCATAATTCACTTCGAATTAGATGTTCAGACATAAATTAACTGAATAGATTCGAATCAAAGCAAAACATGCATAATTCACTTCGAATTAAATCTTCAAGCATCAATTAACTGATTAGGTTCGAATCAAAGCTAAACACACATAATTCACTTCGAATTAAATCTTCAGGCATGTATAAGCTGAATAGATTCGAATCAAAGCTAAACATGCATAATTCACTTCGAATTAAATCTTCAGGCATGTATAAAGTTAACATATTCGAATCGATTCTAAACATGCATAATTTCTCATCACATAATCCATGAAATTAACTAAACCTAAGCTGACTTAAATCATCGCTTAGGTTAAAACGCTTCGAAATTAATACTAATTTAGGAGGCGAGGAACACCCATCTAGACTTCAAGCCAAAGGCTCAAATCCAAGGCTGCTGGCTCGACTCTATGGCTCGAACGACTCCCATTTACCCGGGTTTTGCTCACCCACGCACGAACAGACCCCCAAACTGTGCCCAATTCCTGCAAATCGAACCCAATTTCAACCCCAACTCTCATCACTGTCCCGAATTGGTGATGGGCATTCGATGCACCAGATTTAATCCCAAATTATAGAGGAATTGAAATAACTATGAGCTGGATTGCAAGGCCATACTCTGTAGACGTTGGATGCCCAGAATTCACCGCCCAGGCCATCAAAATTGTGGCAAAACCTTTGGATTCCTACCTAGATTCTGCAACATAGTGTTCCTTTGAGGTTAAGGGAGGTGAAATCTAGAGGATTTTGAGTTGGGTTGAGGAGAAATCGAGGCTTTCAAGCTTCACTTGGCCGCGTTCATGGTGAGGGAGGAGAGGAGGAAGACGAGCAGGGAAGAGAGAGAGATGTCGGGCTGGGGGGGTTCACGACCCGGTAGAAGGAAAGAAAAGGGGGTTACAAAATTACACTTTGAAATCGAAATTTTTATCGGTTTCTTTTTAGAAACCGAGTTATGTATCGGTTTCCGAATTTTGAAACCAATAGGTTCATCCGTTTCAGAATTAGAAACCGTATAAAGGGTTTCTAACTTCGGTTTCCAAACACTTTTTTTGAAACTGTTTTATATTCGGTTTCAAATTTTGGTTTCTAATGACATGTTCCTTTGTAGTGATAATTATAAGATAGTTCTTTTGCTGCAATACTCTCATACAACCAAATGAGGTAATGAAAACACGACTACAAACTTGTTTGCATTACAAAGTTGATTACATCTAACCAAACATTATATTATATCATTTGCATGGCATTTCGAAATCCTCAATTATTATTATTTTTTGTTGAGTTTAATTGGGATTTTAGGGTTTTGATCTTATATTGAAGAGGCGATAGCTCTTTTTGTACTGGTACAGTCTTTGAAGCATATGCCTGGAGTAATTTTGTGCTCCAACTAGGATGCTTAGAGCCTTCTCGTTTGGAAGGGTGAAGATTTTATGGTTACAACTATGCTGAAAATGGAGGACTTATACCTTTTTTCGTTGATGGCACGTTACCAATATTATTTATTTTGAATGTGTTCTTTTCGATGATTGAGTAAAAGCCTGATTTTCTTCAGAATTGTGCCTGATTACGGGTTTTCTTGCTCTATCTTTTGAACTCAAAACAGATGGCCTTTTTATTTTCTTTTTTTAAAGGCATTTGAGTTTTGGTAGTTGGGAATTTGAGGTTAAAATAGTAGCAATTTTGGTTGTTTTTTTATTGGTAGGCAAATGCTTGATGTTGTTTTTCTTAGGGTGTAGTTGTGAAGGGTTAGAAAAACCTGAATAAGGTGAAAGTTCTTTTGAGAAATTCCATAGATAAAGCTGAAGATATTCTGAATTAAAACAGTACGGATTGCTTCTCAATTGGATGATCTTCTACCAAATTTCTTATTTTTCTTGTGTTGGAAGATTTTGCTGAACTTGGGTCAAGTGAAAGTTCTTCCAATGAGTCTGATGAAGATTAGTCCAGACTCTTATGGGTTTTCTTGCTCTAATTTTTGTATTGCAACTGCTGGGTTTATTTACATGTGAGATTATTTATGATTTGTAATCAAATGTATGATACTGTGTTCTTGGGAAGTAATGGTTAAAAGGCTAGCAAAATCTGAGCAAGGTGAGGTTCTTCTCTGAAAACCATTGGTAAAGCTAAAGATGTTGTTAATTAGAGCACTCTGCCTTGCTTTATAATTGGATGTTTTAATGTTTGATTTCTTTGCCTTCATTTCTTTGCGTTATAAAGTTCTTGGAAGTTAAGGTCAAGTAAAAGTTCTTCTCGCCCTGATTTCATAAAATGGGAACTATGGGTTGGTTTAGATTTGAGTCTTAATCTGGGAATTTGGTGTTGCTTATACAACATGGATGCTTGCATAGCCCCTAGAACTTCAATTATCATCATTGTCGTCACCATAATCAAAATCTGTAGGGTCACAGAAATGAAAAGCGAGACCCACAACAGATGATCAGGGGCATTGTAATTATCTTCATTGCTAGCGGACTACATGATTGAGCTTTCCTGATGGCTATTGTTGCACGAGTTACAAACTTGGCCAAATGAAGGAATGAGCTCAAGATTGTTATGCAGCTCATTACTAGTACAATTCATTTACTGCTCTTCTAATTCTTTCTTCTTGACATTCCAGCATTATTTTTCCAGGAACACATGATTTGTCACTCTTAAATCAAGTAGGATATGTTGATATGTTGTCACACATATAGGAAAATGAACCACAAAAGTATGGTTAGTATATCATGACTTCAAATCTTCATCTCCTCTATCTTACCGACTAAATGTGTTGAGTCATTTTGAATTTACATAATCCTAAGTGTCCCTTTCAGTGTCACATAACTAATTGAACTTGTACCCATTGCTATTGATCCCTCTAGCTTTTTTGATAGTTCCTAGAGCTAACTAGGACAAAAAGGAGAATATTTGGACAATAATAGCCACATATACACAGAGACTGCCACCTTTTCTTTCTTTCTCTTCATTTCAGATGTTACGTACAATTGTGCGGATCTTTGGCAAGGAAGACTGGATGACACTAGAATTCTGAAAATGCACAAGAGATTTTAATGTTATAGCTTTGCTGTATGGGAAAACATTATTACAAATTAGTTTTGATAATTATATTTTCTTAGGAACAACTGAGTTTCAATCATTATACTTTCTTAGGAATCTTGAGGAAGGATGCTATGAGATTTTCAAGTTTTTTCTATTCGCTTGTTGATGAATGTCATATTTGCATAGAATTTCATGGATGTTTTGGAGTAATTTTAGGGCATTAGTGTGCTAATTGTATAATTTATGTGTGTATTTCTACTATTATGCTTGATTTTACTTGTTTTGAGTGTGCTTGCATATTTTGACTTTGTGAGCCAAATTATGTGAGTATAATGATGATTTTAAGGTCTTATGGATTAAAGAATGTAGCAAAACAGGTGCAAAGACACCCAACATGGATATACCATGGTTAGTGCCACGATCCAGGAACTTCCAGGAAGAAGTAGTAGGACAAATAAGGGAGGACCACCCAACTAGTGGCACCATGATCCGTGGCAGTCCCTACACTCATACCGTGGTGAGCTTGCTTCCCAAGTCACCATGTTTTCTTTGCAGTTGCTCGACTTTCAGGCGGTTTTTATGTTTGGTTGGAGCATTCTCGCCGTAAAAGTCTTGTTTTCAACCTTATTCTTCATTCCATTCCACCCACTTTCACATTCACCGTCTAGATTCAGATTTAGATTAGATTAGAGGAAAAGAGACTAAACTGAAGTGGTTGCAAGGATTCTACGGCGTATTTGCAATCAACGGATTCAAGCACATTCTTTGGCTAAGCATTTCTTTTTCTCTTCTCTTCTCTTCTCTTATCTCATTTTAAGATTTATGCTTTGTAATTTGGATTAGCTTTGGTGTTTTGATATTAGATTTATGCAAATAGTAGTAAATTTTTCGATCTATTGTTAATCTCTTTGAGTACGTTGGAATTGTTTGATTATTCTATCAAATCTGAGATGTTTATTGTCTTGTGAGAAACTTGACCACTTTCTTGCATGTTTTGTGTATTGAGTGAAGAATTGAAAGGTGAAATTTGATACTGAAACTTTTAGGATTTAACTTGATTGTGCAAAATCTTGAGAAAGTTACACCAATTGAGAAACCATAAATTTGATAATCGCACGCTTAATGAATCTAAACAAATCAAGAGCCCTTGAGAAATGATAATTGGTTAGATTTAATTCTTTTACTTCACCTTGAAAGAGGGTTGTGATACTTTGATTGTCAGTTTTAAAGCAACCCATTGAAGAAGAAGTGCTTGATTGATACATGAATTGAGAGATTGTTTATTTTGTATAATTCCTTGATTATTTATCAATTAGATTAGATAGTAGATTAATTTAATTTCAATCTCTAATTTTGATCCACTTAGCCTATTTTGAATAAATAAAGCCCATAAATTGACGTAGTCCTTATGGGAGGCGACTTTGATTTACTACAATGTCACTGCGTGCTTGCGGCCCTATTAAGTTTTTAGCACCGTTGCAGGGGATTAGTGTCGAATATTGAGTTTTTTTCGATTGGTTTGATTAAGAATTTTTTTTTTCTTTGAAAAATAACCAAAAAAAATAAAAAAATTGAGGAAAAAATGACAGTAATTTTTCATTTTTCCCAATTTGAGCATAAATTATTTTGGAGGTGTTTTAAGCATTTGAATGTCTTTCTTGCCCAATGTAATTATTATGTGGGTAAATAAAAAATTTTGGATATTGTTGATGAAGGTGTGAATAGTAAAATTTGTGCTTGTTTAGAGTGTTGGGGTTTTTTGGGTAAAAGTTTTGATGAGGCTTGGTATTTGCTTGAGTGGATTTCTGGGCTTCATTTGAGTTTGAGAATGCTAGTCGTGTTTTTGGATATTTATTCCCTAATCCTTGTGCATTCTATATTAGATCTTATTATGCCTGCTTTATGGTGTAACTTGTATAATTCCTCTTATCATGCTATAAATTCATGTCCTTATTATGCATGTTATGCTCAACCTAACTTTGCATCACTTGTGAATAATACTGATTTTATCCTAAACTTACCTGATTTATCCTTCCCTTTAGCTCAGTGCACAAGGCTTGAGGGGGGTGAGCCTTTTGGGGGAGTTGTCAGGTTTAGTATTTTTGATACATGTTGGGAGTCAGAAAATACTTTAGGTGAGGTGCATGATTTAGTGGAGACTCTTTTGGAGGGGACACTCGATGTGTTTGTACATGGTGCCTTTCCTAGCCTTGGTTGTGATACTGTTCTCCCCTATCCCCCTTGATCATTCCCATGTTGCCTCTATGCATTCACTACCCTCTCCTCCACTTGAGTATTACATTGATGCGCCATTAATAATCATGTGATTTGTGATGTTCTCTGGATTTGGCTATGAGGATAACATGTTTGACATGCTTCGTGGGAATGTTGATGATTGTATGTCCCTAAGTTACCTTGCAGGCTATGATCCCTCCATTGACCCTTATAGTTTGTATCTAGAGGACTTTCCTAAGGAAGTCATGCAAACTATATTCTTTAATCCTTCCTATGTTTTTTCTGGGGCCTTTGATAAGGTTAAGAGGATACTTATTTTTTTTGGTGTGATTTTTATTATTGCCTCTTACCTTATCTTTTCCAAATTATGGTCCCAGGAGTCTATAAGCTCATGTGTGCTTTGATGACATCTGACGTGGAGAGCAAAGTCTTGAAGATATAATGGAGTAGCTGATGCTCCATGTGCCCCAATTATTAGGAGGCCTTAGCTTAGGTGCATCTAACACTTAACCTGATGAGATTGTTATCTTTTGTTTCCTTGCCCTTCTCTGACTTTCTTACTTTGAAAATGTTTTATTTAAGCATCGAGGAGGCTCGCTTCATGTTTTTATTTTTGTTTTTAGTTTGAATACTAGTTAGAGCATGTAGGTTTAGGTTTCCTTTCTTTTGCAATGGTGTGTTGCACGTTGGGTTTGCATATAGAATTGCATGCAAGGATAGTGTGGATTGGTTTGAGATGCTCTCCAATGGCGCTTTTGCTAGGCAAAATAACTTTCATGAGCTTAAGTGTCTTTTGATGAGTGACCCCTTCAGTGCGAAAATTTTTGAAGGATTTGTGAATGTCTCTTATTTTGGCCTTTGTCATGATTGAGAACTTTGTTTCCCCCTTAGATTCCTTAGCACTGTTATTGGTACATAAGCTTCGTTTTAGGAGCTAGATGAGACCATGTTAGATATTCTATGAAATTTTGAGCCTTCTTTAGACTAATTCTTCATATTTAGTCTTAAGTTCTTTCATGTGCCTAACTCTTCAAGTTCTATATCTTCAACTTGCCTAAATTTTTGTTCAAAACCACATTAGCATGTGCATAGTTGATGATAGAGGCATTTCTTTGTTTTTGAACATTTTAGCCACATAGCCATGTAGTCACATAGCCTACCTTCTCTTACATGTTAATACATTTGCTAGCCCTTTTGAGCTTATGGCCCTTTTCTTGTTGTAATCCCTTCCATCTTAGCCCTTGGCCACACACATATTCCTATTCTTAAGCCAATTATATAGGTCATCACTTCCGGTTTATTTGTGGGAAGCTTATGGGACTAATTGAGGTTAGAGTTGGTTCGTATGTTGGCTTGACGAGGGCATGATGGTATTACAGATTTGGAGTGTCCCCTTGATGTTGATATGAGTTGCGTATATATGTATTAAGTTGTGAGTTGTCAATTGGTAGTCTTATGCCTTTCATAGTTGAATTCTTATTTCTTTTTCCCAAAGCAAAAACAAAAAACAGAAACATTATGTGGAAAAACAGATGAAAGAATAAGAAAAAGAAGGAGAAAAAATGAATTAAGTGAATGACATTGGATATGTACACAGCTTGTATTCCTTCTTTGTCAACTCATTTCCCACTTAATTCAAGGAGGATGTTCACTGTGTTTTGAGGTTTAGAGTGTTGGTGAAATTTATGGTTACTTGATGCTTTGTTGGTTGCTCCCTAGTCACTCAGCTAAAGAGCTCCACATTGCCCAAATTAGTTAGTCCACTCATTTTCCTTAAACCTTATTTAGCCCATGTTACAACCCAAGTAAAGTTCTCTTGAGTGTTATGTGCAGGTTGCATTCTTCATGTTGGAGAATTTGAGAGCCTTGAAAAGCATATGATAGTTTGCATCTTTGGAATGAGTCTTAAGTGAACATATGTTGTATTTCAAGTACATGAGTGGGAGTGATCCACACTTTGCAAAAATGAGGTTTTATCAGTCCATATGGCTCTACTCAATTCCATGTGCTTGCATGTTGTGCTTTTTGGTTCTTTGGGATGATCAAGTTTGATTTCGAGCTTGTGGTCATATACTTTCGAAAACATTCACCTTCTCCATAACTTGGAATGCCTTATGCATTATTTGGGGTTGCCACTCCTTGATATTCTTACATGTGAAGTGTTATGAGTTGCCTAATTTGAGGAGGTTGTTATGTTTTTGAGTCCTAGATGCATCTCCCCTTGTCGGTTTTATCTAGTGTTTGTTTAAGGACAAGCAAAGATTTAAGCACTTACACACACTAATTTAAGTAAAAGTTGCAACAAAAGTTAGTGAGAAATTGTCTGGTATTCTAAATTGAATTGATATAACAGTGGTTGTAGTTGTGAATTGGAATTGTCTCATTTGATTTTTTTATTATTGAAAAGTATTCTCGTTTTTTGTTTTTATTTGTGTGAAATGCTTAAGATACATTAGTTGGGGAGAAAATTATGAAAATATAACATCATCTTTGAAACATCTTCCCCTTAAGTTCACCTTGTTAACCGATCCATGTTCTTAGTACCCTCCTCATATACCTTGTTTTCGTTCTATTGTAGCCCAGAGAGAATGCCAATTGGAATTTTGATTAGGTGAAAATATGATGAGTTATCCCTCCTATCCAAATTTGATGCCTTTGTGCGTGCCCCACCACCGCCCTCTCGAAGAAAAAAGGTAGTCGTATTGCTAATCATCAAGATGCCAACCAACTCAATGAGGTCTCTCTGATTTAATGCTTTTAGCTACAACGCAATCGTTAATAAAATTGAGATCAATGTTACAACAAAGCGCCAGTCTTATGGGTATCATCTTTCAATTTTGTATCCTCTGTTATCCAATTTTTGGTTTTAGATCACAACTATTTGGGTGAAAATAAATCTACTGCCTCCCTGCCACCTAATGAAACCGTTTGACTAATATTAGGCCGAAACTACTCCTGGATCAGATGTTGTGACTATAACAAGGTTAAAATTACTACTTTTGACATGGATCCTCGGTATTTCTTTAAGGAATGCTATAATCATCTACTCCATATGGTGCAATTCTTCAGCGCAACCCATATTATTCTCCTCTGTTTATAATAAGAAGTCACTTTATAAAGTGACTCCTTCGAAATTACTAGCTTTGTGCCTTTGCTATAGCTCCCCCTCTGTTATTTCAAAAACCCATAAGATAGATCTATAGAAAGTGACTTCTTATTATTTCTCCTGCTGGGCATTCCTTTTTGTTAAGAACTATGATGAACAATTATCTGCAAGTGTTTCACTCCATATAGTGACAAACGAAGTTATACTGACAAAGAAAGTCGGTCCATGAATCCGTATGTTTTGTTGAAGAATCTTTCAATCAGAAAGAAAAATCATCGAGGAGGTTGCCTATGTTGGATGCACATTGGGTATCAAATCATCTGCTGTCTAGTCTCTAATATGATGTGCAGTCTGGATTGGTTAGATTTTGGAATGGTAGTGATGCATTGTAAGATATCATACTAACGAGTCATCTATGCTAAAGCAGTAGTGTACCATCTTAAGGAACGTGTTTTACTAAACCATGTTATCTGATTATTATAGAATATTTATCTGTATTGATGTTTGGGTACAAAATCTTGTAAGGTGCCAAGTGGTGACTTCCATTGAATGGCTTTTATCAAAGAAGTTCAATTCTCACTCATCCTAGGATGTCTATGCTGACTAAATCCAATATGCTAATATTTGTTTTCGTATCAAAGCCTGCTATATCAGACGCTTACACGTTATTGTTAACAACACCCCTCTGAAAAAGGAAAGGGAGCAGGCAAGAGAACATTTTCAGAGTGTTCAACTTTGGAAAAGCGAGGGAAAATGGGAAAATAAAAACTGATCTAAACAAATAAGATCAAAAGCTTACTTCGATAGCTTACGCTTAAGATTTAAGGCTGTTGGGAGGGCGCATGTATTGGGCGTGGTCTAACGACTAGTTGTATTTAATGGTGTTAAATAATAGCAGCTCGTATATAAGATAAAAATATATTCAATTTAATCAAACCAAATGAATGAAAAAGTAGAATATTTATTATTATTAATCACGTATGATTAGAAAATAAAAATTAAAGGATACTAAATAGAATTTACTATTCAACTACCCGTGTATGTACTTGCGCAATAAACTAGTTTTTAGTGATTGCAATTAATTGTTTGTTGAAAAGCTTGGGTTTTTGTCGGTTATGCTGATGGATTTGAACTCCTCTAATAAGATCCATCGTATTAGCAAATAAACTTTAGCAAAATGATAAATGTCTTGCTTTTGCTTAAAAATCATATTATCATGTGCTCAAATTGATAAAAGTGATATAATTGAACAGTGGAAGCAACTACAAGTTATAAAATGTGTAAAATCATCTTTTTATCCATAATCTACCACCTTTCGTAAATGCATATATCAGATGCCCTCGTAGATAGGGTTGATCCGATTATGGTCTTATTTAATATTTTATCGATGTAGCTGACAAGTATTTAAGCTTAGCAAATACACAATTAAGCATAATCATTAAAAATTGGTGATTTTAAATGAGAAAATATGTTAATTTTGGATGGGGCAAGACATTTAAAAGTGTCTTACTGCAAGACATATATCATCACTCTAAACTTTATACTAGTAATTTCATATTGGAAATTAAAATTTGTTAATAATACGACGCCTTTAATCAATACAATTCATCAGTATAGCACTCTACCACCATTCAGGCCTATAATATTTTTTCAATTCAATATTACGATGATATAATAAGTTTTAGTCCAATGCATGATATTACTCTGTTTTTTTTTTTTTTTTTTTGCCTTTTCATGTCTTCACGACCTTTATCTCTTTTCTAATGTATCTATTAATTTTGTTTATTTGAGCATTCTCCCAAAATTTAGGATTGTGTTGTTGAAATAAATGAAAAGAGCTCCGGATCAGGTTTGAGTCTTTGACATTGGCATTTCCAAAAGATAATGAGAAAGAAAAATTGATATTTACATATGTTTGCAAGAGGAAAATCAAACTTACAGCTTGGATTTTCTCATTCTTTCTTTGGGGAGCTACTTTTAAGCTTGCACTGCCTTTTATTTCATGGCAATATTGTGCATCAACAAGAAATAAGCAGGATTTGCATCCATCATTATGCTCCAAGCACACCAAGCCATCACCCTTTCTAATTAGTAAAATGGCCACCTAATCCTTTTAGGCTCTTTCTTCTCCTTCTCTGGCAATAAACTTGATCATTTTCAACACCTCACTCTTCCTGGTAGCATATAGACTAAGGTTTTTCATGGTCTATCTCACCAATTGAAGTTGAGAAGGCATCATAAAACTCAAGCTTCCGCAGATTTTCTCAGTCCAAATTTTGCCTTGCTTCGATTCTTTCGATACCTTGGAAAGTTCAATGTGGTGTCTACCAAGGTCTCTCTTTCTCCCCAGTCCTCCGACATGTTCTCTGATAGGTCCTCAAGCTTCAATTTGAACCTACCAGCACTCTTGTGTGTGCACTGAGAGACCGAAGAATTGAGGTGGCTTAGACTATCCCAAGTGTTGTCACTCATATCAGAACTGGGTTCCGGTGGGGGTGGAGGCTTGAAGAACAGGCAGACTACTGCTATGTCATCCGTCCTCGATGATGGGAATCGGCTTTTCCATGCTCGAACTGCATGTGCTACTAGGAATTTTGCAGCCATGGATCGCTTCTTTGCTGCCAATACTATCTTCACTACTTCAAAGTTTGTTAACACATCCCACACCTGAAATAGGCACCTACAGATTAGTTAACAGCTTTGATGGATGGTTTTTTTATTCAAGTGCTTCTCCTCGCTCAATATTTAATAGACTCCTGAACTCTAGAGTTAATGAGGTATCATAGGTCATTTTACTTAATTGATTTCATGTAGGGCCAGATTTTTGTCAAGAACATTGTTAGTTCGTCCAACAAAATTGTCAAGAAAATAAAATGATAATTACATTATGACTAAGGGTATGTTCTTTTCGACTTATCATAAGTACTTATCATAAGCATTCAACAATTTTCAGTACAATTTAGCGGAATTCAGCATCATTCAACACAACTCAATATAATTCAATACTGTTATGTACCTATTGAAATTACTTAGTTATATTTTCTTCAACTACTTATCATATTCCAACATGATTCAATATGTTTCAGCATGTTTAAACAATTTCACCAATAAATTCTCACAAATTGAAAAGAATATGTCATAAGCTAATGAGGAAACAACCATTGTGCTCTGGGTCAAGTTTAGGTTATCAGTTTGTTTTTGAATTGGTTCAATAGTTTGGCTAGTTTTGTTTTTTTTTTTTTTTTTGGGAATAAAGTTTTAATTTGTCATGTTTTTGGGGAAAATTGGAATAAAAAGATAGGCCAGTTCCAAGCCAAGCAATACTTGCTAGCCTGGGCTCTTAGCTGGGCTGAATTTTGTGGCCCATTGTTGGGAAACATGCCCATAATTATTTATTCGGAAAATGAAAGATGGAAAGCTTTTCTCTAAGTACAAATATGTTGAAGACATTAGCTTGTGGTAGTCGAATCCTGAGAACAACAAAAGTCACGTTGTAAATCGGGTTGATGTAATGTAATGTTTAGTTAAATGTAATCAACTTTGTAATACAATCAAATTTGTAATTTTGTTTTCATTACCTTGTTTGGTTGTATGAGAGTATTGCAATATAAAAACTATGTTGTAATTGTGATTATTACAAACTAAGTAATCATAATTACATTGTAAAGTTAACTGCATTATATTTTTATTATATTACATCTAGCCAAACATCACATAAGATTAAATGTGATAGATAAAGGGTTGTCTCAACCTTTAGATATACGAGGGCTTGATGTTGGCGTCTGTATTGCATCCAAAAATATGAGAAGGATCCTCTTGACTCAAAAGGAGTCATTAATGATAATGCCAGGCGGGACAATTATGGATGTATCTCGGGCATCCTAAACCCCAAATTGAAGAAGATTGTAGGACAGGAAACACAGACTTGTAAGAGGGGTACATAAACTAAAACACAAGTTAAAGGAGAGTGAGATGTTTTGTGTTGTGATTGTACCCAGGTAATCTATCTATTTTCATATTGTACTGGATTCATAGGATTTTACTAGACTGTGTTTCCCCCTTGCTGTGACAGGTTTTCCATGTGAATTTGGGTGTTCTATCTCGTGTGTGTGCGCATTTTTATGTGCTCAAGAGTGTAGCACATGCCTACCGAATGCTTCCGTCCCCCAACACCCATCAAGTTAATTGAAATATATTCATGCCATTTGAGTTTAGGCTATTCATTGAAGTCAAAATTAGTTTTCCTTAATTCAAATTCTCCAATTGAATAATCAGATATGCATATGAATCAAGTTTGCTAGTTCTATAACTAACTTACATTATAGCCAAAATGCATGAATCTGATGTGACAAATGCACAAGCTTACCCCATCGGTGGCAAGGACAACAAATTCATCTTGGGGACTCAACTTGCGGTAGAAGACTTGTGGGATAGAAATAAGACCACAATCTTTGAGGCAGAAGTCTCCGAAAGCCCTGGTCATGGCAAGTCCAGGGCAATCTTCATCAGGCAACCACAGTCTGAGCACCGCGGGTTCTTCGGCAAGTGAGAAAACTCTACCATTGCATCGCTTCACTCTTTCCGCTTCTTGAGGCAGACTTGGCTTCAAATCTACAGTTAGTTGGACAGGAATCACCTCCTGTTTCTCCCCTCTTGTGCACATCACTGCCCTTGAGTCCCCCAAGTTGCCTATTATTAGGTTATCTCCCTAGGGAAAAGAAAGCCATACAAGGTTAGAGTTTGTGTAATCTTCTTCTGAATTTTTATTTTTATTTTTTTGGTCAACAAGCTAGAGTCCATCTATGTCCATCTGATAAAATTTACCTAATTCTCTGTTGGACCTTACTGATCAGAAATACTTTGGTTTGGCTTGATCAGTCAAACTATATGAAATTAACCGAGTTTATAGTGAACCTAAACAACTCGTTTGCCAAATTTAATATTATATGTATGCTTGAAAGATCCTTAAACACAACTATTGAAACATGATGACTACAGGCACACTAAAGAAATACCTGTTTGACAACAGTTACAGCAGTGGTGCCACTGCAATAACTGTCAATGGAGGCATCAAGGCTGAGCTCCTTGTCAACGTCTTTAAACGACCTCATAAAGTTGGTCTTCCATGAGTAGAACACTGAATAAGCATCAAAGTCCTCGCTGGCATCGACATAGTCAGAATTTTCAGCTTCCTCATCATCCTCGTACTCATAGAAGGCATCAACATCACTCTGACTACGACCATTTGTGTGAAGGAGCTTCTGGGCAGTTGAGAGCTTCATTGGCAGTTGGTCCCGGGCCCGACAGGCCACCTTATGCCCACTTGGCCCGTGCCCGTCAAACACCCCACAAAAGTACACCCCCTTCTGACCTGTGAAGTCCTGAACATTCACATTTTTGTAAGATTTTGAGTTAGGAAAACGTCCACCATTTCTTGGAAATATGTGCAAAGGTTTGATGTCAATGACCCAAAATCGAACCCAACTTGGAGAAAAGACCTGTAAACCTTAAGACAATTGACTCAAAATTGAATTTGTTATTAGAATTTTTTTTTAATTCAAACATTTTTTGACGTTAGTATCAATTGTTTCTTCTTCCAAGTATTGTAGCAGAAACCAATATTACATAGGCCAACTCAAAATGACTCAAACCGAATATTATGCTGGGAAACTCATGTGACCATTCCAAAACCAACCTTTTGCAGGGGTTTGTCAGGAAATGCATTACATGATACCCTCCCAAGCCAATTATCTTGTTCTAATCTAAAACAAATTTGAAGTATTTGCCAAAAGATTGATAATGTAATTAAGAATTAGTTTGAAAAAAAATACCTTCTATTCAGAATTATGGTAATTCAGATATTTTGCACGAATGAAAACCACAAACGTAAGGCAAAACTACGGAAATTGGATGAAAATCCCATGAACAAATTCAAATATTGTTCTGTAAGAAAGTTCCATTATGCCCATAAGAATTCATTTCACAATTCAATATTTCCCATAAAAACTGTTTCCAAAAAAGACACAAGAAAATCGTTCATGACCCCATCTATGTGTCCCTGAAATGATTGCGAAAAAGGCTTATGAAATTCTACCTCCCAAACTGTCATGGCATCTTGATTAATCCCTTTCTTCCCCTGTTGAGTAGCCATGGATACATAATCAGAAAATCCTTGAATCCTAATAGAAGCCCCACAATCTCCTTTCATCACCTGGCTTTCTTCTTCACATCCTTGGTCACACTGGCAAATCTGTTGATCTCTGTAGCTTCCATGGTTCCCTTCTTTGCTGCAACAGGCTCCCATTTTAATTTGTTGATAATCCCCCAAAATGTATTAGCCCAACCTAAACCAAACCCGATGATAGGATTCTAGGGAAAACCAGGCCAAGTCCAGGAAAATGTCGGGTTTTCGAGGCGCCCAGAAGGCTCAAGATAGGATGCAATGCAATGCTAGGAGGTTTGTGGTTGTGTTTAAGATTAAGAGATAGAAATTACTCCTAAATAGCAAATTGGGGAACAAACATGAGAAGATTTTATGGCAATGAAGAAAAACATAATATTTCTTAGGATTGATTTAGAAACATCAGCAACCATGCATGAATATGAATTGAATTATCGAGAGAAGCTTTCAGATGTACAATAATTTGATAGGGTTCCATTTTTTTCCCCCCTGACCCCCTTTTTTGGTTAAGATTTTGGGGATTTTGCTCCCCTCAAATTTTGATGAGAATTTGATCAGTTAAAGTTAATTGTTAGTGCAAACTGCAAATATCCGAAAATACCATGTTTTTCTGATTGGCGCATGCATTATCCATTCAGAGGTCCCTTATTTTTCTAGGTTTGATTTCTAAATTTGGCTACAATCTTAGTGCGATTTATGTCTTGTCTGATGCTTCCGACTTACCAGATCCATTATGGACAGCGTGACAGGGGTGCAAATGTCAATCTGAATCATTTCTTTCCAAATTTTGTTGATTTTATCACCATTTATTCATGCACTTAGCTGGGAATTTTAGATAAGGAAAAGCTCCCCTTTACACTTACCAGTTTGATGTCTTGGTGATTTGTTTTCTTTTTCCTTTCCTTTCTTGGGAAATCTTTGGTATGGGGAAAATGCCAACGCATTTGCATCACATCATAGAAATCCAAGATAAGATTAATGTACGCTGGTGATATAATTAAATTGGACACAGTCAGGCAATTTTATAGTTACATTTTTTTTTATTTTTGGCAGCATTGCAATGCATCATTTTTTGGTGGCTGTAACATACATTTCTGTTCGTATTTTATTAGTAGACAAGCTGAAGTTATAAATGTGAATTGATGGTATATTTAACCAATGGGTTTGGCTACTAGTTAGTGTTTTCAAGAAGTGAGAGAGTAAACTTATTTAATTAATTATGTTGGGTACTGTGGGGGTGATCAAAACTGGTTAATTGAGAACCTAGCTCGCAAACATTATGAGCTGAAAATTGAACGAAAACTTTCAGTTAACTGAATTTTTCAGTTCAACAAACATATGAGCCGTTACCGAACCGAACCGAGTTTTTTGGTTCGGTTAGTAGTTAACTATTGATTTAAATTGTTAACTTTCAATTGTCACTCCTTTTTAAATCTAATTTAACTATTTATGACACCAAATATTAGTTTACACAATATTGTATGTTTAGACTTATCTTTTTATAATTATAAAAGTCTATGTTCGACTAATATAAATCAAGTATTTTTTAAAAAAAATTGAAGCCTTCGTTTTGGTTAACCGTCTTCAAACAGCCGAATTGAAACTGAAAGAGAAAACGCGAATTTTTTTTCGTTGGATTAACTGAATTGAAGTGTTTTGAAAAATTGATTTAGTTAACTGGTTTTTCGATTCAAGTTTTTGGATTTTTGGTTCAGTTTTTCAGGTTTGGATTTTTTTGTTCACACCTAGGTACAGCACCATTGAATGCAATGAAACGAAAGATGGAATTTCTTTAATAGAAATCAATAAAGAGGGGTTTACCATTGACAAAAGCGCCCTTTCAAAAAGGGTGGAGGCTATGTTTTCTTGGAGGAGAAGGGAGGAGAGAAACCAAAGAGGGAATACCCAAGGCAATTAACAAGTCGATTTTTGAAATGCAGTTGTGTTTCTTACCATCCCACTCCCTAGAAATATGTTTGGAGATGAATTTCTTTAAATTTTTTTTAACATAAATCATTAATTAAAATTTTTGTTGTTGGTTCCGGCTAACCAGTGAACCGAAAAAAATTGATTAGTCGATTATCTGTTAACTTGTCTGTCTGATCTACTTCCATTCGTGTTTTTTTTGAACTAACAAATTCGATTGAGATAAAACATCGAAATCAAATCGATGTGGACCGTAAACACTCCTACCTGGGACTCTACGTATAGATTAAAATAAAACAAATTCCTTTAGATTTTTAACTCATGTCATTCCCATAAAATTTCTAAGATGGTTACTGGTTTTTTTTTAATTTAAAAAATAAAAGTTAGTTAATTCCATATGAAATATTTTCTTTCCCATAAAAAGATTTTATAAAGATAAGTACAATTTGGAAGATTTTCTTTCCAAGAAAAAAAAAGGAGACTATTCAATTATGATAATTCACTATATTATATTATTAACACCATTCCCCAAACCCCCGCGAAAGTAAAACCCGCACTAAGAGGTGGTGGTATTGTTGTTGTTGTACATTATTAACACTACTCCCAGGATTAACAAAAACAATGCATTATATATAAAACATAAATGCCCCATTTATGGATAATCTATTGTGCTTGTTTGATTATTAATTTTTATCCAAATTTTGACAAACAAAGATAGTCACATATATATATTTTATATCTTATTTACTGCCAGAATATAATTATTATTATCTAATAAATAACAAAAGATATTGGATTTTCATCATTATTATTTTTTTTCTATATGTTTGAACATAAATATAAATATAAATATAAATATGGAATAACAGAGATATTGGATGCAATACAGTCATAGTTACGAATTTTATATATACAATATAATAATACGACCACATTACCATACAAAGGTACGAAATTGCCTTTTTTTTAGAGCACAAGAATTCAAGCGGTATTAATAGTTAATAATGCTAAGATTATCTTTCTTCTAACACATATTCTCATTGTGATCTATAAAACTTACTAGATTCCTTTAAATTTCTAGAGTATCAAAGTGCAAGCAAAGTATTAATAATTTTTTGGTGGTAAGATTACCTTCCTTTTAACACAAACAATTTTTCACATTTATGGTCATTAAAAACACATTTAAATATTTAATTTTCTATCTAATTATTTTTTAAATATAATTGGTGTTATTTAATTAAAAATACATGTATGGATGTTATAAAAAATGTCATCAATATTTTGATCTTCATTGATATTTTTAATTAATTTTTTTATCAAAAAAATTTAAATATTATAAGTTAATTATGTTATCAATTTTTTTATATGAAAAGGAAATTACTTTTTTGACTGCCATAATTTTCAATGTATGACAAAAAAAATTGCAGTACTACAATTATTACTAGAAACATTTGCTAAGTTGATTATAATACATTGAAAAATATTAGTTTCTCATAACTTGCATCTCTTAATAACTATTTTAACTTAAAAAATTACTAATTATTATACAAAAAATCTTGAAAACATGCGTTTGATGAAGATGTTAAATAATTTATTATAATTTTCATACATAATAATTACAATTAAAAATTTATAAGATCATCTGTTCCAGTGCCTGTACCTCACCGACACTTCACGCAATTTCAGACTAACTCATTGCATAAATGACTCTCTTTAGGCCCTGTTCTTTTTTGTGTTTGGGAGGATTTAGCTAACAACTTACAGCTTCTTACAGTTTCTTACATCTCCTTATAACTCCTTACATCCTTAACATAACCTTACAACTTCTTACGTCTTCTGACTTCTCCTTACATCTTCTTGCATCTTCTTACATCCCATGTAGATTTTCGTATAACATTCATTTATTTTTGTTATAGTAATTACAAAAATATGTATGTATATATATATATATATATATATATATATATATATATATATATATATTTTATTATACTACCAATATGCAAAATTTGTGAATATGTTATTAACACAACATTTATATAAACATAAAAATAGAATTTAATAACGTAAATCATATTTGAGTTTTGACATGAATAATATAAGTTATTACAGATAAAATAAGTGGACGTGCTTTTAAAATTGTAATACAAAGCTTTCAATTCATTCATATTTAAGTCTGAATCATCTATAAAAACTCTCAAACTGTATGTGATGAATGCGTTACAGCTTTTTCATCCCTAAGGTTATCCATAACAATTTTATTGCTATCATTATACAGTTGAACATTTGGTGATCATTTCTAATTTGATTCTCTTACTGAGATTGATATGCGCTTGTTATGCAGAATAATAAAATTGTGGATAGTACAACAAGAAACAATTATCTCAAGTTGCTACTCCTGTCTCATTTAAAATTGTTTACTAAAAAAAGGATTTCATTTTAAGAGTTGTATTCAATTTTGTGAGAAAATTTTATTTTTTTGTTATACTTTGCTTAATGGAAGATCAAACTAATGTAAATATAAAAAATCACCTCAAGTGTATGAAATTTTAATTGAAAAAATTTGTGGGGTTTAATAAATTTTACTGTTGTTTAATTTGCTTGGTTAAAGGTTTATTTTCAATAAGTATATTATTTTAATATTATTATTTCTCATCCAAAATGTTCATTGTAAAAGAAGCAAATTTTGTTTCAATAATATTAAGAAATAATTTATTTACTGATGGTATCAAATTTATTTCGTAAATATGACAATATATTACACGTTACTTTACAAATCATACATTAAACACCAATAATAGGTATACATGTCTACAAAATATACTATACAACTCTTCAATAATTCAACAACTTCCTACATCTATTCGTACAGCTTCTTACATCTCCTTATATTTGCTCACATCTACTTACATCTTCTTACAACTCCGTATATTATCTTACAGTTTACATGTGTATCTTATAGTGAAAAAAAAAAGCCCTTAATCGGATACATTGTTGGGCACATGATACACGTTTCAATAGGGACCCCACCCAATTTTTACAGTTTGGGGGTGTGTTTGGCAAATAATATTTTGAAAAGTTTTTTGGCTAAAAAGAATTTTTTTGATCAAAATTAACTATTTGATAGGTAAAATAGTTAATTTGGATGTTTGGAGATAGAGTTTTTTAGAAAAGTTTTTTGGGTCCAAAAAGCCAGTCCAAAAATTAGAAAAGTTTTTGAAAAAGCTAATTCCATGAGTTTTTTAGAAGAGCTTTTTGAAGAAATAATTATTTATCTCACAACTTTATCAGAAGCAGCTAATTTTACCAAATAATTTTTCAACAAAATAATTAATTTAAACAGTTAATATAAATAAATAACTCAAATAATTAATAATTAATAACTAATATAAACAACTAACCATTAACGGTTTTTTATCAGTCAGGTTATGGGTCAAAAAACTTACCTGGCTTTCAATCCTTCCCCTGTTTTCTTGTCCCCACGCTTCTTTAATAATTGTACGCCACCACGTCACATTTCAAGACACGGCAAATTTGTAATTTTGTACCCCCCTTAGATTTTTCCACTTTACTGACATCACACAAGCAGAAGTTTAGATCTTACTAGTCCCACCTCTGAACTCTTATAATTCATTTTGGGGAAAGTCGAGATATATCTTGCTCACCATCGCCCACTTCCCCAAACCAAATTAACAACAGGGAGTCCAGGGCGTGCAGTGTCTCAGTTTCATTGTCACTGACCATTCAGCTACTGATAATCGCTTGGTAAGCTCAAATGGGGGAACAACTCCACATCGTGATGTACCCGTGGCTGCATTTGGGTCACATAATCCCATATCTTCACTTCGCAAACAAGCTTGCCGAGAGATCAGGCCACAAAATTAGGACCACCCTCTTACTCCCCAAGAAGGCGCTCCCCCAACTCAACCACATGAATCTCCACCCTTCTCTGATCTCCCTCCACCCAATCACCATCCCCCATGTGGACCCCCTCCCTCTCGGCTCCGAGACCGCCTCCGATGTTCCCCCCC
>JACYFF010031952.1:19567535-19585651 GCA_017589665.1 Selenicereus undatus | reverse complement strand
TACACTTGGATTTGTTATCATCAAAACTTAATCAAAATAACTCAACAGCATACAAATTGAGGTCCTTTTAAATATCACCAAATGCTAGAGAACTCATCCTTAAGAAAATTGACACTACGGGATTTTGTTTCACGAAGAAAATATTCATGATCTCGATTGGTTCGAAGTGTTTTAATATTTCGTCCCAATTGAGTCCTACTACCGTTATAAAGTATATGATCACATCAAGTACTTAATAACGGCGAGATAGTAGGTACATATACCTATATCATGAATACATGTGGCTCCATGACATGCTTTCATATTCATGGACCCGCAGATGTCTAAAGTGAACGAATGCTAAGGGATTCGATGCCCTTGAAACCTTACAAAAAGGATTTCCTATTGCTTTACTAGCTAGACATAACTCACATTTTGCACCTTAGCCTACTGAGTTGGTCTTAAAAAGGTAATCTTTAGCTAGTTTATTAACTCTATCTTGACCCTCATGGTCAAGCCGAGCATGTCTAAAAACAGAGTTGAAAATGAGACAAGGATGGGAGATGTTCTATTTCGTTCATTGAAAAAACCTTTCAATGTGACATGGCCAAACAAATCACCATGCCATATGATGCCCAAGGCATCTAGACGAAAATTAAAGAAAACTAAACTTAGGGACAGAAGACACAAGGAAACATCGCACTCCAAGTGCATAGAGAGCATCGGGAAGAGACAACGTAGTCCCTTCAAGGAGCCTTGAATGATTTTGTCCTTAATTCAAGGACATCTTTTCTATTGTCGTTACCCAAAATGACAATTTGTGAACCCACTGTGTTGTGGCGAAAGTTCACAAGGATTAACTCGTTCCTGAACTATGCGCTTGGTTGCTCTCGTATCTGCAATCCACTAAGGATCCCAGTTAGCAACAAATGCTTGGGAGCGCACACATTATCCAGGAGGGGCTGTGGAAGGAGGTACCTTAATCGACTTTGGACAATCCTAAGCATAAGATGCCTAATTTCCATAATCATAGCACTCACACGTGCTATATGCTTCTCTTTATTTCCTTAGTCTTTTTTCCCTTTCGCAATACCATTCTTAGGTCTAGAGCCTTATGAGGGAATGGATCCGGACCAACCTGATGCTAAGCCAATCCCACTTGTACTCAACAGTGGGGTGATTTTTAATTCCCCCACTAGATCGACATTGATGCAATATGACAAAGTATAACATCTTGATCGATCTATTCTCAAACCACTTTTGGTTTGCTTTTAAGTTTTCTAGATACTGTTCACTAACAGTACCATCTTTGCCATCCTATGAGATCTAGAGCCTAATGAATGTCCTAACATTTCACGTTCATTCAGAAGAAACTGAATCTTCTAACATCATGTATCACAGTCAGCACTATCAAGTTCTCTTATTGGTAAACAAATTACCAACCTTATTTTAATTGCCATAGCTAAAGGTATATGCTATGTAAAGTGGACATTAGGCATATTTTCAAATAAATAAATTATCAAATACTCCATTATCCATGTCGTATGATCGAAAATTTCGCTAAGCTCATAATCATCTCATACAATCATGAATTAGAAGTTTTTATAACTTATTTATGATAATTTTCCATAAAACATAATTTATGGAGAATATTATGGTTAAACAAATTAACATTTCAGATATATCACAAATATATCCAACTTAATGTAAACCAAATTTATATGAAGTTATCTCATTATATATAATTTCTAATATGTCATTTAGAACTCTATCAATGACATCTCAAACATAAAATTTAAATCATTATATAAAACACATTTATATAATAAAATGAATCTATAATGCTAAACATATTTGAATAATAGCATGTTACAAAAGAATTTCATAAAATGCCCAAATAGCAATCTATAAAACACATTTATATAATTATATGAAACTCATTCAAATGTTACTCGCAAATTATAAACACATCTATAATATTACGAATTTAAATTTCATGAAACCAATTCATAAAGTACCGCTAAATTGCATAATTAGCAGGTAACATGAAACGAATCCACATTAATTAATTTGGGCAACAAAAAAAATGCTAAAACAATTAGCAAATTTATTACAACTTATGCAGTTCGCACATATAAAATACATTTATATAACGCTGCTAATTAGTGGTTGACATAAAACCTATTCATGTATCGAATGCAACATTGGTATGAAACATATTCATGTAATCATGTAATCGAATGTAACATATTTTTGTAACATGAAATATATTCAAATAGTAATCGCAATTAACCATATATAGAACAGATCTACATAACAGTAAAGTTTGGATGAAACGAATTCATAGTAAGACTCGCAAAATTATATAAAACGTATTCATAGAATACTGCAAATTTAAAATTTATGAAACAAATCCATAAGAAGATCAAATATCTTATATATCCAAATAATAATCACAATTAATTATACATAGAACAGATCCATATATTATTAGAATTTGGATGAAATGAGTTCATAACAAGGCTCGTAAATTATATAAAACGTATTCATATAATGTTGCAAACTTAAATTTCATGAAACAAATTCATAAAATAATTAAATACCCTATATATCCAAATAACAGCATGAAACTTGTTCATGTAAAACTCAATGAATCATTTTTGTTAACTACAACAATGACAGAACAATTAACTGATTTATAATTGCTCATGTTTTGCATAAAATTATTAAATCACGAAACGTATTCATGTGACGAGATATTATATAAAGCATATTTATATAATATAACTTATGAAACATATTCATTTATTGACCAAGAGGATCCTCATATCACATAGATATTTATCGAGTTCGAGTAAAACAAATTTATGTCTTACGTACTATATATATGAAACGAATTCATATAACTTTAACCCAATAAATCGATAACAAGTTACTCAGCATGAAAATTTCAAGTCGAAACATATATAAAACGAATTTATATATGACATTAAACATATTAAAATTTTGTAATGAATTCCCACTTTCAGGATTAAAACTAATTCGAAACCTTAATTCAACGAATGAATTAAATGCACGAAACTTTATCAACTTGAATATCATCATAATTCAATTAAAAATCATGTTGTGACTAATGATAATAATTAAACAACAATGGCTGGAAAAATAATTCGGCCTATAACAGTTGAAAATAGCCTGACCCATATCATTGAAATACGGAAAGAAGCAAACTGGCCCAAATAAAAAACTACCTGAAAAAAAAAACGGGCCAAACAAATCGGCCCATCAGAACCAAAATAAAGTCGGGCCTCCCCTTTTCCCTTTTATATGATGATTCAGCCCAAAAAGGGAGGGGGTGTTTAAAGGCCTGACCGAGCCCTCCTCTCTCTCTCCTCTCTTCCACCCGAGCCTTCTCTTTCTCCTTGGTCTGCTTCCCCAAGCTCTCCTCCTTGACTCTCTTCTCCTCTCGACCCTGAAAGCAAATCCCTCAGTTTTCCGGCGCCATAGCTGGAGAAATGGAGCACTGAGCTCCTTTCTCACACCACCACGACGACAGTTACAATCGCCCTTCCTGTTCCCGAAAACCTAGATGAGGAAGGAACCCCGACTTGCCGCCGAGAGCCCCCAAATAACCCACCAATGTGTAGATCGACGACAACCGAGTTAGAAAACACTAATTGTGCATCGGACGCGCCTCTCACGTGGTGGCGCGTGGCTCACACGCGCCACCAATTTGGTGCATTTTACGGTTTCTTTGCGGGATTTAGGTAGATCGGTGATCAAGGGTGCGGTTGGAGGAAGAAAGAGAGCCAAAATCTCCTTTGTTGACGGCGCATGACTCATATGCGCCACCCCTCTACGGCGGTTCTTATGGGTATGGTTTGGCTCACTTAATTCCATTTTCTACATCCCCCCCTTTTTTTTATTAATTTAGCCGGTTATAGTGCCGGGGGGGCATCGAGGCCCTGCCGCCATAACCGCCACAAAGGCATGAGTGGTGGGGACTGTTTGGTGGCAGACCACTAAGGTCTTTACTGCTACCATCGTCTTGTCGGGTTAGGGTTTCAAAGTCAAGAAGGGCAGAGAGACTGTTAGGGTTAGGGTTTCGGGTTCTCCCTTTAGTTTTTTTTTTTAAATTTTTTTTTGTTTTATCGTGATTAAGGGAAACGATTTTACGCCACTGACTTATGAATTGCACACAACTTGGACGAATATGCTTGTATTGAAAAGTAGCATAATACTCAGCAACGATTAATCACGTCTGTCATTCAAATTTAGGCTGAAGCATGTTTGTATTGCACGAACTAATCATAAGAGTTCAGTCTTTGGCGAAAATTAATCATGAAACATGTTTGGCTGAATCATCTCGCGTGTAATCAATTAAGGCATAATTACAGGAATTAATTTGGGCATGCCAAGTTGGAAGAAACAGAAATGTGCAACATTTAATTCGTCCATAGACATGATCTTTAACGATATAAGCATGCTGCTTGAATATTAGGGTTGCATAATTACGAAAATTAAGCAATTGAACATATAAACTAGCATGCTTTCAATAACTGGGGTTTAGCAAATTTATCAACCTATCAATCGGGACTAATCCAAACAATTTAGGCTCTGATACCATTGTAGGAAGAATTAGGACTAACCTAGATGCGGAAGTATATTGTCGGTAATAGTCTACAATAATAAGAATACCAGTCTTTGCCAATCAGAATACCAAGCGGCTACTAGAGTCGCATTAGGGTTTCACGTCCTAAACCCGAGAACTCGATAGATGGTAGTTCAGCCATGAGAGAGAAGAAGGAGAATATGGGAGATATAATATTCCGTCATAGCGTCTCTCTAGGCTAACCCCCTTAAACCTCTTTATATAGGTTAGGGGGTAGCAAGGGTTGTCGCCCTAGGCGACTTAAGTGACCGTCGGGCCTAATCTCATTAGGCCCGTATAACATTGTGCATCAACAAGAAATAAGCCGGATTTGCATCCATCATTATGCTCCAAGCATACTAGGCCATCACCCCTTTTAAATTAGTAAAATGCCCACCTAATCCTTGTAGGCTTTTTCTTCTCCTTCTCTGGCCAAAAATTTGATCATTTTCATTTTTCAACACCTCATTCTTCGTGGTACCATATAGACTAAGATTTTGCATGGTTTATCTCACCAGTTAAAGTTCAGACGGCATCATAAAACTCAAGCTTCCCCAGATTTTCTTGCTCCAAAATTTACCTTGCTTCTATTCTTTCGAGACCTTGGAAAGTTCAATGTGGTGTCTACCAAGGTCTCTCTTTCTCCTTAGTCCTCGGACATGTTCTCTGATAGGTCCCCGAGCTTCAATTTGAAGCTACCAGCACTCCTTTGTGTGCACTAAGAGACCGAAGAATTGAGGTGGTTTAGACTATCCCAAGTGTTGTCGCTCATATCAGAACTGGGTTCTGGTGAGGTTGGAGGCTTGAACAACAGGCAAACTACTGCTATGTCATCTGTCCTTGATGATGGGAACCGGCTGTTCCATACTTGAACTGTGTGTGCTACTCGGAATTTTGCAGCCATGGATCGCTTCTTTGCTGCCAATACTATCTTCACTACTTCAAAGTTTGTTAACGCATCCCACACCTGAAATAAGCACTAGCAGATTAGTTAACAGGTTTGATGGATGGTTTTTTATTCCAGTGGTTCTCCTGGCTCGATACTTAATAGACCCTCGAAGTCTTGAGGTAATGAGGTATCATAGGTCATTCTCCTTGGATCTTTGCTGATTAATTGATTTCTTGTAGGGCCAGATTTTGGTCACGATCATTGTTAGTTCACCCAATAAACTTGTAAAGAAAATAAAATGGTAATTACATTATGACTAAGGGTGTGTTCTTTTCGACTTATCATAAGTACTTATCATAAATATTTAGCAACTTTCAGTAGAATTCAATACAATTCAGTATAATTCATCATCATTTAGCACAACTCAACATAATTCACTACTGTTATGTAACTATTGAAAGTACTTAGTTTTATGTTCTTTAACTACTCAACATGATTTAACATGATTCGACATGTTTCAACATGATTCAATATGTTTAAACAATAAGTACCAATAAGTATTTTTTATAAGTTGAAAAGAACATGTCATGAGCTAATGAGGAAACAACCAATGTGTCCTGACTCAAGCTAAGGTTATCAGTTGGTTTTTAGATTGGTTTAATAGTTAACCTAGTGGTTGTTTTTTTTTTTTTTGATGAAATTGGAATAAAAAATATGTGCCAGTTCCGGGCTCCTAGCTGTGTCGAATTTTGTGGCCCATTGTTGGGAAACATACACACAATTATTTATTAGGAAAATGAAAGATGCAAAGCTTTTCTCTGAGTATAAATATATTGAAGACCTTAGCTCGTGGTTAATCAAATCTTGGGAACACCCAAAGTCATGTAGTAAATTTGGTTGAAGTAAGATTAAATGTGATAAATGAAGGGTTGTGCCACCCTTTAGATATACAAGGGCTTGATGTTGGTGTTTGCATCACATTCCAAAACGTGAAAGGGACCTTCTTGACTCAAAAGGGGTCATGAGTGATAATGTGAGGCTGGACAATTATTGGGTAACTCTGGCGTCCTAAACCCCAAATTGAAGGAGAGTGTAGGAGAAGAAACATAAACATGTAAGAGGGTTACATAAACTCAAACACAAATTAGAGGAGAGTGAGATGTTGTATGTTGTGAGTGTACCCAGGTAATCTATCTATTTTAATTTCATATTTTAGTGGATTCATAGAATTTTAGTGGATTGTAGCTTTTCCCCTTGTTGTGGGGGATTTTTCATGAAAATTTGGTGTGTTCTATCTCGTGTGCATGCGCATTTTTATGTGCTAGAGAATGTAGCAAATGCCTACCAGATGCTTCCGTCCCTCAACACCCATTAAGTTAATTGAAATATATTTCATGCCATTTGAGTTTAGGCTACTCATTGAAGTCAAAATTACTTTGCCTTTTTCAAATTTTTCAATTGAATAATCAGATATGCATATGAATCAAGTTTACCAGTTCTATAACTAACTTATATTATAGCGAAAATGCATGAATCTTATGTGTGAGAATGACAAATGCACAAGCTTCCCCCATCAGTGGCAAGGACAACAAATTCATCATAGGCACTCAACTTGCGGTAGAAGACTTGTGGGATAGAAATAAGACCACAGCCTTTGAGGCAGAAGTCTCCGAAAGCCCTGGACATGGCAAGTCCAGGGCAATCTTTATCAGGCAACCACAGTCTGAGCACTGTAGGTTCCTCAGTGAGCGAGAAAACTCTGCCATTGCATCGCTTCACTCTTTCCACTTCTTGAGGCAGACTTGGCTTCAAATCTACAGTTAGTTGGACTGGAATCACCTCTTGTTTCTCCCCTCTTGTGCACATAATTGCCCTTGAGTCCCCCAAGTTGCCTATTATTAGGTTACCTCCTTAGGGAAAATGAAGTCATACAAGGTTAGAGTTTGTCTAATCTTCTTCCGAATTGGTTTCTTTTGTCAACAAGCTAGACTGCATTTATGTCCATCTAATAAAATTTACCTAGTTATATGCTGGACCTTACTGATCAGAAATACTCTGGGTTGGCTTGATCAAAAATTAATCGAGTTTATAGTGAACCTAAACGACCCATTTGCCAAATTTACTACTATATGTATGCTTGAAAGATCCTTAAACACAACTACTGAAACATGATGACTACATGCAAAGTAAAGAAATACCTGTTTGACAACAATTACAGCAGTGGTGCCGCTGTAGTAGCTGTCAATGGAGGCATCAAGGTTGAGCTCCTTGTCGACGTCTTTAAACGACGTCATAAAGCTAGTCTTCCATGAGTAGAACACTGAATATGCATCAAAGTCCTCGTTGGCATTGACATAGTCAGAATTTTCAGCTTCCTCATCATCCTCGTACTCATAGGAGGCATCAACATCACTCTGACTACGACCATTGGTGTGAAGGAGCTTCTAGGCAGTTGAGAGCTTCATTAGCAGTTGGTCCTGGGCTTGACGGGCCACCTCATGCTCACTTGGCCCGTGCTTGTCAAACACCCCACAAAAGTATACCCCCTTCTCACCTGTGAAGTCTTGAACATTCACATTTTTGTATGGTTTTGAGCTAGGAAAATGTCCACCATTTCTTAGAAATATGTGCAAAGGTTTGATCTTAATGACTGAAAATCGAACCCAACTTGGAGAAAACATAAGTAAACCTTATGACATTTGACTGAAAACGGAATCTGTTATTAGGATTTTTTTAAATTCAAACAATTTTTTTAATCAATATATGTTGTTTTTTCTTCCAGGTATTGTAGCCGAAGCCAAGATTACATAGACCAACTCAGAATGACTCAAACCAAATATTATGCACGCAAAGTCATGTGCCCATTCCAAAACCAACCTTTTGCAGGGGTTTATCAAGAAATGGATTACATGATACCCTCCCCAGCCAGTTATCTTGTTCTAATCTAAAACAAATTTGAAGTGTTTGCCAAAAGATTGACAATGTAATTAAGAATTAGTTTGAAAACAAATGCCTTATATTCAGAATTATGGGAATTCAGATATTTTCCACAATTCAAAATCACAAATTTAAGGCAAAACTACGAAAATTGGACGAAAATCCCATGAACAAATTCAATTATTTTTCTGTAAGAAAGTTCCATCATGCCCATAATAAATCATTTCAAAGTTCAATATTTAATTTCCTACAAAAAGAGTTTCCAAAAAAGACAAATGAAAATAATTGATGACCCTATTCCTATGTGTTCATGAAATGCTTGTGAAAAAGGCTTGTGAAAGTCTACCTCCCAAACTGTCATGACATCTTGATTAATCCCTTTCTTCCCCTGTTGAGTAGCCATGGACACATAATTAGAAAACTCCGTTGGAGTAATGAAAGTGGATGTTGTCCCACATTGATGAAATTAAAGGGCTTGAGCATGTATATAAGCTTGTGAGTTACTCCACCTATTGCCAATTGGTTTTGGGATGGAACCTCATTTGAGCTTATATGCATGACTCGTTTGTTAATTGCCCAATCGATATATAAAAATTTAACACGGTATCAGAGCGGATTGTTCGATCTTGATTTGCCACCGACCCCGTTTGATTAAAATTATGTGCACGTATTGGGCCTTGGTAGTAGCCCACACATAAGGGGGAGTGTTGGAGTAATAAAAGTGAGAATTGTCCCACATTAATAGAAATACAAAAAATATGAAAGTGAGTGTTGTCCAACATTGATAAAATTAAAGGTTTTGAGCATGTATATAAGCTTGTGAGTTACTCCACCCATAGCCATTTGGTTTTGGGATAGAACCTCATTTGAGCTTATATGCATGACTCGTTTGTTGAAAGCCTAATTGATATAAAAAATTTAACCAACCCTTGAAACCTAATAGAGGCCCCACAATCTCCTTTCATCACTTCGCTTTCTTCGTCACATCCCTTTTCACACTCATAAATTTGTTGATCTCTGTAGCTTCCATGGTTCCCTTCTTTGCTGCAATAAGCTCCAATTTTAATTGGTTGTTAATCCCCCAAAATGTATTAGCCCGACCTAAAACAAATCTGATGATAGGATTCTGGTGAAAAACAGGCCAAATCCAGGAAAATGTTGGGTTTTCAAGGAACCTAGAAGGCTCAAGAGAGAATACAATGCAATGCAATGCAATGCTAGGAGGTGTATAGTTGTGTTTAAGATTGAGAGAGAAATTACTCCTAGGAGGTGTATAGTTGTGTTTAAGATTGAGAGAGAAATTACTCCTAAACACAGCAAAAAAACATGCATTTAGAAACTGAAATTTGAAATCGAATATAAGTCAGTTTCAAAAAATGCATTTGCAAACCCCTATTAGAAACTCTTTCTTGCGTTTTAAATTTTGAAATTGATGGAGTCATTGGTGTCAAAATTTGGAAATCGACACAGAACCTAGTTTCTAGAAGGAGACCAATTAAAAATTCAGTCTCAGTTTATAATTTATTTGTGATTTCTTTTTAATTTTAAATGGGTTAACAAATGCCCCCAAATACTCCCAAAAATTGGGTTCCCACCATTTTCACGAGTTTCTTACTGACCTGTCTTCTCCTCCAAATGCCCCTAAAGCTTCGGGTTCTAGAAAACCTTATTTCCACAAGAAAGCAGAATGAGGAGAGAGGAAAACTTGAGTGGTGAAGCCCTGTCTCTTCCTCAGCCAAAATTACCCCCATCTCCAGCAAAAACGGAACGCCATTGCTTCATCTCCACCAAAACCAGAATGAATTTGCTCCATCTCCAGCAAAACCAGAACGCATTTGCTCCATCTCCATTGGGTACCCTTAAGTTTTGCATTTTTGGTGAAAATTGTAAGTTTTTGTTCCTATTTTTGCCCCGATTCAAGATTAGGGTTTTGTATTTGCAAGTTTTGGGTAGTGGTTGTTAATGGTGGGGCTTGTGCTTCAATCTCGTCTTTTGTTTGCCTTGAATTCGTGTTTTGCCATTTTAAAATTGATTCCATGTTTTCACTCCAGGTAATGCATGTTAATGTTCACACTTGCCCTGGGCTGGGTTGAATTGGGAAATGCTCTTCATCTACCGAGATTGTGTAATTATATTCACTATGAACTATTGATTCATCCCTGATCATTCCCTCATGTTGTTTGCCGAGATAAGTTCAGCAGTATACATTTTAAACCAATTGCTGTCTGTTGGTTGTGAGAGATGATTGGTGACCATTCCCTCATGTTGATTAGCTGAAGGTTGCTGAAAACCATAAGCATAGAAATTTTTGGTCGTATCATAATGATATTTACTAGGTTTCATACCACATTGCTAGAGGCATACACTTTTGATTAAGGACAGAGTATGACCCTAATCTTGAAAACAGAGGTATAAATATCAAAAGGCATGAATGTTTTGGATGCATAAGTGAAATGTGTTAAATGGATTCAAGGATAATTAAAAAAGACAAATAAAATAAAACACCTCGCATGAAGAAAACAGATAACCAGGTCCTCATCGATGTCATCGCGGTGTTAGCAGAAGACACTCTTGGTGTGTAAAATTAGCATGCACCATATAATCTTACTTTCACTTGTGGCATACAGTGATGGGTTAACCAACACTGCTCCTGATATAGTGGTTGTCTAATTCTAATGCTCATCTAAAACATATGAGTTTTATGCATTATGATTTATGAGGACTCTAGTCCTAGGAAATAGGTGAGAAATGGCTCAACCCATGAGTTTAATGCAAAGTGAAAAAGGCATTGATGAGGCCATGGGAGCATGGAGATCGAGTAATCATTAACAACTATTGGCAGTACGGACTAAGAAAATAGAGTTAGCAGTGTTGTTGCTTATCTTTGAATTCCCTTCTAAATTCTGTACTGAAAATCTTAAAATTTATAGGGCTTGTGGGGAGCACATACTAATTGTTTTCCTCGAATTGTTAATTAGTAGTGATGTGATCATGATTGAATCTCAGCAAATCTTACCAAGCGGGGCATTGAAAGTGGTTAGGAACTTCAGATAGGAGAATTCAACGGCAGAATGGGGAGTGACATGAACAAACCCTTGCAAGGCTTGATGAGTTTCCCTTGCAGAACAAACCTAATTATGATGATTAATAGGCAGAACAACTGGTTGTTTGCTGTTGTCGAGCACCCAAGCAGCTATGAAGGAGGGGGTAACACTGGCTCTTTGTGATACATTATCGAAACAGGATTATCATTGGCCAATTTTGAAGCTATGCATACATTTACACTCAATTCAATAGATATGCAAGCACTCCAAGACACAATAATTGAGTGCTAAGTGAATATTGACAAGCTAACGTCATCTTATTTTCATGTGGTTGTGTGACTACGAGATTCGCAATAATCGTGGTACCTTTGTTTTTGGACGAAAAAATACTGTACGTCTATACTTTTTCACAAAATTACAAGAGAGTATAATTTGGAAAATGCTGTTCATTTGCGGAGTTCATGTTATTGTATGCATTTTGAATTTGCATAGGGTTCATGTTCTCAATTGACAGTCTACTTTGTCTTGTGATTGATAGATTTTTGGGCTTATTTATAAGTTTTTAATTTTTTTTTGGTTAATTTTTGTATGGCTGATATGCCTTGAATTGCTTGTGAAGAAAATCATGTAGGAAGGCAAAAGAGGGATGCGCAAGCCAGACAGAAGATGAAGGCATAGAGAGCTACATTGTTTTTATTGTAAGCAAAATTGTAATGGATAATTTTCTTACTATCATCCTCCTGTATTTATACAGAGTAAGAGCTCTTGCAAGAGGAAGAAAAGAAGTTGTTACAAACTCTCAACAGAATGAGAATTTTATAACAACCTATCATTTGACAGCTAACCGACTAATTGTCAGCATTACTAACTCCAACACCCCCCCTCAAATTGGTGGTTCTTTGAAAACCCAATTTGCCTAGCAAATCATGATGTAAAGCTCCATTGAGTGGTTTAGTGAGGAGGTCAGCCAACTGTTGCTTAGTATGAACATGAGTAAGAGAAATCAGTCCTGCCAACAGCTTCTCTCTCACAAAATGGCAGTCCAATTCGATGTGTTTAGTTCTTTCATGGAACACAGGGTTCTTTGCAATGTAAATGGCTGCCTGACTATCACATTTAACTGGAATAAGGGTGAGTTCTTCAACTGTTAGCTCATGAAGGAGTCTGCTATGCCAATCTAGTTCTGCCACTAACCTTCTGATGCTTCTATATTCTACTTCTGCAGAGGAAAGAGATACTGTGCCCTGCTTTTTGGACTTCCACGATATTAAACTGTTGCCAAGGAAAATCACATACCCACTAATAGACCTTCTACTATGGACACAAGCTGCCCAATCGGAATCACAGTATGCTTTCAAGGAAAAAAACTGGTTCATTGTTCAATAGAATTCCAAGATCTGGTTGTCCTTTTATATACCTCAAAACATGCAACAAGGCTTAAAAATGTGGTATTCTGGGCTGTTGCATGAACTGGCTGAGGTGCTGGACTGCAAATGCCAAATCAGGCCTTGTGTTGGTGAGGAAATTCAACTTCCCAACCAACCTTCTATATAGTGAAGGATCACTAAAAAGTTCTCCATCTGTGGCACTAAGCCTTTGAGTGCTATCCAAGGGACAAACCATAGGACTGAGGTTTTGGTCTTCAATTTCTATTAAGAGCTCCCTAGCAAACCTCCTTTGAGTAAGAATGAGACCTTCCTTTGTAGGGAGTATCTCTATACCCAGAAAATAATGTGCATCTCCAAGGTCTTTTATCTTGAAAGTATGATCCAAATAGTGTTTGAGTGTTTGTATTTCTGACTCATCATCTCCAGTTAACAAGATATCATCGACATATACTCCCAGAAACACCACTGAAGTGGGTATCTTTTTGTAAAATAAAGAGTAGTCATTAGAAGAATGTACATACCCCCTCGCATAGAGAACATCAGATAGTTTTGCATATCACTGTCTGGAAGCTTGCTTGAGCCCATAGAGAGACTTCTTCAGTCTACACACAACATTTGGCATTTCTGAGCTGAACCCTTGAGGCAGTTTCATGTATATTTCTTCATGCAAATCACCATGAAGAAAGGCGTTATTGACATCTAGTTGTGACAATTTCCAACCTCTCTTTACTGCAACAGTGATGAGAGTTCTTATGGTAGTCAGCTTAACCACTTGAGAGAATGTTTCTGTATAGTCAACCCCTACCTTTTGTGTAAAACCTTTGACGACAAGCCTTGCCTTCAGCCTTTCCAAACTCACATCTGCCTTGTACTTAGCTTTGTAGACCCATTTGCAATCTATGGGTCTTTTTCCTGCTGGCAGTGACACTACTTCCCAGGTATTGTTATCAAGCAGGGCTTGCAACTCCTTATCCATGGCTGTTTTCCGTCCTGGGTCTTTAACTGCCTCAGAGAAACTTTGTGGTTCAGTAATAATGTCTGTCACAGTGCAAGCAATAGGTCTTAAATCTCTGTTTGTTGAAATACACAAGTTGGTGACAGTAGATAAACAGAAATGGTCATTTTCTTGGACTGAACCACAACAAACACAATCTTGTAAGTAAGTGGGTAATTTATGAGCTCTGCCAGATCTTCTTTGCTGCATAAAGGGAGGTGGGGCTGAGCTGTCTCCAACAACAGGGGCTTCTTGGTTAGTGCTGTGATCTATTTCTTGGCTAGAAATGTTAGGAACTCCTTCTGTTGGCACATTGTAGAAGGGAGGTTGAAAAAGAGGTCCTGAAAGCTTGTTGGCTGAAGTTGCAAAAGGAAAGATCTCCTCATGGAAGATGACATCTCTGGATGTATGAAACTTATGATCTTCCAAGTCCATAACCTTATAAGCCTTTTTTCCAAAGGGATGACCCATAAACACACAGGGTTTAGCCCTTGCTTGAAACTTATCCCTTCCTTGCTTTGGGCTGGTCATAAAGCATAAACACCCAAAGCTCCTCAAGTGTTCATATGAGGGTGTTTTTCCATATAATATCTCATATGGTGTTTTGTTCCTCAAGACTTTACTTGGGATCCTATTAATCAAATAGGTGGCAGTCAAAACACATTCACCCCAGTATTTAATTGGCAAATAAGACTGAAACAGCAAGGCCTTTGAAACTTCCAAGAGATGCTTGTGTTTTCTCTCCACAACTCCATTTTGTTGAATTTATTTATCATTGAAGAAAATCATGTAGGAAGGCAAAAGAGGGATGCGCAAGCCAGACAGAAGATGAAGGAATAGAGAGCTACATTGTTTTTATTGTAAGCAAAATTGTAATGGATAATTTTCTTACTGTCATCCTCCTGTATTTATACAGAGTAAGAGCTCTTGCAAGAGGAAGAGAAGAAGTTGTTACAAACTCTCAACAGAACGAGAATTTTATAGCAACCTATCATTTGACAGCTAACCGACTAATTGTCAGCATTACTAACTCCAACAGCTTGGCTTGGTTTCTTATCATTGGGAATAGCGAAAAGGAAGATGCAAATTGGCTTGGTTTCTTGTCATTGGGAATAGCAAAAAGGAAGATGCCAACAAGACATAAACTAAGGTGGGCAGCACCTCAGATCCAGTTCAATACTCAATTGCGTAGCTACTGGTAAGTGAATTTGTACATAGCTATGCCATGATAATGGATTAATTATGGATTTTTGTTGGTGCTAATGTACTTGCTTAGATGAATTATAAGTTATCTCTTGTGATGCGAAGCTTATGTATTTGGGTTTCTATTTAATTTGGTTAGTATTGTTTATTCATTTATGTTGTGATCTGTTGGTGTGTGAATCATGCATACACATGAATTATATGTATAGGATATTCTATGAATATAATTCTTTCATTAAGCTTAGAATACTTGTTCAAAGATTTATACACGAGACATCTTGGAAACAAATTTATTTATTGATATTATAGATAGGGTCTTCAATCACAAAGGTATTTAGAAGATGCTACTAGTAACATCTTTAAGTAAATTGTTAATGAAAAGTTATAACATGTATAAAACTTTGAATTGTTTGCTTTGGACAGTTCAACTGGCTTATGATATTTGACTTTTTGGCAACAAAGTCATTGCATACATTGGGCAAATATTGGTTAGTATTTCCCTATGTTCTATGGATGCGATTTTGGAGATGATGATCATATGTTTGACTCATCTTCAAAGTTCGTAGTTTAGAGAGCTATAGGGAAATGTTGTCGAAATTTTGCCTCATATATGCAATGGTTTAGCCAAATAATCAAATGTATACAAATCTTGAATGGATTTAGGATCACCTACCTTTGTAGAAGCGGATATATAAGGTCATACCATGTTATAGCATTTTGTATACGTTGATGTTGGCTATCTACAGTTATTGTTTAATAACTAAATTACATGCTTAAATCGCATAGAACAGAAAATTTTCCTCAACTACTTACATATTATTAATAATGTAGTGAATGTTGTTCTTTCTCAAGTGCAGTAATGGGGACTAATCGAGATTGGATGTATAAGAGGCTTGATAGGGATTATTTGAGTGAGGATTTCATGCGAAAAGTAGATGAATTTATTAAATTTGCAAATGAGGATGAGCATTTTAAGAAATACGAAAGTTTAAATGCCCTTGCAATAAACGCTGAAATGTGCCTTATTTAGATGAGGATACCATCAAGTTACATATCTATAAGAATGAGTTTCGTCCCAATTATTATAAGTGGACTTATCAAGGTAAACTACATACTAATTTAGGAGTTGAAAATTCCATGTCTACCTCAAATAGTGTTGAAGGTACCCCAATAAGGGATATGGTTATGGATGCTTTGGGACCCCTGACTTCTAATTGGGGAGAAGGATCGAGTAATGTTGAAGAATATCTAAATCCGAAAATGAAGGCTTTCTTTGAAATGATAGAAGCCGCTGAGAAGCCATTGTATAATGGTTATCAGTCATCTTTGCTTTCAGTAGCTGCAAGAATAAGAAATCTTCAGTGTGAATACAACATCCACAACAGAGCTATTGATGTTTTTGCCTCATTAATTAAGGATAAATGTCTTGATAATAACAGCATGGCTGAGACCTTCTATGGCACGAAAAAGTTGTTTGTTGCTCTTGAAATGCCACCTGAAAGAATAGATGTCTATCATAAAGCTTGTATGTTGTTTTGGAAGGAGGCTACCCAATTGGATAAATGTGAAGTATGTCATGCAGATAGGTATCTTAAGAAGACATTAAGGGGTAAGCCTATTGTAAAGAAGCAAATGATATATTTTCCTATTACACCAAGGTTGTAAAGGCTTTATGCAACAAAAAATGTTGCGAAGCAAATAAGATGGCATGCGGAGAATCCGTGTGTTAGTGGCTCTCTTGCACATCCATCTGACGAAGAGGCATGGAAACATCTTGATGAGGCTGATCCTGAGTTTGCAGCTAAGCTTCCTAATGTCCAACTTGGATTATGTACAGATGGCATCTCTCCATTTCGTTAATTTGGGTAGACTTACTCTTGTTGGTCGGTTATTCTGTGTCCATATAAGCTACCACGTTGGCTTTGCATGAAGAAGCCATATATGTTAAGTTTGCTTATTCCGGGACCCAAAGCTCCTAAACGTAACTTTGATATTTACATGCAACCACTTATTTAGGAGTTGAAGCAGTTGTGGACCGTTGGAGTTCAAACATATGATGTATCTAAGAAAGCAAAACTTTGTAATGAAGGCAGTCATACTTTGGACTATAAGTGATTTCCCTGCTTACGGTATGCTATCTGGATGGATGACGGCCGGAAGGTTGGCATGCCCCTATCGTATGGAGGACACGTAGTCGTTTAGGATAAAGTATTGCGAGAAACATTCATGGTTTGATTGCCATAGTCAATTTCTACCTCATGACCATTTGTTTAGAAAGAATAAAGTTGTCTTCTACAAGAATAGGGTAGAAGAATCCAAACCCCCTCCTTTGTTGAATGGAGAGGAAGTGTGAGATCGTATCTCTAAGTTGCCTAAAACTGCTAATCATTGTGGTAAAATTCCATTGTATGGATTGTCTCACAATAGGACCAAACAAAGCATTTTTTTCTGGAGGAAGTTATTGATTTGTCATAATTTGGATGCCATGCATATAGAGAACAATGTGTGTGAACAAATGGTCCACACAGTAATGGACGTCAAGAGCAAAACAAAAGATGATGTTAATGCTAGAAGAGATTTGGTCGAGCATTGTAAACGTCAAAAGTTATATGTCCAACCTACTGGAGTGGCTGGTGGAGAAAAAAATGACGATGCCAAGCTCTCCATTTGCACTTAATGGGGACCACAAGAAAGTTTTATGTGAACGGATAAAAGATTTGAAGTTCCCAGATGGTTATGCTTCGAATTTGAGTAGGTACGTAGATGTCCAACGTAATAAGCTTCATGGCTTGAAAAGCCACGATTATCACATTATCATGGACAGGTCGTTGCCATTCGCCTTGAGGGAGTTGCTTCCTGCAAATGTATGGAAAGCAATTACAGATATTAATCAATTTTTTCGCGATCTTTGCCCTTCACAGATTCAACTTGATGATATTGTGAAATCCCGAAAAAAATATTATTTATTTATTATTTTGGATTTTATATATATATATATATATATATATATATATATATATATATATATATA
>JACYFF010031952.1:19518849-19531432 GCA_017589665.1 Selenicereus undatus | reverse complement strand
AGTTTACATGTAACTTCAACTTATATGTTTCAAAGCTCATTATTTGGTAGAGATCTCAAAGCCCAATATTTCATTTCTCTGCTAGAAGGTAGAGACAAAGCTCAGTTTTTCATTTCTCTACCAGTACGCAGGGAATGCAAAGTGCAATATTTTATTTCTCTGCCAGAAGGCAGAGACAAAGCTCAGTTTTTCATTCCTCTGCCAATAGGCAGGGAATGCAAAGTTCAGTATTTCATTTCTCTGCCAGAAGACAGAGACAAAGCTCAGTTTTTCATTCCTCTGCCTGTAGGCAAGGAATGCAAAGTTCAATATTTCATTTCTCTGCCAGAAGGCAGAGACAAAGCTTAGTTTTTCATTCCTCTGCCAGTAGGCAGGGAATGCAAAGTGCAATATTTCATTTCTCTACTAGAAGGCAGAGACAAAGCTCAGTTTTTCATTCCTCTGCCAATAGGCAGGGAATGCAAAGTTCAGTATTTCATTTCTCTGCCAGAAGGCATAGACAAAGCTCAGTTTTTCATTCCTCTACCAGTAGGCAGGGAATGCAAAGTTCAGTATTTCATTTCTCTGCTAGAAGGCAAAGACAAAGCTCAGTATTTCATTTCTCTGCCAGTAAGGAGAGGATTCAAAGATCAAGTAGGCATAAGTTGAAGTAGGCATAAGTTGAAGTTACATGTTTTATAACTCTGTTGATATGCAGTAGAGTCAAGAGAAACATGGTCAAAGGAGACTCCCAATTCCTATGATAGCTTACGAAATGATAAGCATTAAGTAAACAAGCATGTGAGGTTCAAAGGTCATTTTGCTACGTTAATAGCAAGCATGTGAGGTTCAAGGGTCGTTTCGCTACCTTAATCGTAAATAGTTTACCAATCACATGACTTAGTTATATGCTTCATTTTATGGTCATCGTTCTATGTTTCCTTACAGAAATCTATTCTTGCATATGACCTGCTACTGTGTGGTACAGTAAGGATTGTGTCGCATGGAACATGATGGTTGTTTTAGTGGCATTGCTAGCTTTATATAGCTTACTACCTGACTGCATCTTTAACGACATTTTAACGACTATGTACGATTTACATTGCATTGTGAGGGGAAAACATACTGTACGATAGGTGAGCCTTTCAAAAGTCGAGAAATTACAAACGACGGTCGTAAGTTATTGTTGTATTGAAAATATTCTTTTAGGGGAGGGGGTTATCCACTGTATGTTTTTTCGCTCATTCCATTTGTCATTGTTGCCCTCCAGGTTCCTGAAGTAAGCCGAAATGGAGTCATTGCTACCTTAGAAGTAAAGTGATGTGCTTGTACGTGAGTTGCAAAATGTATTATGATGTAATGATTGTAAATTAAGTTTTTGCGTGCTTGGTTTGCATATCATTTAGAGTCGCTCTATATGGCCGTATGAGCCACCATCTAAATTGTCAGGGTTGTACCCTTCGTTGTTCATTTGTTTAAACACTGAGTTGCATTGATTGTGGTGCTCCGGGTGGCTAGCCCATTGAGCTTGAACTCCGGCGAGTGGCCGTTGAGTTAGTTTTACTGTTGTTTTCAGTACAGGGAATTAATTATAAGGCTGTAAGCCTGGAAAAATGGTCAATTTTTAGGGGAAACTCTGTCTGTTTTGTCCCAGGATTTAATAACAAAACATTAACACTCCTGGCTTTAGGGTTGGGGGCATTACATATACTAATTTAAACATGCAACCCACCCCCTATACAAGCAACATCCAAGCGCCTCACACCACTAGAGGACCAGCCACTTTTTACTTTATATGCAACTAAATAATATATACACGTTTTTATTTCCTCCCCAAAAACTCCGATATTTAATTTTTTCCCTCAAAAATTTAGGGTGTCAATTAACACCCATTGCAACTATACCACTTTGCCCGTGCCCAACCCTCATACCGGGGATTCTCGACCATGATGAGTGTCGAGTTTTGGTAGAAATGTTGACCCTCTGACCCAACATGCTGACCCTCACTTCAAAAAAAAAAAAATCAAAATCAAAACAAAAGAGCTAGGGTTTCATTTACTCAAGACCTTGTGGTTTTTTACTTTCTCGCTTCCTCTTAGTATCGCTATCACTCACCCTCCTAAGATTGGTTTTTTACTTTCTCGCCTCCTCTTAGTATCGCTATCACTCACCCTCCCAAGATTTCACCCGCTCTCAACCTTCTTACACTTCGTTTCTAATATTTTGGGTAGTTGTTTTAGTGAACTAGTTGTAATAGTTACTAAATTACGCATTAGAATGTTTGTAATTGCGACACTTTTTATTAAAACATTCTACTATTGCTTGGCCATTTATTTAAAGGATGTTAAGTGTTGAAGAAACTTAGTAAAAAATATCATTTTCTATATAGAGAAGGCTTGGGGGTCATGTTTGACCCAAAGACCTGAGGGCGCCCGCAAGGTCAAGGTCAACGTCAGGGTCAAGGTCAAGCATATGCAGACCAGCATGAGGGTCGAGTACTATTAGCGTCAAAAAAATCCTTTTTGTCAACCCACATGACCCGATCCTCAACCTGTCATGACCCTCAGTTTGATCAGGTATAGAAATAAAGTTTGCTCCCGTTATAGTATATATATATACACACACACACACACACACACACATATCTGTGTGTTTGTATATATACACGTGTGTGTATGTGTCTACATATATATGTAATACCCCTTTAATTATGTTTAATTGATTTCAATTCTTGCATTAGTCACATGGTTATGATTAATCAGGGTAGTGAGTTGCGCACTTTTGAATTAATTAAAAAGAAAAACAATGTTTGATTGAGAAATTACTTTAATGCGGAACTTTCTCTAGGCCATATAAAGTCTCATATAATTATGCGAAAGTATACGAGTTATAATACATATGCATCTGTAGCTGAGCTAGGTCGGCAATTTACCGAACCTGAACAATTTCTTAATAGCTAAGAAAAGAAATAAAATTATCGAATTTCGACCGACCAAGTGTATGGCCAATCTCGGGCCATGTGGAAAGGAAAAAGATAGAGATAAGCTTACATCTAACTAGTGGTGGCAATGGGGCAAGTACAGGGTAGGTTTAGCCGTACCTTCACCCATATCTATTTTCAAAATTAATACATATATCCATTTTTTTCCATTTTCAAAATTAATACATATATGACAATGTAATTATCCAAACAAAGAAAAAAAGGAAAAGATGTTGAGATAAAACTCGCATTAATTATGATATGACAAAGTAATTATCCAAACAAGGAAAAAAGAAAAAGTAATAAGAAGAGTCTTACTAATGTAGAGGGGGATGGCTATTTAAATGGCATTGGGTTTTTGAAATAAACCACCCAAGAGAGCTAACCCTCCCTCTTCCCTCTCCCACACATGGCACCCCCTGACCAATAACAGTTGTCGGACCTCGCCACATGACTTTACCATCGCCCCAAGCCTACGGTTCAACTCGGTCTCACTGTCTCCTCCTTTTCACACTCCTTGGTTGCACCCACCTCCACCACTATTCTCTTGGAAGGTAATTAAATTTTTCCCTTCCATTATAATCAACCTCATATGTCAATGGCTATTCATGTGAATATTGGGATGAATTGTTGTATTTTGATTATGTGATTGTTAGGGGGTGAATAGAATGAATTCATGTAGGGGAAGAATTGACAAGTAATTAGCAATAGTCATAATATAGGCGTGAAGGTATGATTGTAAGAAATTTTTTGTGGAAACAAAGTGTAGAAGACAACAACAATTTAGATGATGTTTAATCGCTCATGCAAAGCCATAATATGCTCACGTAATGTAAATATAAATGGTTTTTAATGGTGTGTCACTAAATAAAGCGGTTATACGATATTGTTGGAAGTGGAATTGAAGTAGTTATAAGGACTATGTGGTTGGTGCTTGGCAAATTAGGATACAATTTGTGCAATTAATTCTATGGTTGAAGTAATTAGATACTGAGCAATCAATTTGCCTAATCGATATATGGTTTTAACGAGTCCATTGTAGTCATGAGAAATTCTAATGAAAATGTTTAAGGAGATTAGTCTGTAAGTTATGTTCATGATACTGGAACCAAGTGATGCCTTTTTGAAAAAAAGGGATTGGATTGAAATTCAGCCTTGAAAAGTAGCCCCACTAGCTAAGGGTGTTGGTTTAATAAAGTGTGGTAATACATTATATATAGCACTTTGGGTTCTAAGCCAAGACATGTAAGCTATGAGGTTAAGAGGCTAATAATTCCTGAGGAGGGCTAAATGAACCACAGTCCTAAAAGGGAATATTGTCAACCCACACTTCTAAGCCATTCATTGAACGAAAGAGGATTTACGAAAAGAATAAAATACCTCCTTTCCACTACAAAGCCTAAGATATGACCGGAACAATTTAAGACTCACGAGTATTAATTTTCTTAATTAATACAGAGCGTCGCTGAAACTATTTCTGTAAAGCTTATCGTAGAGTTACAAATTAAACCATTACTTTGATTTATAAATAAGATTTATAGCATAGGAAAGTAGGGATCGATCCCGCGTGGAAAGATTTTGATAGCAAGCTAGTTTAAGTCTAATTAATTTTACTAATCTAATTTATTTTACTTTCTCTTTATATTACTAAAACAAATCAAATTAAACAAGTAAAAATATGGAAAAATTACTTAACATTGCCCCTAAATATTCTAAATTTAATTCTAGAAATACAACAACAACAACACCTCTCAGTGTGGGTCCCGCTCTCGCCGGGTTTGGGGAGATCCAGTTGTAGGCAACCTTACCCCTATCGGCATTCCTGCCCGTAGAGAGGTTGTTTCTAAGAGACCCACATAAAAGGAATTTGTGAAAATAATTTAAAGAAAAGACATTTTGTAAAAACACTTAATGAGAATATTAAAAGGACAAGTTGCTGGAGCTATAAAACATAAGAATTGTAAATCAGAGGAAGGAAACATACCTTAACAACCAGAAGTGAGCAAACGGTGCCTCTTCCCCGTAGATAGTACCGCCTGCAAACAAACGCGATAAACAAAAAAAAAACACCACTACCAGCACGCTGCCTCTGCAACCAAAAGCCAACTACGCGGACGACTCTCTACGATCTATGATCTTAATCTACGACCTTAATCCTATCTCTCCACAACTTCCTATCTTACGCCAGGTCCTCCGTCAAACCGACAACTTTCAAGTCCTCTCTAATCACCTCATCCAAACTCATCTTTGATCAACCCCTCCCTCTTTTGCCACTAGGGATGTCGATCATCTCAGATCTCCTCACTGGAGCGTCAACACTCCTCCTTTTCACATGGCCAAACCATCGAAGCCTTGTTTCTTTCATCTAATCTTCAATGAGAGCTACTTTAACTAAGTCACTGATAACACCATTCCTAATTCTATTCAATCTCGTATAACCACACATCCACCTAATCATCCTCATCTCTGCCACCATCAATCGTTGAACCTGCGTCTTTTTTAGAGGTTAACCCTCCGATCCATAAATAACAGTCCGTCTAACTACCATACTATAAAATTTGCCTTTCAATCCAATGAGCACCCTCTTATCGCACAACACACCTGAGGAGTACTTCCATTTTTGTCAGCCCACCTTTATTTGCTGGTTAATATCTTCGTCAATATTCCCATTCTGTTGAATGAACGAGCCTAGATGCTTAAACTTATCAACCTTACGTATATCCAGGGTGACTTCTTCCCCCACATCATCTCTTCCACTGAAACAACAATGAAGGTATTCCGTTTTTTATCTACTCACTCTGAAACCACTAGATTCCAGTGTATTCCTCCAACACTCCAACTTGACATTAACTCCATGTCTGATCTCATCAATAAGAACAATGTCATCTACAAAAAGTATACACCAAGGTAACTCATCTTGAATCCCTCTTGTAAGTTCATACATAAATAGGGTGAAAAGAAAAGGGCTTAAGGCGGAACCCTGATGCAGGCCCATACCAACGAAGAAGTCATTGGTGACCCCTCTTGGTGTCCTAACTCTCGTCCTACCTCCCTCGTACATATCCTTAATAATTCGAATATACAAGGGTGATACTCCTTTCTTTTCCAAGCAACTCCATAACACTTCACGCGAAACTCTATCATATGCTTTTTCCAGGTCAATGAACAGCATAAGAAGATCTACCTTTCTATCTCTGTACAAACCCATGAGCCTTCAAAGGAGGTAAATCGCCTCTATGGTTGATCTGCTTGGCATAAAGCCAAATTGGTTCTCTGAAATCGAAACATCCTTCCGCAACATTTTCTCAATCACCCTCTCGCATAACTTCATAGTGTGACTGAGTAACTTTATACCCCTAAAATTATTAAAAGCTTGAATATCACCTTTGTTCTTGTACAGATGGATGACTGTACTAGACCTTCAATCCTTGGGCATTTTAGCGGTCTTGAAAATAATATTAAAAAGCTCCGTTAGCCACTATAATCCTTCTTCACCCAAACACTTTCACACTTCCACTGGTATCTTATCAGAACCCTCTGCCTTCCCATTGGTCATCTTTTTTAATGCATCTTTAATCTCATCTTTGCTAATGTGACCACATACTCACGGATCAAGACGCCTCTCCCTACACTCACTTTCCCTATTTCGTGAATCCTCCATCACTTCACCATTGAGGAGTTTGGCAAAGACCCTTTGCCATCTCCCCTTGATTTCTGCATCCTCAGACAACACCTTACCATTTTCACCTTTGATGCACCTCACGACACCTAAATCCCTTGTTCGTCCTTTCCTAGCCCTTGCCAGCTTAAAGACTTCCTTGTTTCCTTCCTTTGACTCCAGTCTATGGTATAACCTATCATAAGCCATGCTCTTAGCTACCGCAACAGCTTTCTTGGCTACCTTCTTAGCTGCCTTATATCTAGCTCTACTAATCTCTCTCTCTTCATCTGCTCCACTATTCATAAAAACAGCGTAAGCCTCTTTTTTCTCTTTGACTTTCTCGTTTACCTCCTCGTTCCACCACCAGGTGCCCTTCATTTTATTACCACCTCTTCTAGAAGAGCCTAGGATTTCTTTAGCCGACCTTCGAATACAATCCGTCATCGCCTCCCATATTTCGTCCACATCCTCTGCCCATCTCCAAGCTCCTTCTTTCGTAATCCTCTCTGCTAACAACACGACGTTCTCCTTCGTGAGGGTCCACCACTTAACTCGCGGGTCCCCGACTCTCATCTTCTTCCACTTTGAACACTTGAACTCCACATCCAACACTAACAACCTATGCTGAGTCTCTAGATACTCACTAGGAATCACCTTATAATCCTTACAAAATCTCCGACTATCCGCCCTCATCAAAAAGTAATCAATTTGGGTCTTTAGAGGGCCACTCTTGAAGGTCACCAAGTGGTCCTCCTTCTTCTTGAAAAGGGAGTTTACCATCAACAGTTCATAGGCCACCGCAAAGTCCAACACAGAAACTCCTCAATTGTTTCTCTCCCCAAAACCGAAACCCCTGTGGGCTGTGTCATACCCTTCAGCGTCAACACCAATATGGCCATTAAAGTCTCCTCTTATGAAAAGATTCTCAATCCGAGGTACACCCTGGATGACTATATCCAGATCTTCCCAAAATAGCTTCTTAATATCTTCCGGCAACCCTAGTTAAGGAGCATAAACACTAACCACGTTGAGGATTTCTGAACCCACCAGGACCTTAATGACCATAATTTGGTCACTTTTACAACTCACTTCAACAACAAAGTCTACCAACTCCTTCTCAACCAAAATGCCAACTCCATTCCTTACCTTGGTTGACCCCAAATACCATAATTTGTACCCATCAACTAATCCAGCTTTAGCCCCCACCCACTTTGTCTTTTGAACACATGCTATGCTAATCCTACGCCTATGCAACGCTTTAACTAATTCTATAGACTTACCCGTAAAAGATCCAATATTCCACGACGCTAGGCGCACCTTCCAAAACCCTACACTCTCCCCCTCCCTATTACCCCTCGGAGGACTGGCTGAAGCTACTACATTACTCAATACTGGCTTAAGCTACCAACACTCACTTCCCGCAAAGCACTAAAAAGATCCTACTAAAAGCACAAAAGGATTGCAAAGACTGAATAAGGAGGGAGTAAGCGAAAAAGATCACCCCAATAAATATCCGAGGTGTGCCCAAATATAAGGGTAAGACCCGGCCCCGAAACTAAAAGGGACAGAGATGATGGCTACACCGAACCACAGACTCAAAAAACAAGCCTATGAGTCTACTCGGCAAGACAACACACTTGACAATCTTACCAGGACTAACTAAAAATACTAAAGTAATACAATAATACTAATACACCCACCACAACAACAATAATACACACACTAGTGAAGAAAACTAATACCTCAAACAACAGTGACTAATTTAACAAAGAAAATAATCACCAAATACAAGAAAAGTTGCCAAGAGACTTACCAAAAAAATAGAAAATAAAAAAATAAAAATAACTACGATCAAAATGAGTAATCTTAAATGGGATTGAACCAAGAAATAGTTTCACACAAAAAAAAAATATCCAAAACTAATTAAAAAAATGAAACTAATAGCACCACTAATGATAAAAAATTTACAAATACTACTAGGGACACTAGCCGAGAGTTCCAACAAACCAAAAATAGAGAGTTCCAACCAAAACTAATGACAACAATGGAAAAGTACTAATATTACCAACACATATACTACTAATAAAAATCAACTAGCCAAAAGACTTACCAAAAAAGCAAAATATCACTGGCAGAAATACAGGCAACAAGAATTAGGGCCTAAAATTCAGGCAACCAGAATATCAAAATGAGCAAAATATCAATGACAAGAAAGGATTTGAAACTATTTAGAACAAAGCTGCTAAGAGAATTAGGGACCAGAAGGTACTCAGAGGCAAAAATATCAATGGGAGGACTAAATGGAGCCAAATGAAGACACCAGCGAGCAAACTGAGCAAACTGAGGGCCAAGCAATAACTCTAAAACACTGCAGCTGAAGCAAGAACTCTAAAACAGAGCAAAATAACAAGGGCAAAGAACATAGCAAAATGTATACCCAACAGAGCAAGAACGAAGCAAGAAGTAGACCAAGAATGTAAAATCTATCTGCAACAATATATGAATAGCAAATAAGCTGAGATGGGAGAGAAAGGGAACCTGGGATTTGAGAGGTGAAGAGGGAGTTCCAACTCTGCCATGGCAACCCAAATCCAACCATGGGAATGAACCAAAAAAACTTGGCTTGAGGTTCCAAACTAAACCCGAGCGGCCGAGAGCGACAACAATGGCCACCATGGAACTAACCCTAGAGGCCAACCAGAATCGGGTCGCTGGTGGTGCGGGATGCAGGCACAGGGGCTCAGTGGTAGGCTCTGTTACCCGGGGGTTCAGTGGACCCAAAAACAAAGAGAACTCAGGGAAGGACAACGGAAATGCTATGCTATGTTACTCACCGTCGACAATCATCGACAACCGCCATTGTCGGCCACCGATTACTGCTGGTGGACGCTACCCGAGGCCACCCGAGGGGCTGTTCTGTGCAAATCTGAAAAAGGGATGCCCTGACCCCTCAACCCAAAAGAGAGAGAAAGATGTTCTGTTCAGCCCAGACGAGAGAGGAAGAGCTAAGATAATTTAATTCTAGAAATAAAAACAGTAAATAGCTATCCTAAATATTCTGGAAAAATAAAAACAGAAATAATTACACAATATTAAACTGAAAGTTAAAACAGAAAATAACAAGCAGAAAATTAATATTAAAAATCACAGAAAGTAATCTAAATTAGTATTATGCAAGGTTATAACCTTATATCTCCAAAATTATATGTAATATAATTCAAAAAAATTAAAATAGAAAATTAACTACAGAAAATTAAAATAGAAAATAAAATATGAAATTAGAGAAATAATCAACTATACAAATATAAATACGAAAATAAACAAAAAATACCCAGATTTTATAACAGAATTTTCTGGACTTAATAAAATCCTAAAATATAAAATAAAAATTAAAAATGTAATTGTCATATTTATGAAAGTAAAAACCTGCACGAATTGTAATTCTGAAAAATTATCAAATAATTTCCAAGCATTCTGAAATTAAATAGCAGCACATTACAATACTTTCTAAACCCTAAACAGGATTAAAACACAAAAAAACAAAAAAGAAACTATTTTCAACCTCATTTCTAACAAATCGATAAATAAATGGCAAAACAGAATAGGAAATAAATTTGAAAATTATAATCATACTAAAAACCAAAATATAACTATTATAAAATGACTAAGACACTACTAAAATACTACTCTTTGGGGGGGGTAAACAGAATTTATATTAAAGCTTATAAATTTAAGAATTAAAATTGACAAACTAGAGAAACTAACTAATTTATGAAAAATTTATGAAAAATACTTAAGCATAATCTATATCCACCATGCAAATTAATATTTATCATCAACACAAAAATCAATTTATCCATTAGTTAGACTGTAGAAAACAACCAATAGTAGATCTTCCTCGTTTTTCCTTATATTATAATTTATTTAGGTCAAGCCCTAATATAAACCCTACTAGTTTTGAGAATCCTAACAGCAGCGCAAGAATTTAATCAAACTAGAGCATTATGTATTAGAAAAACATCATCTAATGCCTTCTAACCAATTTACCAGCAAATTAATTTAACAAAGATCTATAGTGATTACGTAATTAAAAGAGATGGGTTTTAGTCATCCATGATTAATTAGGGTGATACTAATGCCTAAAAGACTATAACTTTTACATATTAAAGCCTTTTAAACAATCATATGAATTCGTCTGAAACTAATTAGCATGTATTCTAGTTAATCTAACACGAATATCATAAACAACAACAACAACAACAACAACAACAACAACAAACTCCCAGTGTGGGTCCCGCTTTCGCGGGGTATGGGGAGATCCAGCTGCAGGCAACCTTATCGTTATAGCATCATGAATAAAAATCAACTAGGTAATAAAGCATAAAACTTGTTTCAAAATAATTAATTTAGCATGGTTTCAAATAGATTATACTAGGTACATGAAAATTACTCTCACATATTATAAATAAAATCACAATAATTAATCAAATATTTCATGTTTAACAATAAACTAAATACAAAAGAAATAAAATAAAGTAAAAATAAAAAGAAACAAGAACAATACTACTTTGGCTTGGGGTGATGATAATGGTGAAGCTTGATGATGATTCACGATGGGATTGGCTATGAAGAAGGTGTGATGATGAAGGGGTTTTGATGATGATGATCGCTGATGATGATGATGATGGAGAAGATGTTGTGATGATGTGGGGTTGTGAGATGTTCTGATGACGGAATGACGTGAGGGATTTATGAGGAGAAGGCGTGAAGTATTTTTGAGGATGTTAGGCGTGAGGTTTGCTTTTTTGTATAACATTATTCTACCAGAGTTTTCTTCTTTGGACTCATTCTCTTCCAAGTCTTCTAGTTTCTCTTCAATTAGGACTAATAATTTTGTAACCCTACCTCAAACAAATTATTATGGGAATAATATTTTACCATAAATTATTATTTTTCGACTGACTTAATAGCTTAGCGTGTAAAATCCGAACTTCGACGTCTTCTTTTCTCCTCTTTATTTTATTAACGCTTAACCTAAAAATATATAAAATAAAGTGAATTAGACCAAATAATATATATAATATAATCAAAATAATTATTAAAATAATACATTATTTATGACTTAACAATTTTCAAGAAAGACACCTCAAAGGATGAACAAAAATGAGAAGAGTACATATAAATGACAAATGTACGTTATAGCTTGCATCCTTCAAAGACGTTTAAATTTACATTTACTAATGTTAACAAGTTTTACTCAGTCTATGGAACCTTAAGGACCCATTGCATTGTTCATCGTTCAATGCAATGCTCAATGTTAAATGCAGTGTTCTTCATAGGACGTTTAAAAAGCATAGTCTTAAAATTGTATGCGCGCTCACTGACTCCTTGCAAATAGTTATTGACTGTACAAGCGTAACGTATTGAGTTATAACTCATTTTTCGATTATTTTGTGTTTTCAAATCGATTTATGGAAGGAGATGCAACCTAAAGTTAAGCCGGAAGCTGTAGAAGCTAAGGTCTATGAGAAGTGGGTCAGGGCAGTGATTGCTAATTCTCTGACCTAGTTAGTCATTTTGGAGGGCTTGGAACTCGGCTTGTGTTTTGGGCATTTTGCAGCCACAATGAAATGTAAATCCATTTTCGATGTGATTAAATCATTGGGTGATCCCTACTTTGCAATGGTTAATAACATTGTGAGTCCTTATTTTGTGTAATTATTGCAACTAGCAGATGTTGCTTATTTGGTCGACTCTACTTGTTTATTTGCAACCTTGTCCCTAAGGGATGGTGGTAATGCCCTAACTTGATAGCACATTCCATTGACTCATAATGCTTATTGATAGAGGCATTTATATGGCGATTAAGCTGGGGCGTTACAGTACACACACACACACACACACACACACACACAAACACATACATACACACGTATGTGTATATATGTAGATGTACATATATA
>JACYFF010031952.1:19498131-19514054 GCA_017589665.1 Selenicereus undatus | reverse complement strand
TATATATATATATATATGTATGTGTGTGTATGTCTATATGACTATATATATAGATACATACATATAGACCTAGCAAAACTGACCCGAGACCCGAAACCCGAACCGAATGACCCGGACCCATACCCGACTCGATACCCGAAATATGCTCACCCGAAAGTGGGCCCGAAACCCGAATTGACCCGACACGAACCATACTCGACCCGAAATTTTCAGCAAAGTTGCTTGTTTTGGCATGACGAGCGTATTTCAACAAAAATTGGTTGACCCGAAATCGACCCGACCCGAACCATACCCGACCCAAACCGAAACGACCCGAAATGTCAATTAACCCGAACATGACCCGACCCGAACTTGACCCGACTCGTACCCGAACCGAATGACCCATTTGCCAGTTCTACATACATATGCATATTTCTATAAATTTGAGAATTGAGAAAAATAAATGAAAAGTTGAATGTTATAAAAAAAATATATAAGAAAATGTATGAAGATTATACATGTCAGTTTGGACGGACGCATTAAATACGGGTCGGATGTATTCGGGTTCGAGTGAAATACAGGTCAGGTATATTTTGGGCTCGGGTAAAATACGGGTGGGTGTATTTCGGTTTTACAGATTTCGAATCAATCCAATGGGTTTAAAGTGCCTTTTCTGTGAGTTATTTTTCTTTTTTCAAAATCAAAAATTCAATATATTTATCGCTCAAAATTGTCAGTATTTAATGAAAAGACATAATAATTGTAATTTCTCAAAAGAATATTAAAAATATTCAAACGTTTTCTTATAATATATGAACTTCTTGTATGGGGAGGCAAGCAATAATTTTGATTTTCAGATCTTGTTTCAGTTTCATGGTTGTTTCATTGTTTGCTCTGTGTAGCTAACTAGAACAGGGGAGGTTCTTAAACTTTGTTTTTGTTATTTTGCAAAGCAACAGCATTCTATTCTGGTTGTATTTATTGCTTGTAATTCATCTTTAGTTATTGATGTGAATCAATTAAGAAGTCTTCCTGAATGTGTTGATTAAGGTTGTCAAACCTTAGATCCTTTGAAACGGATCAACTACTTGAAATTCATGTTGGCATGTCATTCAGCAGCAAGTTGAGAATAGATGAATTCTTTAGCAGTTAGTGAATCAAAACAACCAAGTTAATTGGTAGCGACTTCAGCTTCTGTGACTATTTTACGCCAATAGTATAGTATTCGCAAAATAACCTAAATTAATTGAGTAACAATTTAATTTCACAATCTATCCCTGAGGACGACACCCTCAAGTACTACTACGATAAAACCATCCTTATTAACAACAACAACAACAACAACAACAACAACAACAAACTCCCAAAGTGGGTCCCGCTTTCGCGGGGTCTGGGGAGATCCAGCTGTAGGCAACCTTACCTCTACCGGTATTCTTACCCATAGAGAGGTTGATTCCATAAGACCCACAAAACTACTTTGAGAAAAAGGTTTGGAGGGGAAACAATTGCAAAACCATCCTTATTAACACTGAACTTAAATAATATTCTTATCCCTTGTAGCTTCCTATTATTTTGTGTCACGTTTGATGCAAGGATTTTGTCAATTTTAATTTTAATTTTATTAGCATAAGTAAGCAATAAAAATGTATCAATTTTAAAAGTAGTCATAATTCTATGACAACATAATTGTTGTTTCTGCTTTTTAGTTATTATTATTTATTTTCCTTTTTCATTTAAATTATTACTTTGAATTTATTTTTTATTTTCATAATTATTTATTTACTACTTTTTTTCTCAAAATTCTCTAATATGTGAGATGTTTTCTTTGTGGGAAAATTTAAATGGATCATCTTTTTGAATTTCTTTTTTATTTTCATAACTATTTATTTACTACTTTTTTTCTCAAAATTCTTTAATATGTGAGATGTTTTCTTTGTGGGAAAATTTAAATGGATCATCTTTTTAATTTAACTTCCACTTTAATGAAGATCATATGAATGTCTTAGTTATTACTACATAAGTTATGTAAAAAATCACATTTTCTTAATCTAATATCGCATCACATTAATTCAGCTTGCATGGACATTTATGTAGCCAATTAATCTTATGTGGCATTACATATGTTGTCCTATGTGTCGTTCATATATTAATCATGTCCAACTTTTAATATATTGTTAAGACATATGTATTGTAACAGTATCTATCATTGCAAAAGCATATGTTTTGCAATGACATGGCCTAGCCAAAAATAAAAAATAATTAATGTCTAGCATAATTCCTATAACGACATGTTCAAATCTCTATTCTCACTATTTTCTTCACTAATCTTTCCCTATTTCCTAGCTTTTATAGTCAAATTTATTTAAAGTTTGGATATTTATTACATTTTTCCTTATGTTCACTTTAACTTGATTTGACTTCTCCATGTAAAGATGGTTTAGCCTTGATTTGAGCAATCAGGGATGACCTTTGAAGATTGAGCTTTAGCGGAAATGAGGCACAGAAGTCAAGGAACAAAAAATCTTTCCCCATTTCCTAGCTTTTATAGCCAAATGTCTTTTGTTTAAATATAATGCTTTGGGATTACTTTGGGAAGCTTTTACATTATTAGACCGTAGGTTTAGAAAGTTGCTCATCTAATTAGTGCATGCTTCGACAATCGTAAGTGCAAACTCTAAAATTTTATAGATCAAATAAAAATTCATAGCATCTGTAAGAAGGAAGCAAAGGCAAGTAGCTTAGCTAGTGCTAAGAATATCTAGGTGCTTATTGATGAGAACTGAACCCTTGTAATAAGAAAGGTTGTTACAAATATTTCATTCGGCCTTTTCATTGCTATACTGATGTAACAGACAAGGCTATATAAAGAGGCCTATACTGTTGTATTGAAATAGGGAAGAATAGTAAGAATAAACTGTTCATTCATGGCTGACTTAACATAGTACGAGCATGGAACCATGTTCCTGAATCTCTTCTTTACTTTTTCTTCGATTGAATGATTTGAATCATCATTCAATCATGGTTGCTCAAATTCATACACAGCAATTTCTTTGACATTTGATTGAATTGGTTTGATTCACCAATCAATCCAGCTTACACTTAAGTGATTCAGGAACTTACCTCTATTAATCGCAATGTCAGCAGAGAGAAATCGCAACAATATAGGTATGAATGATTTACAAAATCCTCTGTTCATGCATCCATCTGAAGGACCAGGATCTCTTGTGATTCAAGAAAAATTGGTTGGAGCCAAAAATTACAGATCCTAGAAGAGAGCTGTTGAGATTGGATTGGCTACTAAAAGGAAGCTAGGTTTTGTTCAAGGAACTGTCACCAGATCAAACGATGATCGTGTGAAAGCTGAAATGTGGGACAGTAGTAATAGTATGGTCATTGCTTGGCTTACCAATTCAATGACTAGCTCCATTGCTAAATCAGTGTTGTTTTTGAATTCTGCTCGAGATATTTGGATACAATTAGAAAGGAGATTTTCATTGAGCAATGGATCGAGGAAGTATCAGATCAACAAAGAGATTTATTCCTTGAAACAAAATCATAGTTCTATCAATTATTACTATACAAATTTGAGGTGTCTGTGGAGAGAACTAGAATCAATGAGTCAGCTGCCACTACTATTACAGATGAAGTTAAAGCATTCATAGAAGCTATGAATTAGCAAAAGGAGGAGCAGCGATTATTTCAGTTTCTTAATGGCTTGGATGAAGTTTACAAGTCACAAAGGGGTCAAGTGCTTCTCATGACACCTCTTTCCACTGTGAAAATGGCTTGCTCCATGTTACAACAAGAAGAAACTTATAGAGAGGTTTTGGAAGTCAATAAACTTGAGGTTGAATCGGCTGCCTTGGATAGGAGAAATGAAGATTTAAGGTGCACACGATGTGGAAATATAGGGCATGTAAAATCGAAGTGTTGGACAGTGATTGGATATCCTCAATGGCATCCAAGACATAGACAATTTCCTCAAAGAAAAAATGTAAGACCTCCAAATATGAGAAATAAGGGAAGATTTGTGAATGAAGGGAGGACTGCAGCAAACGTAAGAGCTGAGAACAACAATGTGTAATCTGGACAGAAAGCTGAGTCTCAGACATACACCTTGACACAGCAGCAACTGAAGCAGCTGATAAGGAGCCTACCATAGTAGACACAGATGAATAGTACAACTACCTTAGAAACTAATGATGAAATTGATCAAACTTTTGCAGGTATGGCTGTTAGTCTCACTGCTATTATTGACAAGCATGAGTGGGTATTAGACTCTAGCGCCACTGATCATATGTCACACAATAATTTGGATACATTTGATGAGGTTGTGTGTCCAACACAGAAATCAAAAATACAGTTGCCAAATGGCCAAACCACTGACATAGCTCACATAAGAAATGTGACATTGGCAAATGGATTGAAGCTTAGAGATGTTCTTCATGTTCCATCATTTAAGTTCAACCTTTTGTCTGTCTCCACACTGGTTAAGGGCACCTAGTGCTATGTGATATTTCATCCAAAGTTCTGTTTTATTTAGGGTTGTGCAAATAGGAGGCTCTTGAGGATTGGTAAAGAACATGAAGGCCGATATTACTTGGTGAATAAACCTGTTACAAAGGTGCATTCTGATTTAGCCAATACAATTTTGTCTCTACCTGATTCATTGACTAATAGCCATGTATTGACTGTTGATAGTCATGGAAAGGTTATTGAGAATAGTTAGGAGCTTCGGCAAAAAAGGTTGGGACATGCTCCTATCTCTAAATTGAGACATATACCTAGCGTGCAGTGTAAGCACTTTGACGCCACTAGAGTATGTGTAACATGTCCCATGGAAAAATTTACAAAGTTTCCTTATTCTATGAGTATGAATAAAAGCTCAATTCTATTTGAATTGATACACATGGACATTTTGGGGGCCCTATAGGGTACCTACACACAAGCACTATAGGTTTTTTCTGACAATTGACACTCAATTCAAGGCAAAAGTCAAGATCCTTAGATCTGATAATGCCCTTGAATTTGATAATGGATAATGTCAACAAGTTTTTAATGAAAATGGCATCATTCATTAAAACTCATGCACTGATCGGCCTCAACAAAATGGTAGGGCTGAGAGGAAGCATAGGCATGTATTAGAAATATCAAGGGCCTTGAGATTTCAAGCTAATCTACCCTTGAGATATTGGGGGATTGTGTTTTGACACCTACATATATTATAAACATACTGCCTTCATCTGTCTTGCAAAACAAAACTCCATTTGAGATGATATATAATCATCCACCTGATTACTCACACTTGAGGGCCTTTGGTTGTTTGGCATTTACTAGTAATCCCCAGCTAGATACAGACAAATTTAAACCCCGAGGTGTTCCATGCCCCTTTCTTGGTTATCTTGCCACCAAAAGAGGTTACAAACTTGTCAATCTCCAAACCAAAGTGCCATTTGTGTCAAGGGATGTGCAGTTCATTGAGCACATCAAGCTAATTGTATTAAATATACGTAGCCTACCTTTATTCCTATGACACCACCAGCCTGGTTTGATGATATTCATTGGAATTCTTCTACTGAACAATCATCAAACACCTCTCCTCAAATTCTTGCCGTTGTTCAAGGGTCATAAGGTGCTTTAGAATCTTCTACACCACCAGTCAGGAGATCAACTAGATTCATCACTCAACCAAAATGGATGGGTGATTATGTTACTGTAGTTGTTCATACTACATCATCTGCAACCAACAGTACATTTCAATATGCCATCGATAATTATGTGGAATATAGTCAACTCAGTCATCAATAACAAGCCTTCATTTCTATTCTAAATCAGGAACATGATCCCACCACTTTCAGTCAAGCTATTCTAGATCCCAATTGGTGTAAGGCTATGAATATTGAACTGGAGGCTTTGGAAAGGAATGGCACTTGGGAAATCACCACTTTGCCATCTGGAAAAAGGGCTATTGGGTGTAAGTGGTTGTTCAAAACCATGTACAAATCGGATGGCACTATTGAAAGAAAGAAGGCAAGGTTGGTTATTCAAGGATGTGGGTAGACTAAAGGGATTGACTATGAGGAAACTTTTGCTCTTGTGGCAAAAATGACCACAATTAGAGCCTTATTAGCTGTGGCTGCTCAGCAAAATTGGTATACATGTCAAATGGATGTTACCAAAGCCTTCCTTCATGGTGATTTGTTGGAAGAGGTATATATGACCCTACCTAAAGGTTATACCAGACAGGGGGAGATTATCTCTCCAACTAGCAAGGTTGTAGTTCCTTCTAAACATCTGGTTTGCAAACTCAAAAAGTCTCTCTATGGCCTCAAACAGGCTCCAAGACAATGGTTTGTGAAATTATCATCCAAGATGCTGTCATTTGGATTTAAATAGTCTAAAGCTGATTACAGCCTCTTCACCATGCAGCACAGTCAAGGTTTTACTGCTATTTTAGTCTATGTTGATGAGATGCTGATTACAGGTAGTAACCTTGCTCACATTCAACGTTTGAAGCAACTTATTCATTTCGTTTTTCATATGAAAGACCTAGGTGAACTTAGGTACTTTCTTGGTATTGAAGTTGCTAGATCAAATAAAGGCATCTTCCTTTCTCAAAGGAAATATGTGTTGGATCTTTTACATGAAACTAACATGGTCAATGCCAAGCCATTCAATCTTCCCATGGAATCACACATTAAATTGGCATCTGATGGTGCTCTCTTGCCTAAGCCAGATCAATACAGACAGTTGATTGGCAAACTTATTTACTTGACTATTACTAAACTAAATCTCTCTTACACTGTGCAAGTCTTGAGTCAGTTCATACAAAACCCCACCACTACTCATATGCAAGCTGCATTACATGTACAGAGATGTCTTAAGAAGGCTCTAGGATAGGGAATTCTTTTGTCTTCAGATTCTACACCCAGTCTTACAGCATACCGTGACAGTGACTGGGCAGGTTGTAAACTTGGTAGGAAATCTACCTCAGGCTATTGTCTCCTGTTTGGTTCCTCTCCCATTTCAAGGAGGACCAAAAAGCAATATGTGGTGGCTAAATCCTCAACTGAAGCTGAATATAGGGCCATTGCCTTTACTACTTGTGAAGTTATTTGGCTCTTGTCTTTGTTCCAAGATCTTGGTTTTTTTAATTTATAGCCAGCAGATATGCATTGTGATAACAAAGCAGCACTGCTCATTGCTCATAACCCTATTTTTCACGAACGCATTAAACATATTGAAGTGGACTGTCACTTCATTCGTGAGAAGATCATGGCAGGTATTATTAAACCTTCTTATGTTCCAACCAAGTTTCAGCTGGCAGATCTCTTCACAAAAGTCTTAAGTGTTTCTCAGCATGCTCTTCTCTATGGCAAGTTGGGTGTTCATGACATATTTCAGCCCCAACTTGAGGGGAGTGTAAGAAGGAAGCAACGTCAGGTAGCTTAGCTAGTGCTAAGAATATCTAGGTGGTTATTGATGAAGAACTGAACCCTTGTAATAAGGAAGGTTGCTATAGATATTTTCTTCGGCCTTTGCATTGCTGTAATGATGTAACAGACAAGGCTATACAAAGAGGCCTATACTGTTGTTTTGAAATAGGGAAGAATAGTAAGAATAAAAATTTCGTTCGTGGTTGACTTAACATCATCAAAGCACAACGAAATACATGCTCTAAGATTCTATATATAATGCAAACATGCAGAACTCCACTATAGAAGAGAACACTGAATCATCTTACAACAAAGGCTAAATCATGCAAACTATAATACCCTCTATTGTGGAGCCTTTCTTGAATGTTGGAGGGTTACAGTTGTTTCCATGATCTACAATAAGAATAGGAAGAAAAAGAAAAACAAGGCACAAACTAGCATCATAGAACTTGATTCATTACCCTGTTCTCTTCAACTTATTTTTTGAAGAATAAGTTCAGATAAGTTCAGTTCAGAATAAGGGCCTGTTCTGTTCGCCTTATTTTATCTAAACTTATTCTGAACTGAACTTATTCTGAACTTTATTTACTGAACTTATTCTGAACTATTTTGAACTGAACTTATCTGAACTTATTCTGAAGTTATTATGAAGTTATTTACTAAACTTAGTATTCTGAACTTTCTAAATTGAACTTATCTGAACTTATTCTGAAATTTCTAAACTAAACTTATTCTGAACTGAACTTATCTAAGCTTATTTTGTCTGAAAATAAGTCGAAGATAACAGGCCCTAAATTTAGTAAACAACTTCAGAATAAGTTTAGCAAACAACTTCAGCAAATAATTTCAGAAAACGTTAAGCAAATAACTTCATAAATTTATGCTTAATAAATTCATAATAAGTTCAAAATAAGTTCAGCAAATAACTTCAGAATAAGTTCAACAAATAACTTCAGAACAAGTTCCGCTAAGTTCAATTCAAAATAAGTTCAGACAAAATAAGGCGAACAGAACAGGGTCTGTCATCAATCAGGCTTTTGTAGACTCCTTTTTTTGGGGGGGGGGGGTGCGGGGGAGGAGAGAATTAAATGCGAGCCAACTAGAATTGTCCATTCCAAAAAAATAAGGATTATTTGATGTAGATAAATCCTTTCCTTCCAGTTTTTGTTAATTACTTGAAAACGATGTTTAGAATGTTTAGTTACTTGAAAATTATTAGTGGCGAAGTCAGGGTCTATATTTTGGGGTATCGAACTATACTATACAGCACAACTAATATTTGTCTAATTTGCAGTCCAATTTTTAGTACATTCTCTTTCGTAATTTTTTAATGACACAACATAACCATAATGTTGCACTAAACTCACAAGAGATCCCAAATTTACCAAATTTCATCTTCAAGCTCCCAAGTTCGATTTTATTCACAAGTTTATCAAAATTAACTCCCATTTGGCTATTTCTAAAAATGGTATTAGCATAGTTTTAGACACAAATTTGATTAGAATCGCTAAATTAGATACAATAGTTTGTAAAGAATAATTATAAATCAACATAATTGTTAGACACAAATTTGACTAGAATCGCTAAAGTAGATACAATAGTTTTCAAAAAATAATTATAATTTAAAAAATAAATAACTTTGCCCATGATTTTGCCTCTAGAGAGATAAAGCTTTTTATACTATTCTCTTTCTAAGTTCATGTCAACATAATAGTAAAAATATTATGTATCTTAATTTTTAAAAAGTCATAATTTTAAAAAATCACACAATTATCGTTACCAAGGCCCGAACATACGACCAATCCAACCTGAGCAAAATTCAAGCACCTCATACTAGGCAAGCACTGCACACTTATTGTCCTTTTCTTTTTTTGGTGTAAACGAGGGGCATTGCCCCTAAAATTTATTAATCACGTATGAAACATGGCCAAGCTACAACACTAACATCATCATTTAGCATTCTCCTATCCGAATTAGGGGGCGCATCAATGACGGCGAGGGGGGAGCTTTGATCTACTTCTAAATTAGCGAGGTGGTCAGCTACTCGATTTGCCTCTCTGAAGTAGTGGCTAAGAACAATAGTCCAATCTAGATTTTTGGAGGAGGTCCTGACATTCCTTGATTAGGAAGAAGTGCAGTGGCCCCTGACATACTGGAGCCTTCACACATTTGACCACCACCTCGGAGTCCATATGAATGATAAGTTGTCTAATGCCCGATTCTCGTGCTAACTTTATGCCATGCAGAAGGCTCAAAAGTTCCGCCTTCACTGAGGAGCATATTCCGAACCATCCCAGAAACCCACTAATCCATATACCGCGAGGCCCTCACAGCACCCCGCCTCCTCCCATGACTCCAGGGTTACCTCGGGAGGCACCATCCACATTTAGTTTGACCCATCCATCGGAAGGGGCAACCCAGCTGATGAGATGTTCAGATCTTCTTTGCATATCACCTTTAGGGGGTGAGTACAAGGCTTTCCAAACCTCCTCATATTTATGCTTTATGAATATATGTGGGTCAGTTTGGTAAAACCTACACAACTATTGTTACCAAGATTTGAACAAAAGACCTTTGCACCAAATAGGCAAGCCTCACACCAATTGGCCAAGTGCACTTCCTACTATACATTCAAACTAAATAATATATATAAATGTTTTGTTTTTTCGTAAAAATTTCAACATTTAATTTTTTTTCCCAAAAAGTTGGGGTGTCAATTGACACTTATTGCACCCACATAACTCCGCCCCTGAAAATGATGTTTAGATAAATATTTTCCTTCGAATTTTTATTATTACTCTAAAATGATGTTTAGTTATCACTAGTAAACAGAAGCAAGGAAAAACTGGTTTAGCTAAAATTTTCAAGAGTAGCATAAGGAAAAAATGGTTTAGCTAGAATTCTCAAACGTAATAAAATATTCAAAAGTAGCATAACATAACTGGAAAGTTCAACCCAAAAGAAAACCTAAACTATGTAAGCAAATATATAGTCCAGAACTTCATAGAGGAAAAACACACTGCAAATACTGAAAAATGCATAAATTTGATCATCTAAAGGGTAAAATTGTCAACAATTAAAGTCACAGGCAAGCGTTCGACTCGAATAATAAAATATCGAGTCCATGAAATATAAAAAGTTCTTGTAGCGGTTAGGATTTATGTATACAATCAAACAAATTAACCAAAAAAAAAAAAAAAACAGTCCTTAGAAGAAAGTGATGGTCTATTCCACTCTCCAAGCTAGAAGACAAGCTGGAAGAGACTCAGACAATCCTTATTAACTTGTACATGCAGTAGAGCTTCCAACGTGGCCCCAGAAAGAGACGAAAAAAATCAACAAATACATTTTTTTTTTTTCAAACAAAGAACTTAAAAACTTTGGCCCTATTTGACAATCAGCTATTTGCTATTAACTGTTAACTGTTTCTATTAGCTGTTTGTTGTTAGTTGTTTAAATTTGAATAAGATGTTTTTAGAAAAAGTGTTTGGTAAAATTAGCTGTTTCTTAGAAGATTATTTATTAAAATTCCATTTATGCCCTTTCTATATGTTACTTTTTAGTTGAACATGATTTTTTATTTATTGGCCATTTTATTTTCTTTTCAAAATGAATTAAATTTATGCCATATCTAAAAATTAATTTAATCCTTGGAACCTTATTGTGTTTTCATTATTTATCTTATTTTCTGTTCAATCTATAAGTTATCACTACTATACCCATGACTTACACCTTTGGTTTTTTATTGATTTGAGGAATTTTTTTGGTTGTGAGTTGCATTTTATATGATTTTTTATTTATTTTAATCTTTTCAATTATCTTTTTCCTTTGTTTTTTTACAAATTAAAATTTATATGAATATCACATGATTTGATCTTCATTAGATTCAATTCAAATAAAACATATGTCACTATTAAACAAACGGGAAAAGGGAGAGACTAGCAAAACAATCTAAAGCATAAGTACAAAACATTGACATTACTTTCAACTATAAAAAAACAAGATAAGTTAGAAATGTAAAAAAAAAAAAAGAACTCTTCATTAGATCTAATGGCACAATGTGTAATTTTAATAAACTTTTGTACAGTTTTGTTATTTAAACAAATAGTTGTTTATAAAAAGCTACTCAAGTTAGCTTTTTATAAATTGGCCTTTTAAGGTAAAACAAACAGCTATCACAAAAAACTGTATACCAAATACTAATTTAGTTTTTTGACTAGGTCAAAATAGCCCAAAAGTCCAAAAAAGGCACTTTCTATCAAAAAGTCATTGAAAAAGCTAACAACCAAACACCCCCTTTACATAACCCCCCCCCCCCCCCAATTCTCAACTGCATCTAAACATGAATGAAATGAAACTGAAAATGACAAATTAACAGAATAAATTCGCTTGAGTTTTTTAAACAAGTGTGTTTGAAGAGGGTTGAGTGGAGAAATTCATTAGCAAGAGAGCGGAAAACAGTAAATGAAGAAAATCCTAAGAATTCATAACCTCCCCAGGTGGGTGGTGGATCCAAGATTCAAAGGAGGGGAAGTTGCAATTAGCTAGAAGATTCGGGTATTAGTTTGATAATAAATAACAAGATTGAAACTCCAACAGAATTCAAGCTATATATTCTACCAAATGCTCTATAGTTTGTATCAGTTACCAAGCTAGGTAGAACAATTATAGCATTCAACCTAAAGCACCTAACTTTCAAAGATGAAGTCTAATTTAACTAAAGAATCCAGCAAACAATTACTAAAACACAAAGCCTCACAGCTGAAATCTGAAAGTGAGGTTAGAAGCTCAGCCACGGCTAGAGTCAGAAACGTGGAGAACAAAACTTGACCTAGAAATTTTTTAATGTTTAACTTTAAAAGATCCTAGATTCAATCCTATAACATAAGGAAATCAAATTGTGTCGATAAAATTAGAGCAAGAAATTATTGTAATGCAAATGAAAATCCAGTATCAGGACTTATCAATAAAGAAAATCCGGTAGCAGGAAGAAAATAACAATCTACAGAAACCACAGAAAAAAAGGAAGCATAAAAATATACCACTTTAATAAAGAATTTTGGGAGTGTCTTAGTCACAAACATATGAAAACTGATGAGTTCAAAATGCCGCAAGTGCATGTCGTAGTTGTAGCTAATAACCAGCAAGTACGGGTTGTATCCACAAAGAGTTGTGTTTTCAAGTACCAAAGTTAGCTAAAGCGTTTCAAGTTAGGCAAAACAAAGGGTGATAGAAAGTAGAAATAAACTACTAAAGCAAACAAAAAACGACTTCGATCGATTATGATTAAACCTAAACTAAACCAACTAATCGAGTCCATCCCCACCTTCCTAAGTTCTACTAGTATTCAGAGATGACTAATTGCACCATCAAACCTCACTCAAGCCCTTTTTCGAGGGTTGAAGACTAGTTTAATTGCTCTACCGTTCTATTTTCTTAGGGTTAGCCCAATTAAACTACAAGAGTAGCAACCCCAAACCTAACTAGAATTTGGACTATCTTCATGTCCAAACACTAGCTACACTTTACCCACATTAGATAACCAACATCACCTTTTGGTGCAAGTCAATTCCATAAAACATGGATAAAAATTCTTTCAAGTATTTCATTGAACAAGATAGACGGAGGCCTCAACAACATCAGTTGTCCATCTCACCAACTAACCATAACCAAAGAACACAACTTTAATCAAAACTAGATATAAAAATACAAGCAAAACAATAAACTATTGAACTAGCAAATAAACTGAAAAGCATGAAATTAAGGACAGAAAAAGAAGAACTTAGCCTTCAATAGCGAAATCTGCAATCTTATACATCATATACACTAATCTTGCCTAAATTATTCTCTCCCTAATAAGGTTTTAGGTGGCTAACATAAACCCTAATCAAGCCCGAAAGAACCAAGCAAAAATGCTCTCCTCGAAAGAAAAGGCGAGAGAGAGAAAAGGGTCCCCCGCCCCCAAATTAATTTCGTAATGTGCTTAAGCATTGCGAAAAATGGGAAACAATGCACAGTTGTACTACAAAAAAAAACACCAAGCTAACTGTACAGTTTGGAAACTGACAGACTACACGACCTTGCACTTCTGCACGCCTGCCTGTGCACAGTTGTGGAAATTATGACTAAAATCTACAGGTTTTTGTATGGGCGTGCTTTAATGCATGGCCAATCATGTACTTTTGTGATGGAGATCCATCTAGACAACCTATTTTGGACATCCAAGTCAGTCAAGGTAATCTACATTTGTCCTTCAAGTCAAGGTAGTTCAAGCAATCAAGTCCAAGGAACAAATGTGATTTTGCAAGACCAAACGTAGCAAACTGCTGGGTTAATTTCAGCACACATACCCAGTTTTGTTTCGCTATTTCATAGTCAAAACGATGTTCAAATTATGTAATTCTTTTTTTGTAAGTTAGTATAGGAAGTCCACAAACAAAGCATGAAAAGAAAGCCCAAAAAAAACCAGCCCACATGGCCAAAACAAGCCCACAAACCAAAGCTGCTTGGTTCAGCACCTAAGTAACCCAATTTGATTAATCTTTTTGATTAAGCATCTGAATGATCGTTTACGCCTGGTTTCTTACTTTGAGGGGGGGGGGGGGATTTTCCTCAATTTGGGATTAACTCCTAATTTATGTAAAAGTACCCTCCAAAATCCTAGGGTTATATTAACTTAGATGAGATTGGGTGTATTGGGTCTTTATGAAGAATTTGAAGACTTGATCATTGTTCTCTTAACCCAATCTAAAGTTTGCTTTCTTTCTCTCTTTTACTTAGTTGTTTTAATTGTTTTCTTTGATCATGATTATTGCAAGTGGTTTGGTTTTGTTGATGATGATTAGAGGCCAATATTTCTTTCTTAAGTTGGGAATAGGATTTATTATGCCCAAATAAGGTAGGTTATGGTACATTTTGCCTTTGATTGCTCTTTCCTAGGAGGTTTTCTCTCACACCCGCTAAGTGTTTGATGAAATATTTAAAAGAGTTTTCATCCCTATTTTTAGGAGGTTGACCTATGCCGAAAGGTGGGTTTGACTAGCTAGACGGCAAAGAGAATAGTCAGAATTGGGACATGAAAATAGTCCAGATCCTAGTTAGGGTGAGAAGTTACTCATCTTAGGCACCAATCAACCAATCGCCATGAATATAGGAGGATTAGTTGGTTTTCGACTACCCTCGCTCTTCGACAGAAGGCTTGGGCATTTTCAAAGGGAGTGATCAACCCTTCATAGGTTATGAGTTGTCATTGGAAAATTAGAAGCATTCCCTCCAAAAATGAAATAAGAGAAGGCATAATAGGCACCCTCCTTCCTAATCCAAGTTCTTCCTACTTGATTTTTGACTAATTTAGTTGTCATTCTTTAGCCTAACTTTTCTTTCGCCTAGATTGAATTTCTTAATTAGTTCAATACTCCTAGAACTGTTTCCATGTGGACGATATTGCTGAGTACATTTGAGATTATAAATTTAAAACTTAAATTCTTCCTATCAACTTGCCTACTCTACTCAAACACGTGAATATACTCTTAAGTAACTAAGGGAGACGAGTTCAAAGGGTTGGCGCCAACTGCATCCTTTGTCTGAGTGATGGCTTCTAGTTGTAGAGCAAAGATGTGAGAATTGCTATTGACTGACCTCAAAACGACCTCACAATCAATCCATGCTGAGGAAGATTGTCAAGTGCCCCTCAAAATTTCCATGTATCCTTTTTACATGAATTTTATTAATTTCTAGTTTCTTAAAATCCCAAAAAATAAGGCCAACAGTGAATAGCCATGGTAGCCCCAAGACGGTCTCGCATTCTAACTGCTAAACACCTCACGTTGTAAAGGCCATTTAAATTCTTTGAAATGACTTCACTAAATAATTTTTCCCCCTTAGAAAAACATTTATAAAGGAGGAATTGTTATGACTTCACAAAGGAATAGTCAAATCCAAAAAATTGTGTCACTTGCCTGAATCAGTCAAAATACAAAAGGGTTTTATCTTGACTTAACAAGTTATTCTCATAGTTTAATAATGGCTGACCTCCAGAGAGCGTTGAAAGATAATTGAGGAGTCTCCAACGACTTCGAATTAAGTGCTTGTTGAATTCTCTTGCAATGACAGCAAGTTAGGAACTATGCATTAACAAAAGATAGAAAATGTTGGGGTTTTTTTTGTGTGATTTTTTTGGGGGGTTGCCGCGGAGGGGAACTAGAGATTCATTTTAATGAACTAATCGGAACAACTGAATCGTCACATTTATACAACTGAATCGGAACATTCATTTTAGTTAAAATATTTTTAGAAATATTATAATTTATCTTATAATTTAAATTTTTAGAAATAATAATATTAATATATCCATAATTTATTTTATTTTTTTCTTCATTGAAGTAGGTGAAAAGATACTACTTATTATGATGACTTTAAATCACATATTGTTTAAATTTTTATATTTAATTAAAATCTTAATAAATGCTTCAGATGACATGTGTCGCGACCGTAGCGTTTAGACTCACT
>JACYFF010031952.1:19446589-19471779 GCA_017589665.1 Selenicereus undatus | reverse complement strand
CCCCCCCCCCCCCCCCTCTTCCCTCTTTCTCATGTCAGGTCATCAACCCCTTTCAATGAGGTCCATTTCATCATTTTTGAGTAGTTGGTTATGATTTGTCAATTTAACATCCAAATCGATCAAACCCCCAAAAACTAACTGCTTCAAGAATCAAGACAGACGGTCGGAGGCCACACGGAAGATCACTTAGATCTAGAGGAGACAGAGAAGGCCTAGACTGTGATCGTTGAGTATCCTAATTGACGCCTGAGAAAGAGTGTTTCGATGATCAATGGGGAGTAGCCATGGTTAGGGTTTCAGGTTGAGCAAACAGAGGATGGAGAGAGAGAGAGAGAGAGAGACTGTAATCTGATGAGTCAATAGTCATGGCCCATATGAGATAGTGGTGTCGTTGCTGACTGGTTGGGATCTCGGGTTCAAATTGTTAAAAAATTCTCCAATCTTTTCCTCTAATTTTCGGAGGAAAGTTTTGATTGCTACAAACGAAGATTTTTCATCATATTTTCCACCAATTTTGTTTCCTAATTTTCTGCATTCCAAAAAATGGAAAAAAAAAATATTTTTCAAATTTATTTTCTTTCCATCCAACTTTACTCAAACCAAATAGACCCTGAAAGTTTACAGTGACAAGGTTACAAATAATTATTACTATTAGATCGTAATAAATAAAAAATTTAAACATGAAATACTATAAAGTAAAATTTCAGGATCCAACAGTACTTTATTAGCCTTAGAAAAATAAGTAAATAAATAAATCAAGTATTCTTTTGCTGTTTATGACGGGATCTCTAAAGATATTTTCCATACCAATAATAATTGCAAGGATAGGGAGGGTCTTAAGGCATAGTCATACGCAAAGACTAAAGAGGCACAAGGAATACGACTGCTGCTATTATTCTATTCCTGGCGCTTGGCTTGTCTTTTGGTTTATTGATGAGGGCCGATCGAGGGGGAGAAAGTTGCGGCAAGTTGGAGCTTTGGTTTCCACATGAACAAATGAAAATTTGTGTTGACATTTCTCATGTCTTGTTTTGTTCTCCAATACATGGCCAAAGACTTTTTAGTGTTCATTTTTCCAACAATATCAAAATTGATTGATGAGCCAAGATATTTGAAGATGGCTTCAATAGTGTGTGTGATGTTGTAATAAAGAAAGGGATTACACGCAGGTTAATATTATCCTTAAAAAGTCCTATCAATTATTTCAATGGGAAATTAGTAGTTCAAAGATTACAAGAGATGCGCACAATTTATTGGTGTTTGGCACATATAACATTAACGTGTAGTGATCATAAAAGATATTATGATGAGGCGTGTAAGTCAGAATAAATGTGACATCCACTGTCAAATACAACTCCTCATAAGCTCTTTTATCCAATGTTTTCAAAAATAAACATTAAGCCATGCCTTTCTCGTTTTCTTAGTAGTTGTCGTTTGCCATTTTATGTATAATCAGTCCTAATTAGTTTAGTTATATGTTAACAAATAGCTTAATATTAAATAGTCTTTATTGTTATAAATTAGTGTCAATCACTTAATTTAAGATTGTGTGAAACATGGTCTCAAAGTTGAGATTTTGCTACACGAAATTAATTAAATAAGAGCTCCTCTAAAAGCAAAGGATGCAAAAGTGGATGTCACTTATACGAACCCTTAGATGCTTAGCACTTCAATTCTATTTGCATATCAAAAATATAACGCAGTTTTTGGCAAATAGTTCCTAGTTGTTGATTATTATCATTAACCAGCTTTGTATTTATAGTTATTTGTATTTAACTGTTTGTATTAGCTATGTATGTGTTGCATTAGTTGCTTTTAAATAAGTGTTTGGTGAAATTAACTATTTGTGAAATGTATTGCTTGATAAAGTTCTTTTTGGTCTGTTAAGCAAAATTAGCTGTTTAGATAGTAGATAGCGGTTTAGATAGCTGATAACTATTTAGGTAGCTGATAACGTTTCTGATTTAGTGGATAGCTGTTTAGATAAGCAGTTGAAATGCTAGTCAAAACATTAGATTACCGAACACTAAAAATTGACTGATCAATGTATTGATTTGATCAAAACAATAAACGCTGCTCAAAACGCTGTTGCGAAACACAATGTCAATAACTCTATTTTGTTGTTTATTTAGAAATGACTTTGTTGATCATATATATGACAATTCTTTTTCAGTACGAATCAAAATTTGTGTGACATCTTAAAATACCTTTATGTTTAATAGGGCTTTGTTTTGTTATTTATTTGCACATAATTTTTAGATATTATTTTATGTCAATATGATCTAAAATATGTATCACTTCTAAAATGCTTATTATGTATGTAAGATCAGTTAACATTGATAATTTGCTTCATAAAAAAAAATTGATTGTTTGTTAAAATTTATTAATTATTGAAGGAAATTAAACTATGGATTAAGCATATAAAATCACCTTAATTGTGCAGTGGAGCACAATTGAACTTGACAATGGTCAAGGAAGGATATCACCAACTGGAGAACATCCATAATCTCATAGCCTAAGGATGGCAGTGGATCTGGATTCGACACTGACCCATTAGACTCAACCAAAATTAGAGGGTTTGGGTCTAATCAAATGAGACTAGACGAGTCTTAAGTGGGTTTGGGTTCAAGAAATGTGGGTCAGATATTGGTTTGGGTTTGGGTTTAAAAAATTCCAACTCAGACCTAACCTGAGACCCATTTAAGACCCGTTGATTAAAAAAAAAAATGTGGCAAAGGTAATTGGTTAAAGTAACTCTAAACCAGTAAACCCTAAAATTATTTTGTCTACTGTCGGTTGCAGAAGAAGAACTATTTTGTTATGTTTTTTAAAAATTTTTGATAGATTTTGTCTTTATATTTGTATTAAAATATTATTTGTGGTGTGTAAGATGTAAGTAAGAACACTTAGTTATAATATGTGACACTAGAATGTTTTTTTATTACATATCAAGTATTCTAGATTAAATTATTTGTCTTTAAAATGTGGTAATTCATATTGGAATATGGAAAAAATAATCTTTAATTAATGTAAAAAGTAGTCAGGATCTGTTTAGGACCCGTGGATCAACCACACCCTCAAGGTCTGGGTCTGGGTCCCATGTTTCCAATCCCAACGAGTCTGAGGCGAATCAGGGTTTTAGATTCAAAAAAATTAAATGGGTCTGAATCAAGACCCGCCGCTACCCCTATCATAGCCTAAGAGCTCTAGTGTTTGTGTAGAAACTCTTGACACCCACTCTCATGTCCCTACCTCTTAGACTGCTCCCTTATTGAGAATAAAGCGACTAGTCAGATGTCCTAGGATTTTTAGGTGGAAATTATTGATATGTCCTTATAATATTTTAATGCGCTATGTGATTCCGCAAATTATTACGTACAACGAGGTGGATAGTGTTCACTTTGTCCACCCGGTATTTACGATATATACTAGAATGTGCAACAAACTTTCATAAGTAATAAATGCTCTCGTGGTTAGGTCATTAGTAGGCATCTTGTAGGTCACGGGTTCAAATTTTTTTGAACGCAATGTTTAGTTGTTTTTTTTTTTCACCCTAATCTTCCTTTAGGTTTTTTTTAAAAAAATAATTTAGGCTATTAATTAATTTATTTATACTTCATTTACTTAAACTTATTTATTTATTCTATTCAACTAAGTTGGCTCTCTCTCTCTCTCTCTCTCTCTCTCTCTCTCTATAGAGTATTGCTCACTAAATATATACTACAACCCACCAAAAGTTATAATGCAATTCACTAAGATAATGTCATGCCTCAAAATATGAACAAGAATGTACAATTATGTATTATATTGTTTATTCGCTCATTTTGATTACAAGTAGTTGGTATGCTAATTGAATCATATTGATCATGAATATATTTTATAACTCACTCAATATATATCACAACTTACTAAATAAAGATCTCAGCTTACTAAAAGAAATAGTAAAAGCATAAATGATTGAAACTATAGAAGGCAAAAATTTTACAACCAATCGGATGGTGCCACGTGTAAAAATTTGATTAATTACAAATTGCCATGTGTCACGTTGACTTTCGTGGACCCGCTTGGTCAAAATTAAGTTCAGCCAATTAAAAGCCGCCACGTGTCATCGATGATGCAAAAATTAGTAATTATTTTCTTTATTTAAAAATAAGAAAATAATTACTAGGTCTTGGCCCAAAACCCGGCTCTAACCCTAACTGGCAGAGTCTATAAATAGGGGTCCCCTCCCTTCATTTGGATCATTCAACATCTGCAAAATTCAGAGCTCAGACAATAAGGAACATCCAGCTACCAAGCGAGAAGGATCAAAACTTGCAAAGCCTCATAAACTACAATCAACCACTTGTAAATCAAAAGTCAGAACAGTCTTTAGAGTTCTTCAGCCGATTTGCATCAACCGAGATCAAGCATCAAGCACTCGGAATATTCAAGTCATTAGGAGATCGAATCATAGGATTATTTCATTGTATTAAATTCAGAGATTGTACCCATTTTTTAATATAAATATAAAAATTCACTTTGTTGCTCGATTTCTTGTCTAATTGATTGCAGACTTGAAATTTGTGTTTACAGAAACTTTTCAAGTTCATTATTCTTGTAGATATAAAGAATCTTATATTTGAATTAATAAAAAGAAATATCATAACACATTAGAATATAAATGCAAAGTATTGCTCACTAGAAATATATTATAACTCATCAAAAGTCACAATGCTGCTCAATAAAAAAAATCATACGTCAAAATATGAACAAAAATGTGTATGTGCTCAATAGAATTATGTATTATATTGTTTGCTTGCTCATTTTGATTAGGAATAGTTAGTATTGCTTATTGAATCATATTGATCACGAATATATTTTATAACTCACTAAATATATATCATAACTTACTAAATAAATATCATAACTCACTAAAAGAAATATTAAGAGTATAAGTGATCGGAATATTTCAAGTATGTCATTCTTGTACATATAAACAATTTTATATTTGAGTTAATCAAAAGATATATCATAACACATTGGAATATAAATATAAAATATTGCTCACAAAACATATACTATAGCTCACCAAAAGTCATAATACAACTCACTAAAAAAACCATACATTAAATATGAAGAAGAATGTGTATGTGCTCACTTACATTGTATATTATATGTTTGCTCACTCTTTTTTTTATTATGAATAATTAATACTAATCACGAAATCATATTGATGACGAATGCATGTTATAACTCAATAAAGAACTATTACAACTCAATAAATAAATATCATAATTCACTAAAAAAAGAATAATATAGATAACTAGATTATAATTTATTGACCTTCATATGGGCAACATCTTCTTCTTCTTTTGTATAATGGTACATTTTAATAAGTTATATAGTATTTTTACTAAGCGAAACTCGGACATACAAAATGTGTTGATTTGGATATGTCTGCTCATTAAAAGTATCTATTAGCTCATTAAAAAATGCGTCTCAACTCTCTAAAATAGTTTAGTGAGTTGTATAATATTTTTAGTGAGCGAAATTGGACGTGCATTTGCATATTTTAGTGAGCTATATACTATTTTTAGTGAGCCAGAATACGATTGCACAACTACTTCTATACAACCGATTGTATAATATAACAACTGATGTGACTCAGGCTAGTACCTCTTATGAATTGATTAATAACCCTAGTCTAACAATTATTAAAATAGAAACTGCAACACAATCTCTTTAATTTAGGCTGGAATCAGACAATATTGACAATGGATCGACTGTACTAACTCCGAAATGTTACAATATCAATGTCACTAATAATAATATCTAGACTTGTCGTCTTCAAAAAAAAAAAAAAATCTAGAAAATAACCACAATGGCAATGCAAATAACTTTTGGCCTATCTGGCTCTCTCAGGCATTTCGCTCTTTTACAACTATTTCAAAAAGCTATTAGGAAATAATTTTTTGGAAAATGAATTTGAGAGCAAAAGACTATTATAAAGAGCCAATTTCATCCCATATGTCAAACAACTGCTTGATTAAGTTAAACAGCTGAAAATATGATTTTTTGACCAAAGAGCTTTTGAAAAAGCTATATACAATACCCCCGAAAAAAAACTCCTTAGAAACGGGATAAGTACTCCTTTAATTTAGTCCACAAAGTTTACCAAAAGCACAAAATAATTTAATTTAATTTAAATGTAAATGTTTGTGCTGCCTACCAAAAAAAAATGATGATGTGATAGTGAAAATGTGTAATTACGTTCAGAGGTAGACAAAGTCGACTCAACATGATTACCGACCTGAAAACAGCAGAAAGTTAAGTGGATTTAGATGTACAATTTTAACCCGTTTAATTAAATGGATTGACACGTTCAATCTGTTTAATTAAATAGGTTAGGTTCAGGTCGAGATTCTCGACACGAAAAGGTACATATTTAACTCGTTAAGTCAACTCATTTTTTTCATTTGTCATTTATTTGTTTACCTTTTCATTAGATAATTAAGACTATACAAAAAAAAATTAAAAAGTAAATTATGATGAATGGGGCGGAGTTTTAGAGAGTGATTATTTAATGTGATATGTAAACTTAATTTTTAACACTATGTAAATAAATATTAGTTGAAAATATTAAATGCGTAAATGGATAATTAGTCGACTGAACTCGAGCTATTTATTTAAAAGGGTTAAGCGGGTCAACCCGTTTAAAATATAAATGGGTACAAGTCAAACTTTTTCAGCCTGTTTAATAGACGGGTTAGATTCAGATCGAACAATTCTCTATTCGTTTAAGTTCGACACGAACACTAACCCCACTCGACCTGATCTACTACATAACTCTAGTTATTAGGAGTCTCTTCAAGAAAATTAGTTGTTTTAACAATTGTTAGTCATTTTAATCATTGTTAGCAGTTTGATTATCAGTTAGCCTTTCAACTAATGATTAGTGTTTAGAGATCAGCCTTTCAACTAATGATTTAAGATATATGTGCCTAGCAAAGATAGTTGTTTATATACTAAATTTATGTGAAATGACTTAAAAGGACACAATCAATGAAAGTTTTCAGTAAACAATTTTTTTTTTTTTTTGAATTTTAATTGAAACCGCTGTTTATCAAATACTTAAAATAGTGAACATTAATAATTTGACCTAGTCAAATCCCTCATTAACATTTCACCTCCTGTTGTCGACGTAGCCAAAATTTAAGTCATATGTATGAATCCCCATCCTCAACCTGGATTCTGGAAGAGACAACCTTATCCAACCAAAAAACAAAAAAGGAGGAAAGAGAAGAAAGACGTGCACCTAGCGTGAGACCCAAAATAGCTGTGAGCCCACACGGCCCGTAACCAAAGGATTAGAACTTGACTTTGAGGTCCCTTAACTTCTCCATCACTCACGAGATCTGAAAAGAAGTCAAGCCCATGGTATTCTTTACCACCCTTCCAATGCAAAAGCAAAATGAAACATACAACTGAGAATGACAACGGATTAAACTTGGATCACTTGTTATGAAGTTTAAATTTAATTGACATTAACTTTCTCTATTTCAAATTTAATTTGAATTGGCTTAGATCATATTACATTTTAGTAAGTCAAATTATTATCGTTATCTCTTCACTTTTGTATGAGTCGTGTAGGAGATGAGACGATCCTTTTCTTTGAGTTCAAATGAGGTATAATGTACTTAAAATCGTAATTTAGCTATTATGTCCAGACTTTATTAACTGTGTAGATGAAATTTATGACATTAGGAGCATAATATTATTAAAACAATTTCAAAAAGATAAAAAAGTTAAAACTCTTTACTAAATTTAGTAACCAAATTTTAAGAGAGGGAAAGCACCAAAAAAAAAGTTATTTATAGATTCGAATTGGGTTCAAATGTCATTCACTTTAACCTAAATTTAATCTAGCTCATATCAAACATTTCGTTTTCCAATTGGATGTGAATCAGTTTTTTTTTTAAAGGTAAATAAAGTAGACTTACTTCAAAGATCCGATGGTGTCACTACTTACTAAGTTTAGTAACCAAATTTTTAAAAGTGGGAAAGCACAAAGAAAAATAGTTTTTAGAGATTCGAATGGGATTCAAATGTCATTCACTTTAACCTAAATTTAGTCTAGCTCGTATCAAACATTTTTGTTTTCCAATTGGCTTTGAATCATTTTTTTTTAAAACTAAATAGATTAGACTTACTTCAAAAATCCGATGGCATCACTATTTTGAGGTTTAAGGTGTTAGCTAATTTAAATTATCATCATATTCAAGAAATATCGAATTTTCTTTCTTAGAACAAATTTGTGAGTACTACTTATTTATGTTCTATTGGAGCATGTAATGTAATGAATGCAAATCTTTAAAAGAAAATTAAGCATTTTTTCCTATTAATTAAGTATATTGTACCATTGTAGCCTGCAGAAATGTAAGAATTGAATTTCTTTTTTTTTTTTTGGTTGGATCATTAATAAACATCATAAAGATAAGGGTGAGCAAAAATATTAGATATCCGTTTTCGGATCCATGACTGGTTTGGATTTGGCGAGTGCGGATCTAGACTTGGTTAGATCGGTTGTAGGATCGGTTTCAAATTTTAAGACCCGGTTATAATTGGATCTGGTATCGGGTCTTGAAATTTTAGAGCCGGAGCCGGACTCAATATCCAGTATGTGGTCAAAATTTAAAGAATTTTTATGAAAAAATATAAACAGCAAACCCTTATTGCTCAAGTGATGCATCTTTTTTACTGAGACCCAACTCCCACCTATCCCAATTTCACCCTTTGTCCTTTTGTTTTCAACTTATCCCCAAGTTACTCTTTTCATACCTCGGCCACCATGGATTTCTTCCTTCAAGCTTTGGTTCTTCTTCTCATTAGCCTTGTTACTTACTACGTATTTGTTTTTATATTATTTTGATAGTTTCCCTCTCTTTCTCTCTCTATTTCAAGTAAATTAAAACAATTTTTAGATTTCTCATTCGTGTTGTAATCTTGATTTGTAGGTTTCTTATTAACATTGTCTCTAATTCTCTGAGTTTATCTTAGAGTACATGAATCTTCTTTAGTACTTATTGCACATTTGATTTAGCCTTATAATTTAGTTTTTAGGAATTTGGCTTCAGATATAAGTTCTCAACATCCTTCAATCCCTCCATCTCCCTATTTTCTTATGAGAAAATGAGAAAAAAAAAATTTAAAAAAAACTTTGCTTAGGAAACGGGTACCCAGAATTGGACTCGTTCCCGACTGGGTCCAAATTATAAGACCTGGTTCCAACCAGGTCCGAGACCTATTCTAAATTTTAGGACTCAGTTTCAACCGTATCCGATTTTAGTTCCTGAAAATCGAACGGTATACTCAGTCCTGCTCACCCTTACACAAAGAGGTAAAGGATTACAACAAGATAATGCATTGATGAACCCAATTAAATAGAATCATTAAAAAGCAACCTCTGGTGAAATCTAACAAAATGATCCTTTCAAACTAAAAACCCGTTACCACCTTAAAGGGCTAAATTTATCCATCCAGAATCAACAGGTAATGAGAAAATTGTGCTACAAGACGTTCCCAATCTTCATCCCCTTTAGATGTTGTAAAAGAGCAACAGGTGATTCATCTCAACCTAGGATTCATGGCAAAAGGGACAAGCAGCATTAATACCCAATATCAAAGTTTAGTTATTTTGAAAGTGTCGCAGGAAAGTTGAGTGACGTTTGAATTTTTTTTCTATTATTTAGGAATACGGATGGTTTCTGATTTAAGTAGTTCCAAATCATTGAGCCTCGGAAATCTCTAATAGGAGCCCAAATGAGGCCTGGTCCAATTGCATGGCTTCTTCAAGAAGTTCTTAGAGAGCTTGCCTAGGAGAGAGCAGAAAAACTCGCTCACACTACTTGGCAAGAGATCCTGAACCTTAGCGGGAAAATTGATCAGGGAGCACCACTAATCACTCTATAGGCAAGCGTTAGCTGGACAATCCAAAGGTCCTTCATTTATTTCCTTACTAGTTAAGACCTACTCGTTGCCTCGAATTAACTTTGATTAAGTCTATAGTACTCTAAAAGTATTATTAAATAACGTCGCAACGTCGCACCAAAGGAATAATACATTAAAAACAGAGACGTGAAAAAAATTATTTGTAATAGTTTTGCAAAATAATTCACTTTATTCAAAATTATTTTGTAAAACTTTCATCTAACTATGAGGGTGTTTGGTTGCATTAGCTGTTTGACAAAAAAGAATTATTTGGGACCCCTTTAACTGTTTTGACAAAGTCAAACAGCTAAAAAGGTATTTGGTAAACAGCTATTTGAAACAGTTGTTTTGCCCCAAATAACTCTTTTTCAAACAACTATTCCTAATAGCCTTTTGCGAACAACTTTTTATAGAAATTACGACACTACCGACAAGTTCAAAAAAATTACACTCATGCCATTCAGTTCCCACAATGAGCATTAATGTTGTTTGCAGACCAGGATTCTTCAACTTCATCGTTCAACCCTCTGGCCTTCTTCTTCACACCATCATTCTCTCACTCCACCACTGGCCACCAGGCTTGCTCGTCGGCCACTCACGTAGTGTTGCCAACGTCACAAAGTCGCCTTCTTCCCCTGCTCCTGCTTTGCTCTAGGCTATTCGCCGGCGACTTCCCCTGATCTAGACTGTTCGCTGGCGTCTTCCTTTGCTCCACTGCTCACTCACCAACCACCAATTCAATCCCACACTCGCCGGCGACCAGTCCCCAAGTCCCACTTTGACCCCTGCTCAGTCGTTCATTGCTCCACAATTCTTTCCTGGAATGGGATGGCTTGTTCAAATTTTAATCTTTTTGAAAATCAATCCCCTTGGTCAAAAAGAATGGGATGGCTTGTCCACAATATTTAATTGCTATAATAACCTTCCTTGTTTTGTTTAATCAAGATGTTTTCCTGGAATGGCTTGGTCGAAATTTGAATATTGTGGAGCAATAACCTTGGTCAAAACAAGTAAGATTAAAATTTATTATAGTTTGGCTTGTTTTGTCCACAATTTCAGAAAGAATTGGGGAGCAATGACCTTACTTATCAAAAAGATTACAATTCTTTCATGGAATGGGATCGCTTTTCGTGGAGTGGGATGACTTGTTTTGTTCAAGATGCTTCCATATATATTCAATTCTTTTCTGAATGAATTTGGCCCTATTTGGTATATATTCAAGATGCTTGTTTTGTTCCATATATATTCAATTCTTTCCTGAATGAATTTGGCCCTGTTTGGTATATATTCAAGATGCTTATCTTGTAAATCATGTTTTATTTGAGATAAATTCAATGAGATCAAATCATATAAAATCTATGCATATTTCAACTAACAACAAAAATATTGATTTAGATTCATATAAATTCAATTCATAAATTGGAGAAACTAATGAACATAAATCATTCAAACTAGTGAGAAAATAAGTTTCCAATGATGAAGTTGATTTGAACATTATAAGACATAAAATTAATTCTTCTTTAAAACCAAACAAGATGATCTATTAATTAAAAAAAAACATATTCAATTCAAAAGTATTTTATAAAAAGGGCAACAATGAAATTTTACCAAATATGTATTCCAGAAACAGTTAACTTTACCAAACAGCTTTTTCTATAAACAGCTAATACAACAACAACAACACCTCCCAATGTGGGTCCCGCTTTCGCGAGGTTTGGGGAGATCCAGGTGTAAGCAACCTTACCTCTATCAGTATTCCTACCCGTAGAGAGGCTGATTCCAAGAGACCCACAAAACAAGGATTTTGTAAGAAAAGTTTTGTAGGCGAAAAATTTTGTGAAAACATTTAATGGGAAAGTTACGGACACACAGCAAGGGAAGGCTAAGAAATATTTTTAAGATAGATTGTTGTAGCTAAGAAACATAAGAACAACAAGTCAAAGGAAGATCACATACCTTAGCAACCAGAGGTAAGTAAACGCTTACTCTCCCGAGATGAAAGAACTACCTGCATACAAAACACGACAAAACGAAACACCACTACCGGCACTATGTCACTGCATCCGGAAGACAACTACGGGGTCAACTCTCTGCGATCCAAGATCCTAATCCTATCTCACCAAAGCTTTCTATAAACAGCTAACGCAAACAGCTAATACAAACAATTAATTCAAACAATTAATACAAATAGCTAACACCTGTTTACCAAATAGGGCATATAATTCAGGATCATGTCTAGGTCATATTCCTTTGGAATTTGGCTTTCAAGTATATTTTCTAATTCAAATAACAGATGCATTAAGCACAACAATGCGATAGGGGATAGGAAGAGGCTACATGGGGCCAACCACAAAACTCAAGCTAATGCCAAAAATTGAAGGTTGACACAAAATATTTGTAAATCTACCTATTGACTACGGCAAATGAGATGGGTACGGTGGGGCAACGCAACTTGAAATGAATTGATTTAGAACATGAAGAAATTAACAGATAGTCTAACGTAGAAAAGGGAGTGTGTATATATGAGCGTCTTCCCTACACCCATTTTCTCTTCAGCAACATCACCGTGTCTTATGCACCAATGCAAGTTGTAAGTAAGTGAAAGGCAGTACCACATTGAAGTCAATGATAATGCTTATTGCTATTGGTAGATCTTTGGATTATGTTACAGAAAAAGGGCAGAAACTTGTAAGAGGGAAGGAAGTATAACATTGTACGTAATCATACAATACTTGTTGCCTAATGACTGACGTTTGAGACATATTTCAATAGAAGAGAACAGGTATCCCCAAATTTTCCACGCTATATACATTTTCTATTCACCACTAGTGAGAGATTCTGTAAAGCACATAAATATTGAACTTTTGTACACACAAAACAATTTTTTATAGATGTACTTGTTTTTCCAACGCTGCAATTCGATAGATAGTTTCCAGCCTCAAAATTAGGCTTCAAAATAGAGCATGGAATGCAATGTTCCTTAAGTTAAATTTGAATGTGTTAAATTCTAAGTTCATTTGACGCTAAATAAATGAACAGTGTTGACATGGATTTTATGTTTAGTTTTAAAAACTCTTTTTATTTGCAAGTGCACAAGATCAGTTGTGAACTAGTGAGTATAGGGTATTAACTCCACAAGGAACAATAACAACTTCAATTTTTCCAATTAATTAAAAGAATAATTAATTCAAGGGAGGCATTCAATTATCCAACAAAATTAAAGAAGCAAATGAATCAAAAAAATATAGAGAAATCAAATTAGAGAAAGATTTAGTACTTTGAATTTCACAAATGACACAAATATCGAATTACTAACTCAAATTGGGGTTCAATTAGCCTCATGTTCAACCTTAGCTACAAGCATTAAACCATGAATTAAAAAGATGAATTATATCATGTGGTACTATTTATCTAGTAGTTTGCATGAATTATTCATTTTATTCTAGTGTAAATTATTCAACTTTAACAATTATAATTTTAATCATAACCGCACAATATCATATTAGCCTACAAGGCCTAATATATAATTGAGATAACAAATTATAAATATTGAAATTTACATGAGCAAATAATAGTAATAATAGGCATAAATAGGTTATGAGCAAATATAAACTCAAAATTATGCAATTCAAGAGACAAAAATAACCCCAAAAGAAATTGGTAATCAATATTATTATCAAGGATCCATCTTCATCTCAGAAAAGCAACTTAGCTAGCCATAGTTAATGAAAACACCATAGAAGTTGGTCTAAACCATACTCCTAATTAGTAGTACATTTCACTTCCTATATCAAGCCTTGTTAGTCAATTATAGAAAATTATATAATTAAGTATAACCTCTCCAATTTGACTCATAAATGAGACGAGAAGAGAAGAGAACAAAGTTTATTTCCTTCTCATTATAATGGAGTAATAGCTTCATCCATTAATAATTTTTGTTGTTTGTGAAATTAATTACTTGGATCAGCTGCAAATCTTGACTACAAGAGTTGACCAACATGCAAAATGAGGGACTGGGCATGCTGCTGGGCGCTTTGGAGACTTGTGCACTGCTGGGCCGAGAAGAACTGAATGGAACAGGCCCAAACGTGATGACCGAGAAAGAGAAGGAGAGAGTTGTGTTAGGCCGCGGCTTTTCAAGGAAAACAGGCCCATTTCGGCTGCCGCTGCTGATTAGGTTGGAGAGACAGTGAGCTCAGTGCTAATGTTGCCGAACCGACTACGCCTGGCGTGTGGGAGAAAGAGAGAGGCGGTGAGCTGGTGAAGTGGGCCGGGCTTCTGTGATCAAGCTAAAAAGGCCCACACGGCTGGATCTGGAGCGTGCTAGTGGACTGACCAGGCCACGCTGCTTAGGAGCCCGGGCAGATGCTGGGTCAAATACTTGGGCCTTCATGCATTGGACTGCAGCTGTGTTCAAATTATTTAGTTCCATTCTCAAATTAAAATCTTCTTGTTTCACCTAAAAATCATATATAAAATACACATTATTTACTTATAAAGTTATATTTTTAAATGGGAGAAAATTCTCATATAAAAATACAAGTTATCAAGTGTATGTAAGCTCAAAAATTTTAGCGAAGGCGTCACATGCCACTATACCACAACTCACAAACTTCTAAAGAAGTTCAACGCCACTAAATTCATCAACGTGAGCTTCTACAACCAATAACATGAAGTGAGCATAGGCTAAAGAATTTATATGCGGCACCAAATTTGGAACAGCTTGCTGGATTAAGACTTAAGTTAGGGACTTACACATAGTACACATGAAACTGTGAGATTTTTTGGGTTTCTTGAGACTCCTAGGACCGTAGGTGATGAGGCACTCGAGTACTATCCCAGATTCTGCAGCCTGTAGGCGGTACATATATTGATCATATGAAAGCTCATGGACTTTTACCATGTTTGTGGCAGTTGTTTTTACAAGTGCCCAACCTAGAGAATCTCATACCTTCTTCCAGCATGGCACATCATAACTTGGATTACAGATGCACAAAAATGCAAATTTATTCTGCTCACTTCAAAATCTTTTCAAGCCTGAAATGGGTGTTTGGGGGGGGGGGGGGGGGGAATTACAGATAACGCAGACACCACTACTCGTAGGAAGCTTGGTTGACCCTCAGGGATCAACTTCTTCCCCTGCAACTTAGTAACCCTAGCATCAGCAGAATTTTACAGGAGCTGTAAAAGATCACCAACGTCATCCAAACCAAACTAATATCCCATAGTCTTGACTGGACCAGGCATTTTACGGAGATGGAGCCAGGTACATGCAGCCTGACCCTTTATTCACGATGAGGGTGTTTCCATTGGACAACGGAGAGCCAGCATCAAAACTGAAATATGTAGCAGCTGAAGACAAATTATGCTTGTATTCTTGATACCAAAAGTTTCTGCACCGTTTTCCCACAGAAATCTGAATACCACTTGCTTGGTATCAAAACAATATCCAGTGAATCACGAAGGGTCTTCGTTGGTCCCAACAAAATTCTTTCCCCTTTTCTGGTGGCCCGTTGAGGAAGCCGTCCTCTATGTTCTTTGATTGCATTTCCTTCGACGAATCCAGAGCATCAAGAAAAATGCCCATCAAGTTACTATAATCAGACAGACGCAATGTCCTAATCTTTTTAATCAGAATGGAACAAAAGACAGCTTCATGCATCATTGTTCATCTCTTCTAATTGTAGTTTCCAACACTTCGAGTCTTCGAAGTCATCCTATCACCATTGAAGAAGGGAATCAACACTTAATCAATACGTCCAAATATAGACCAATCAACTCATACTGCCCGTGTCCACAGATACAGGTATTACACGTCACTCGTCATTAGCAGGAACTTGCATTTAAAAAAAAAAAACAACACTTTTACTTGTCACTTTCGCTCTTTTTCTCGAACTAGGTGAAAGGGACATCTAGCCTGTCCAATCGACGGACGTGGAACAGGGTAGTTCGTTGTGGATAAAGCAGCCTTAAACCCATTGCAGATACCAGCTGCCTATCTTATACAGTTATGCCACACTATTTACAAAACTCATTGTTGCATGATTGGTGATTCTATCATAGTTCATCGCCTAAACATCCAAAACAATATCCGAAACAATCCATGTGCATAGTTAAAAAGGCTCAGCTTAAAATATAAGAGCAGATCTTAAATTATATTCAGAATGTGCACAAGTCTACAAAGGGCACAGTGTCATGGCAAATATATCATAGGCTGATGTAATCCAATTCTTCGAGAATCATACCTGAAATACTTTTCTCTCCATTGGAATATGCAACCTCGGGATTCTAGATGCTCAAATAGAGACTGGGGTAGCAATGACTTGAACGATGAGTGAAGCTTGACTTTTCTCAAGCCCCCACAGGCCAGCAGAGCAGCTGCTAGACCTCTTGGGCTCAAGCCTTTCAGGTGCAAGATGGTCATGTTCTGTAGGCAGCTTATGCTAGCTAGGGATAGCAGCCCAACATCCGTGATTGAGGTATATGAAAGATTTGCCTGAAGAGAATCACCAAAAAACTTTATGCAACCAGGGTAACAAACTTGCAGTTAGTATGGGCCTATGGGGAGAGGGCGTAAGGATTACCTGTCTAAGATTTTTGGAAAAGCGAGCGAGGTATATAGCTCCAAAATCATCAATGTTGTAGCATTTCTTTATGTCTAACTTGGAGAGCTGCTTGCATCCAACAGCAATAGCTGCTATGCCTAATGATGTAATAAGAGGGCATCCTCGACATTCTAATGTGTTTAGATTTACACATTTTGATAGGGATATCAACGATGTATCAGTGATGTCTTTGCAATATGCCATGTTAATTATCTCTAGCCCACGACAGCCACAAGCTATGGCTTGGATGCCCGAATCTGTGATTTCCATGGCTCTGTACAAGTCAAGCTCTAGAAGCTTGGGGCAGCGGTCACCAATAAGGATAAGTCCCTTATCAGTTATGTTCAAACAGATTCCAAGTTTTAAGCTTGCCAGTTTTGAGCAGTTGGAGATGGATCTCAAACCTGCAATGATAAAGCAGCTGTGAGCTAACTGCATAATTATCTTCATTCAACAAGCAAAACCATGGGATGCATCAAACCTTCATCATCTATCTCATTATCAGTAAGGTCAAGCTCCTCAAGAAGATGGCACCTCTGACCAATCAAAATGAAGGCTTCTCTAGGAACCAGTGTGCAAGATTCCATCTTGAGAGAAGTGAGAGATTTGCAACAATTGGCAATATGAGCCACAGAATCATAAGTAATCTTGCGACAACATGTGATGTCCAGCTTTCGGAGCTGCTTCTGCTTCTTCACAATGGAAGACAAGCCTTCATCGGTCACACCCAAGCATTTACTCAGGCTCAGCTCCTTTAACGAAAAACAGCAATTGCCAATGGCTTGAAGACCAGCACGTGTGACTTGACAGCCATCTAATTTCAGTGATTGTAGCTTAGATAGCCTCTGTAGACTAAGTCCAACGTCTGCAGTAACCTGGAAACACAAGATTTGCTAAGACAAAGAGGGAAGAAAATGAAAATATAATACAATAAAATAACAAATTTTGAGGGATTCAGAAACCTTACCGCTGAGCCATATGCCAATGTCAGTTGCTGCAGACATCCAGTGCCGGTAGTTAATGAAGATAAGCCTACATGACTCACACTCTGACAACTTGACATATCAAGTGCCTGTGAAAGGCGAAGCAATCAAGTCAATTAAACATAGCTAAACAACACACACATAACATTTCCATTTCAAAGGTGCCTTATTTAGGGCATCACAAATTCACTCAAGAAAAAGGACTAGGGATGAGGTCTTATTATTACATTCTTCTAGAACATCTTCCTATAAGGATCTATGCCTCCTATGTGTTCAAAGTGTCAAGAAAAGCCCTATATAGAGTTGGCTCTCAATGAATTCCTAGCTAACCAAATTGCTTCTAGAATCCAAACACCAAAGCATCGATGAAGTATTACACTTGCTAATACCTAGATCCGAAATGCAGAATGTCTTTGAGCTCCATCACAGAACAGGGAAATTGTGGTGATACCTGAATAAGCTGACTTTAGACTAGCCTAAAAGGGGAAACTGCATTGAATACTTAATAAGATCAACGGGACTTATGCAGGAATCATGAAACGCTATTCATATTCCACAAGTAGCAGTACCTTCAACGAACTGGATCCTTGATTGATTGCCACAAGGCCATCATCATTAATGCCAAAGCATCCTTCTAAATTCAACTCCTCCAAATACTGCAACTTCAGAAGAGCTGGCAAACATTTATTTGTAATCTGCACCAAGAGAGAGAAAAAATCAGCATTGAAATGCCAATTCATTAATTACAGCACCCTATCAGAAACCCCCAGCATAGTTACCAGGATCCCCTATACCCCCCCCCCCCGCTTACTGTGTTATCAGGGCTTGTGGAATAATGCACCAGGTAACTATGATTCCGAAATTATAATGTAATTGAAATGTTTGACAAAATTCAAGTATTTGATCACCTTAGATGACACAAAAGCTCATAATCACATCAGACAAATGGGATTTCATCATCTCAAGCACAAAGAGAAACCAACTTTAAAAAATTCCAGAACCGAAAACATGAACTAGAACTGTCATTATGACCAGATTACTCCGGAAAAGCCCATATTCCACACAAGTGATTCATACAAAATAAAAAATATGCAACCCGATATGAGATTCCAAACCAACATCAAACGTTCAACAAAATTAAACCCGCTGTGAATCGTCCCAAGCAGAAACATAAATCAACATTAAAGATCAGCAAGCATCATAAGAAAGCCAGAAATTTGATGACAGATTTTTGAAAGTAATCAATAGTCAGCACTGTTCTTTTGAGAAACAGACACTCCTTTTGAAAATTGCAGGCCTGCAGCCCCAAAGAAGAGGTTTTTTTTGTTTTGGGTGCGGGTTTAACATAGTCCTAATTACAGAGCTAATCCACCAGAAAATCAAGCAAGCATTATCAGTTATCACTCATTATTTGGTTTTCCATTTAAGCTACATATTGTGATATTGATCAACCCAAAAAAGAAAGAAAGAAAAATTTCAAAAAAATTACCGGCAAATAGGACAGATCCAAGCTCCGAATCTCTTTGCACTTAACAGCAACCAATCCAACACCCAAATCCCCAATTCCCAAACACCATTTCAAGCTGATAAGCTTCAATTTAGGGCATCCAACGGCAATACACCCAATCCCAATATCCGTAATCAGCTTACACCTCCCCAACCACAACCTCTCCAAATTCCTAGCGTCAGCAATGGCCGCCGCCGCCGCGTCTCTCAGCTCCGTCGCATTCGACAGATCCAACTCCGTCAAGTTTCGGCACCCCGCCACCAGCGCCGCAAGCCCCGCCCCCGTGAAGGACCGCGACCTTGAGAGGTCCACCGAGCGGAGTGCGTCGCCGACAGCGGCGGATACGGCGGAGAGCGCGGCGTCGGTGACGCGAGGACAGAGCGTCAGATTGAGAGTGGAGATTTGAGGATACCGATTCAAGATTGAGGAGAGGTAGTCGGAGCGGAGGGGTTTGAGGATTCTCCGATGCTTGGATTCGATGGCGTAGAATGATTTGCAGACCAAAGAGAAGGATTTCTTGTTGTGGGGATTGGATTGGTCGAGGAAATCGAGGATTGTGAAGATGATCTCCTCGCTTAGAAGATCGAAGAGGTTCTTGTGGGTGTCATTGTTTTCCTCCATTGTTGTTGTTGTTGTTGTTGTTGTTGTCTTCTGCTTCTTCATTGTGATTGTGAGCTTGGAGCTTGAGCTTCAATGGCGGAAAGGTGGAGAAGAATGAATGAGATACAAGTGTAACGGTTAATAAGAGGAGACGTAGGAAGAGCAGGGAGATGTTGAGAAGTTATAGGTTGGACAGTTGAGGTCTGGAACATGAGGTTGAAGATGACTGGATGTTAAATTACCACTTTATCCCCTTTCGCTTTCACCATAAATTAGGTCCTGCTCCGATAATCTGATATGCGACAAGAATGCCCCTGGCTTTTTGTTCAAGGGGCTTCATCGTCAGGCCCTCCTAGATTTGGCTAGTTTTATTTTAAAACAAACCCGCACGAGTTATGTTCAATAAAAATAAGGTTGGAAAATTTAATCTAATAAAAACAATTTAGACAGATTTAATTCTATAGAAATAAAATTCATATGAGTTTAGCTTATGAGAAATGTCTAGTTCAGTGTATTAAGTTTCAAATTTAATATAAATAAATTTACTTGGAAAAAATAGGAAAATATAGATTTGAATAAATGCAAATAAAATAAATTTAATTAGCTAAAATAACTTTAAATTAGTTCACTCAAATTGAAAAAAGTTCAAATAAGGGATTTAGTAAAAGTAAGTTTTAGGGAACAAGACCTTATAAATGATAAGTGGCACCATAATAAAATTGAACATGATAAAAAAAAGTATCTAAAATATGCACATAAAACTTGACATTTAAAATTAACACAACACAAAATTTTAAGAATATTCACCTTGAAAATCAATTTTGCTATAAATAATTTTTGATTTTTTTTGGAATATTTATAGTGCATCTCTCAAATAATGCTATAGTAATATGAAAATCGACATATCTAATACTTTCGATCACACTATAATCATAGCTCTGATAAAAAAAAAGGACTGATGTTTTCATCAAAATATAAAAACAAAAATTCTAATAAATCAATAGAATAATTTTATTAGAAAAAAATGCCATTATACTTATTATTCACGTAAATATCTATCAAAATATTCTTTACCAATTGAAACAATTGATAATAGATCCTTTCTAGGGGGAAAAAAAAAGAGATAAGAATCAAGATTTTTTGAAAGAGGGTACCCTCTTGTCTTTTCACGCTAACAAAATCTCCCCCCCCCCCCCCGTTTGAGCAGCTGGCCATAAATTAAGTTCTTCATTGTGGACATTTAAAAAAAAAAAATCTTCCTTTTTTTGGGTGGAGGATAACATGAATTTATTGCCATTGTCATCCTCAGATGCTTGTCGTTTTTTAGTCAGATGTTCTATTTGGTAAACAATTGTTAGCTATTAACTGTTAACTATTTGTATTAGCTGTTTGAATTAGCTATTTGTAGAAAATCTGTTTGGTAAAGTTAGCCATTTCTAGTAAATATGTATGGTAAAATTTTATTTATGTCTTTATCTCTAAATTACTTCTTAATGGAACATATTTTTTTTTAATTGATCAATTTATTTTTAAAAAGAATTAGATTGGTGTCATATATATAAACTAACTTCATTTGTGATCATACAAAAAAAAAGAAGAAAAAATTCATTAATAAAACTTTACTTTTTTATTAAATTCTACATAACTTGCATTCATCGTCAATCTTATTTCTTTTCAATTTGTACTTATGTAAATGATGTCAATGTTTTATAATATTATTTTATTATTTTTTTAAAAATTTGTTGGTTTATAAATTGAAATTGAAATTCATACGAATTTCTAATGAATTTATCTTCATTAGAGTCACTTCCTACAAAATATAGTATCAAATGTTACTATTTTGCATCGATCCAAAGCTCATTGTCAAAGTAATTGGAAGAAAAGTTGAATAATGTAAAGTATAAATATTAGAAGTTTATAAAGGTGTATGGTGAGTGAACCAAATAAGTGTGATATAATATACTAGTGAAATTAAAAAATGTACATTAAAAAGTATACTACTTAGTTAAGAAACAAAATATAAATAATGAAAGAGATAATGCAGCCTCAATTGTTACTTTTTGTCTCGAAAAAATAAAAATAAAAAAAATACATCTACTCTTCTTAATTCTCAAGATCTAATTGGGTTCGAATGCTACTATGGAACACTTATGATACTATATACTCTTTCTATTTTATAAAACAATATTATATAAATATAATTCAATAGCATATAATGTAAAATGTTAAAGTATTGAACAAATGTGTCATTTCTGCAGAAATCTCTTTAAAAAGGTTAATGAAAACAGTCTTTTCAAAAAAAATTATTTGCTGCCAAATAATCATTTTAAATAGTTGTTTATCAAACACTCACTTAACTGTTTGACTTGAGTTAAAACAACTCCAAATACATTCAAACAACTTTTTTTCTCCAAAAAGTTGTTGTTATCCAAGAGATAGTCTATGGTACATACCCATGTACCATGGTAATATACACACCTATATAAAGAGGTGTTTACTTGGACCTAACGAATAATCATGTCCTATTGTGAATTGGACCAAAATTCTCTCTCCAAATTTGGACAGCTCACAGACATATATACATTCACGTTCATTGCAGCAAATTTTTGAGCAAACAGCAAATATTCAACACAAGTTCATCGTTTTCTTGCATTATGAGACAGTGTCGTTCAAGAAAAATTTAAACAACAATCAGCAATACAAACATCAAGAATATCCTTCAATTATAAATCAATGGATTTTGAGGACCGAATTATAGCTGAAGTAGAAAATTTGCTAATTAAAGAGTTGCAACCATTAGGAGTTCATGTTCGAGGTATGTATGGTTGATAATTCATTAAAGAAACCTTTAAATTTGTCAAAGAAACAATTATTTATCATCTCTTCAATACAAAGTATATCTACCTAGAGCGATTTTTAAATTCAGAAATCGTTGCACGTAAGGTGTTCGACGAAATTCCCCAAAGGGACGATTGTAATAACGAAATCGTTAATTTTGATCGAATGAATCTTTTATGCAATGCTGTGAATCTTTTCCCAACTGCAGGGAACCTTTCCTCAATTGCAGTGAACCTTTTGTGCCAAGAAGCAAAATCGAGATGTTTTATGCAATTCAGTGAGTATTTTCCGAATTGTAGGGAACCTTTTCTTAATTGCAGTGAACCTTTTGGACTAAGAAGCAAATTTAAGTCCTTTTTTAAGGTAGATTGACCGTTAATCTCCTCTCTTTTGAGACTTTGTATGAGAATGTTGTGATTGCTATGATAGGGAAAGCTCTGAGGATTGCTGGAAGATAAGACATTGTACAACTATAAGGAGTTCTCCAAGGAGGACCCTAAGGATTTCAAGCCTCAACCCATATTTCTTTTTGTTCGATACATAGCTGATCTATGTAACTAGACATATGGACCTTTACTACATGTAATTATACTCTCAATCCATCTGGACGTGGCCCTTGGTAAGTAGACAGGATGGATGAGCTTCTTCAACAAGGGTGTTTGCTGAGCGCAAAAAACTTGTCAAAACTTTTGATGATGTAATTCACTTAATTATAATAACGGAAAAAAAAAAAGGTGAACTGACATTGAACTTCTTAAACCCGGTATTTAATTTCTCAACATCTCCAACGTACATCTCCAAGTGTCGCATTGCATACATGCCTGAGTTAGGATAAACTTTTCTTGAAACTTCCATCCAAGGTTGTTTCAGTTGCTCCAATTGCAAACCCTCTATAGAAATAGTTTTACCCCTGACTGATTTGGGGATTTTATTAGAAAAATACTTTGAAAAGCACCGAACCTAGGGAAAAAAAAAGTAGTATACATTTATAATAGGTAACTTCAAATATTAAAAGATTAGAATATCAAAAAGACGAAAAGGTAATATAGAAAATTACCAAGAGGCTGACACAAACAAGAATAGCATAATTGTCCACATTGTTATAACTAATAGAATGGACAATCTCCACATTCTTTCCCAAGAAATTGAATCAAACAACAAAGTAATATCCATTCTGAAACACTGAAAAGAATATCTGCATATCAACACAACTATAGAAGCATATGTACACCATTAAGCTATATAAGCATATGTAAGCCACGTTGCGATTGTGGCGCGACAATGACAATGGTGAAATATAGACAACGTAATACCAACATTTACTCCACAGTTTTACATCTTAATTTTTATCCAATGAATTTTTTATGCAATGTAGTGAATCTTTTCCCAACTGTAGGGAATCTTTCCCAAATTGCAGTGAATCTTTTGTGCCAACAAGTAAAATTAAATTGTTTTTAATTGCTATAGGTCTGAGGTTGTGCACTGCACGCGCAGCATATGTACCTAATAAGGTACATACGTTTGTAAGGTAGTATTTTCCTGTTATCTAACACTTTCTCTCTCAATATTGTCCAAGTTCAGGACCAACCTATACGACGCCGCAACTAAAGCACTAATTTCTATTTTCTTTCTCATATTTTTTTGGCATTTTATGTTAATATAAACTAAAACAAGTGGCAAAAAAAATGTTGTAATGAAGAACTTGAAGAATGAGAAGACATCTGAAATAAGAATCTGGCGGGGGGGGGGGGGAGAAAATAAGCAAAATACCTCTCAGTTCGGTACACCTGTAAAGAAGGAGAAAAGAACTGCAAGAAAGGGTAATTCAGTAAAATGAGAGTTTCGTACGCACAAGGACGAGCAAGGACGCCGAGTAAGGTAGAAGGGTAGAATTGGAAATGGAGGAGCAAAGGGCACACTTGGAACTAAACCACTGGAGCGGTTGTCAGCCGGGTGAGAGATTACTTGGGGTAGGCAGTAGGCTTAGGCTTCAGGACAACTCCAACTCCTCTTTTTTGTACGTAATAACTAATAACAAGTTAACAAATAACAACCTCCCCAGTTCCCCCCTTCCTCGTTTGGCGCATTATATTTAATAGCATTCAAATATTTTTTAGAGCATCTAATGGTGATTTATATTTTTGAATCATAAATAAATATTTATATTTTTTATATTATTTTATAAATTAATTTTTTTTTTCTTCTTTATATTTTATGAATCATCAATTTAGATTATCAAATAAAATAATATTTTATAAATTCTATCACTAATATATTATTAGGTGTTAGACTTTTGAGAGGTTAGTTGGTAAAAAAAAAAAAGAGAAAATGTGTAGGGGCGGATTACAGTCGTGAACTGAACTGTGTAACGAGCAAAATAGATCACTGATGCATAATATTTTTATATTGTGAGTTAAATTTTTAACTCGCAAATCTTACATTAATGCTCTTAGAGATATACAATAAAGGAAATCCAGTACAGTCCTTTCACCAAAATTTGTGGATCAACGAATATAAATCACTGCTATCAAAATCTCTGTACGAGGAATTACTACATGTTCGGGAAAATTGCTATAGATATGCCTATAAAAAAATCAATTGAAATTGTTGACATGATTTTAGGAACTGTAGCATATTTTACTTTTTTTTCACTTGCTAATTTGTTAATGAAAATTCGGGGTTTTCATT
>JACYFF010031952.1:19415686-19430298 GCA_017589665.1 Selenicereus undatus | reverse complement strand
AGAAAAGTGAGTGAGTGGTCCTCAGTCGTGTGGACTTTGGACGTGTCCAATCTGGTGAGATTTGGACGTGGTGTAATCTGCCTTAGAGAAGGAGGTTACGTGGTTGCAAGTTGTAACAAGGTGTGTTACATTTGTAACAAGTTAAGCCCGGTTTAGTGAAGTGGTTAAATCCTACACGAGGTAGGTCGTGGTTTTTCACACCTCAGTTGGGCTAGAGGTGTTTTCCACGTAAAAATTGTGTGTGCTTTATTTTCCGCATTTATTTTGGTGATTTTTGCATTTGCAATATTTGAGAACACCCTCTGCAAACAAGTCACAAGGGTGTTTGTTATTTACAACGCGAAAATTAGACACCACAATTCACCCCCCCTCTTGTGGTAGAATACTCACGATCTTAACAGATTGATATGGTGGTCATTGAGGGGGATAACCAGTAAGTCATTTGGGCTCTACACAAGAAAGTCAAGCCTGCTTGGGGGATTGAAACCATTGTAGCTGATGCATTGGCCTTAGCTAGGAGGTCTGAAGATTTACAGTTGGGGTGGGTTAGAAGAAATGCAAACTTGGTTGCCCACCAGACGGCAAAATGGATGCTTGAGGAGGAGGCTCGTGAGGAAGCCAATAATGAATTTTATTTGGGTGTATTACCTTTTTTTTCGCGCTCCGCCCCCCCCCCCCCCCCCCCCCCAAAAGAAAAAGGTATGGGTTGTTTGCCTAATGGTTTATATGTGAAACTAAATGGATGATAAACGGTATTGGATGGATGGGTGATGGGTCAAGTGTTGAATTGGGTGGCTGAATTGTGTGGAGCATGACTTCAATCCAACCCATCACCCCAATAGTCCCTCCAGTTCAGTTCACCTGTTGGATTGCTAATTGGGGTTTTTACTTTTCACGTTTTTAAAGCGCGGTAGACCGAGTATTCGAATGTAGGTGAGATTACAAGTTGTCAAGGTCCTTTGAGTAATGAGGAAAGGCGCTGTGTCTAATTTGGGTGACATTTGAATCACACAGATGCATGTCCCTCCAATTCATCATATCAATTTCGACCCATGATGGCCAAATTAGGGCTTGCTCAATTTTTTGCTCAACCTTGCGCAATAGGGGCTGCCGATTGGGAAAATTCACAAACTGAAAAAGCTAACATAAAAATCAATGTCATACATTGCGCTCGTTGAGACATGGAAGACTAAATACATTGTACAAAAATCATTGCTTATGTCGTCTATTGAGTTCTTCTTCTCCTCTACTGGTTACAAGAGTTGCCTATGCTGAAACAATTAAGAGATGTCAAAAAGAAGACCCCAGTTCTTCCATTATTTTTGGGGTCTTCTGGTGTACGTGAAAAATTTTGACTATATTGCTAAGAGTAATGAAGGCAAAAATGAAAGGAGAAACAAGGGTCAGGGACTCAGAGAAGCTAAATTGAGCTTCATGTCAAAAGGGATTCGAACCACTCAGAAGTATATTCATAGGCAACAAATGTCACAGCACCAGCAGGAGCAGCTTTGACAATAGAGGGGACAATGCCTTTGTAAAGACCACCCCAGCCCTCCGTTTGCAATATTCGTATAAGGGCATCAGACATGTTCCTGTACGCACCTTGCTCCACTCTTGCTCCGTATCGTCTATCCCTTTCCAATCCTTCCACCTGCACAAATCAAAATCAAGATTGTTCTATCATTCAGGTCGTTACATGTATGTGAGAATGGGCATTCAGCTGTCAGCTTTCTCTTTTTTTTTTTGTTTGGTGGGGGGGGGGGGGGGGAGGCCTACCTAACTCAAACATCACACAAGGAATTAGGAGAAAGGAGCTGCCATGAGAAAAAGTAAGCAGCTGCTCAGCCTGGTTTGACCAAATCAACCAAATCAAGTGAGCTAAACTTTCTTTCACAGCCAGGATACAGAGTCATTCAGTCACTCCATGACCAGACAACCTTGCTGACCCAAAATATAAGTACGCTATTTGCATCATATAGACATAAGACCAGATTTTGTTGCCCTGTGACAGCTTTCTTTCAGTTCAGTGAGACACTCTGGCTTTTTCACGTTTTCAGGCTAGAATGCACCGACTCTTTTTCACAAGAGTACCAAATATGCGACAACCAGAATGATACCTGGAACCTCTTCTTGATGACATCCAAGGGGTGGCAGACGGCTTTAGCACATGTCCCAGCTGCTAGACCACATACGAAAAGTTGGAAGCTTGAAAGGCTATCGTCTGAGCCAGAATTTCCTTCAGGATTCCTCAACCGATTCCAGGCCTAAAATATGATAACACAACTTTGTCAATGCGGCAAATTGGATTTGGCACAGCATGACATACAATTCGATCATCCATGGACTTTCCAGCTCTTCCACCGCCTCAAATATTTCTATAATGAGCTTAACCTCATTCTTCTGAAATAGAATGGACTCCATTGCAAAAGTTGTTTATCAAATTTATGCTTCTCTAAAACAGTTTGCCAAGCTCATCAATATCTTCAGCTGACTCTCTACAGCCCGTGTCAGATTTGTGTGTACTTTTTTCATCATTAAAGTTACAAAACTCCAATCGGAAATACCTTGGAAGCGCACATAGGACCAATATGAGAGGGCCAAAGAACAAACCCAAGAACACTGATCACTTGAATCCACTCAGCCACAACTTAAGATGTTTTGAAAAAGCAAAGAAAAGAAAAGGAAGAAAAAGCCCCTCGAAAATTCCCTGGTTCCTGTCTTTCAAAGAAAGCACAAATAGAGACGACATAATCACGGATAATGACTTCACTAGAATTTAATTCAGAATTAAACAATTTCAGATCATGTAAATATCCTTTAGGATCAGTCTCTCTACAGTAAGGCCACCTACATCTGGATCTCCTCATATCCCCCGCAAGTGGGACTTGTAGGTCCCGTGCTAGGAGAGCTGTTGAGATTATGTAAGTATCCCTTGGTTTGGATAAGTGTGCAAGATAAGGAAATCATTGTAAGATGACTATTTCAACAGATGATGAAGGGCAATAGTCTGCAGACAGAACTCGAATAACAGGGAAGAATTATGCACATCCAAGTACCAGATCCTAATCCCATAACATATCACCTCCCAGTTTAGGTCCCCGCCCTCTCTCAGTCATTAGACAATTCTCTCAAGTGTCCGCAATATTATTCCAACATTCAACATCTCGTAAGTTGACCCTCAAAAACTGCAGACGAAGACCAACAGTTCAACACGATAGTTAGGTTGTTACATCGTTTATCCCAAAGTTCACCATGTTCACATGGAAATATTCTCTCTTGTTATTTATATATACAGGCTGCCAGGTTTTAAAAAATAGAGTGAAATGCACACAATTCCTACCATAGTCCAACGCTTGAATGTATCGTAAGTGCCAAACTGGAGCCCCGCATAAGGAATTATTTCAACTAGTGTAGGTGTCAAGCCAGCATACAGTCCTCGCATGCCACGTCTTTTAAGGATACCAACAAATGCAGACCTCATGCTGGGGTATACCTAGATTTTAAAGAACAAAAATAGTTTTAGCACATCCACAGTCAACATCAAGAACTAAAGCAAGTTCTCCCCCAGGTAAAAGTTGATCTCCATCATGGCATAGGTGCCCTTCCTATTTGATAAATTTTGTTTTCTTTGAAAAAACCTTTTAAAAAATGTGATACTAAATTTATAAGATCACAGAAGATGAAATGAACAAGGTTATGAGCAGGGATTTATTTGCAAGTTGGTCACACAGACCACTACTCAAGCATTAAACAGAGCCACGAATTATTAAACAAAGCTAGTGACATGCATATGGGAAAATGTTATCTCTGGAAAATATCAATCGTGATTGTTGGAACTCAGGAGTGCTAACCAACAGTGTTCATTGATTGAATGAAATCACTACCCCCCCCCCCCAAAAAAACAAAAAACAAAAAGCAATCAAATTATCCAGGAACACATACAGCTATATTTAATAGGTTAATCATCATCCAAATATGGGTATAGGCTGTAGGTAAGCCGAGCTCGCTTGCAAGCCAGCTCACTCTAAAGCAAGCTGAGCTGGGCTAGTTCGGGGATCTGAACCTTGCTCGAGCATCTAATATTTGGGCTCGTGAGCTTGGCAAGCCTGAACAAGCCGAAGCATAAGCAAGCTAATCAGCTGAGCCTAGGTGACCCCAGCAAATGAGACATGCATAATTTGATGGAATTTAGCTACACTGGAATTTAGACTTCTATTTTTAAATTCAATGGTTGAGGTTCTTCCTTATATCAATTAGTAGAAATGTAATAGGATCATCATTGTTAGTTTTTAAACTCACAGTTTGTGCTTGATAATCGTTTTAGTTGTATGAGGACCAAATAGGTTTACATTGAGGAAAAGACAGCAAACTCACAGTCTGTGTTCTAATAATGGGAGATCTTGTCCAAGACTTATAAGTTATTAATCTTAAGAAATTAAATTATGATTTTTAAGCAAAGAAAAAAAGGAGATAAAATAAGCAAAAGAGCCAACGAGTCCCACCCCCGATGAGGCAAGCTCAGACATGGGCCTTCAACAAGCCAAGCACTGACCATCTGAGCCCGAGCACTCATACAAGCTCGCCAGCCAAGCTCTAAGCTTCACAAACTCAAGCTCAGCTCATCTCGAACATACCGCTACATATGATAGTACAAAAACAAAGGGCAAGACTAGAAGATGGATGAATGACTGATGTATGTGCTGGATGTGTTCTCAGCAATTATAAAACAAACTCAATAATGAGATTCTCAAAGCAGAAGCCACAGAACTGAACGCAGACACAGGGATAAGTTCTATCAATGGAACATGGTAATAATTTCCGATCGTAGATGGACAACAAGCTTACTACAAATGTAATGGGGAGAGAAAAGTAAATCATATGGTTTTCTAGACCTACTCAAGTGCAAAAGAGTTTCCATCTCTCTTCAGGCAAGGAAAATAAATAAATGCTATGCAGTAATGTCAGCTGAATTCTCATCAGCAATGATACCTTTGGCTCACCCTGTGAAGCTAATATGGTGCGTACAAGATCAAATGGATATGATCCAATAGTAGCAGCACAGCCTGCCACTGCCCCACTGATGTACGATAAGTAAGGACTCAAATGAGCGTGATCTTCTGTACATCAGACAAGCACAGCCAACCAACAAAATGTGACTGATACAGAAATCTAAGCACATTCAAAAAGAAAAGCAGAAGATACCAACTTGAAAGAACTCCTTGAACATGAAATTTTCTGAAACATAAGATTTATATATCCACATGTAACATACTCCCATTTGCTGCTCTGTTGGTGTCTATCCCATTTCTAAATTGTTGAAAGTGCAGTAATAACAGGATCATTTCCCCATTTAATATGGACACAAGCCTCCAGGTCAGAACTTTGCTCAGATGAACCTTGAGCTGAAGTGCTGAACAGACAAAATGCAAGATACCCACATGTAACATATTCCCATTTGCTCCTCTGTTCAGTATTACCCCACGTTCAATGGTTTGGATATGGAGTCCTTAGAGGGATTATTTCTCTTCAATGTAGAAACATAAAAATACACAGCCACGATTTTCTGTTGTCCCTCAATTAATTTTTGTTTTTTTGACGTTCTTTACCGGTAGTGTAGGAGGCAGGGGGTAAATAAATATTATACACAGAAGGATCCTTTCATTTTAAGACAAATACATAAAATGGTCTGAAGAACATATTTCTATTAAAATCAGCAACGCCAAGAGAGACCTTGTACAAGAACAAAAGGGGCTAAAAGATTTAATAGACAGGAACAATCAAACAAACCTGCCTTGGAAGAGCCAGACATGTAAGTCTTAAACTTGTGCAAGACTGTGAACTGTATGGCTGTATATGGCATAACCATGAGGAGAGCTGGGGCATTCCCACGCCAAAAACCCTGGAACACTTAAATCTCTCAAATAAAATAAACGAAAGGAGATGAATCCAGAATAGTATAGCAGCATATGGCATGGCCAATATCGTCCAGGAAATACCAAAAAAAAGGAGTTCATCTCAGAAAATTCAATTCAAGAAGCAAGCTACGCTTCTAGAAGGACTTCAAAGCTTTCTAAGTTCTGCTCATCTTCACCGAACATGATTGAAGATGAATCATAGATTAACTTGGAGATATATAACCTCAGGTTTAAAAGGGCATTAGGCACAATAAGGCACAAAGTGGTCACAAGTTGCAACAATTAAGGAGCAAACTTGCACACACCAGATTTTGAAGGCCATATGTTTGCTACAATGCTTAATGACTGATCATTTATACTTTCAGTATTCTAGTTTTGCTCGTAAACAGTTCTCTCAGTCTGGCTTTTTTTTAAAAAAAAAAAATTGATGGCCAAAAAGAAAATAAATAGATAAATAACTAATAACTCTGACGAAATCATCTACTTGAGTTGGGTACAAAATTTCACCTATTTGCATGTGTCAAGGTTTAAATTAATGGGAATCTTCAATTAGGGGTTTATTCGATTGAAGCGTCAAGCAATTGTTTGAAGGTTTTCGCACGAAATTACATCAATTGACTTGGGTGCATATCAATTCGGGGGGAAGGGTAGACCTGTGATGTTACTATCTCATCTCTTCCTCTCCTACTGAAGATATCAATTAAGTGCACATGCCTCGGTCACTCGGTCTTATGCAACTGAGGTGCTTCAGCAAACCAAGGGATGAATTAAAGACTTGCATCTCAGTGAGGTCTGCCTTTTAAAAGTTCGTTGTATACCATTGTAATCCCCTTTTTTGGTATGTTGAAATTACTTTCAAGTTCTATAAGACGGTTCCTATGAAGCCATTATAATCATTTTGAAATGATTTGAAGGATACTTGGAACATTCTAAGCAGTTTTGGAGGTTGAACGGCACAAGCTTTCTTCGCACTCTCAAATGAAGGCTATTATACACTAATCTCAGAGTTTCGGAAAAATGTCTAAGGAGTTGGTGAATGATGATCATGCACTCCTTTCGCCTCTCAAAATGAAGGCTACTATACACTGTTTCTGTTGTTTTCACAAGCCATTTTGATAGGAAAACAATTTGGAATTACGCTTAGAAATCTATAAAATGAAGCCATTGAGATTATTTTTATTTTGCATGTTATTAAGAGATTATGTTTATTTTGCAGGACATTAAGAATGTATTTAAATTAATTGCAGGTAGAATGGTGTGAGTCTGATGAGACCCAAAATAAAGGCCATTTCATAAGAGGTTTCTGAAAAATGTCCAAGTAGTTCTTAAATCATCAGTCAGTCATCACTTTATGCTCCTACAGTCCTTCTAACCTGTACACATGCTTTAGGATATTCTAGGACAATTCTACATGGGTTACAGAGCATTTTTAGCCATAGTGATTGTAAATTGGGCTCTTATAATTATGCTTCAAAATCTATGAGAAGACACCCATGCCATTATGCTCATAAAATAATTAGAGGAAAATTTTGCACAATCCACAGGTACAATAGTAAAGTGGTAAAAGCATCTAAGACTTGGCTCTAAAAGGGACAAGGCACAATAAGGTGCAAAGGGTTTCAAATTCTGGGCAACTAAGGGCAACCAGAAAGGGCATGCATGATGATTGATGAATCATGGATGCATAGCCTATATTTTAGTTAAAACACTTGATGTTATATACTTTTAACATTCTAACTTCCACATAATCATTATAATTTTATTCAATGTAAAAATTTAAAAAATTTTAAAAAACCATCATAGAAAAGTTCAGAAAAACTGAGCACTAATGTGGTTGAGTTCGACCTGGAGCTCACTAATGGGCTGCCTATGCCTAACCTATGATTCACGAATTAGGGTTTAAATCGATTGGAAACTTCAACAAGAGTTTAGTATGAAGAAATTTCATGCAATTGTTTTGGGCATTCACTTGTAATTGTATCAATTATCTTGCACAAGCACCATTTATAGTGAAATTTAGAAATTTGATGGTGTATTGTTCTCTCTCCTCTCTTCCTATAGATAATAATCAGGTGCAGAAGGAAGACACATTATGCCTTGACCAGAGGCACACAGAGGAACATGACTCGATAAACTTCATAGAAGTTTGAGCCCAGACTCACTTAGGCCCACTTTCTAAAACTAAGTAGATAGACAACAGAAGCTAGCCAGCTGTCAAATTATATCAGCTTTGTGTCCTCCACCCCTCCAGATATACTTTGAAAGTAAACACCCTGAAGAAAAGCCACATCATATAACAAGAAAAATGATCATGTTGATACCGCTAGACCTTCTTCTCTGAAGATCTCTTTAGCCGCCTGGATCATCCCATTGTACTTGGATGGTGCATGCAAATTTTTGTGAAGCAACGCCCACGAAGTTGTTGGTTCCAGTTGAACCTGTGAAACAACAGTAACATGTATTTACATTTTGAAAAAAAGAATCACAAACAGGCACAGAACTCAGTACTGCTCGCTGACAAGACATTATACCGAAGTATACGAAAGCACATCACGTAATGAGAAGTTAGATGATAACATCATGTATTACCTAAAAGCATGTCGCGCACAGAACCAGAAACGAATAGATTAGTCCGATCTCTCAATACCATCAATGCTAGTTATGAATAAGATGAAAAGGCTAAATTTCTAGGCATAGAACCAATCATTTTACCATCTATAGTGAGCAACTATCCCTGCCTATTATAGTAAATAACCACAAAACTCCAACTAAAACAAAAATTTCAGCGGAACAAATATTTCATTTGCACTTCTATGAGTGTACTGACTTCACTTCTATATCATGGCAGCTGACCACCAAATAATGTATGTCGAGTTACACATTCTGGCTGAATTGGCATTCTCAAATTCAAGCAAGAAAGAAGCAAGAACAGAACAGCAGCCATCTTGAAAGTTCCAATTCTTCCCGAAATGACAGATTTAACATTGCTAATGACATCCACAAGGACACACAAGAAAGAGAGGATCATCAGACAATAAAATAGTGTTTAAGCTAATTACCTGAAACCTAATCTTAATGACATCCAGAGGTGATGTAAGAGTACGAGAAATGGCACCAGAGATTGCTCCTGCTGTGGCATCGATAAACGCCCGTTTTAGCTGATCTGGCTCTTCCATTCCCTTCCCTAGTCTCCCCTCAGATTAAGCTGGTACCTGAAAACACCCAAATCCCAGAAGCACCATCCGTCATTGAAAGCACAAGGACCGGCATTGAAGCCAATCACTCAGCAGGATTTCACAATCCCCAGCTTCTCCAACATCATACACAGAGTTCACAAATTCAAAGGCTCAATACATCGAGCAAACAGATCCTAAGAAAACAAACCAGAAACGAAAAGGGATAGCTTTGGGTTTCTCAATTTTCCATTCAGAATCACTTTCTGGTACCTGGATAGCTCAAAAAGTTGCAAAAAATAAGCCAGCAAGCAATGACACAGCAAGGAGAGAGAAAATGGCCACCATAGGATTTTCAGGAAAGTTTCTTTTTATTGTTTATTTGGCCGTCTTCAAAGCATTTGCCGCTTCAATGCGATGTGCTTAGCAAATGCTTAAATGCCTTTTTCCCTTTTGCATAATCAAGTGAGAGGGTTAATTAATAGTGAATTTAATTAAGCACCTAACACTACTAGTACTACTGAGTTTACATAATTAGCAATTATTTAATGATGGATTGACTGATTATCTCACAGAATAATTCTCGGTATTTGTAAACAAACTCTATCTCCGAATTTTCGCATTCACAGCAAATTGGCATCTTCAACACGCGAATTGGAAGCAAACAACTTATTTTCACGGAACATGTCAATTTGTCCCCAAAACAAAGAGCTACAAATCGCAAAACGATATACTTTATTCCAATTGACGCAAATTCAGCCTCAATAACACCGAAGGAAACCCTAAAGCGCGAGAAGAGCGAGTCAAAGAGAAAAAGAGGGCGGGGACAGAGAAATGTACCTGTTCTTCTCGTGCTAGAAAGGGAATGGTCGATGCCGGAGGCATGAATTCCATGCAAAAATTAAAATTTGCAATCGAGAACAAATGAAATTGAGGGGTTTGAATTTTAATCTTCACTCCTCAGCCTACCTTCGCCGCCTAATTTCTCTCTCCTCGCGGCGGTAGAAGAGGAGGCGGGACAGAGAAATGGCAAGTGTAGTAGTTATTTCTCTCTGCCTCTTCTTTGCCGCCGCTCAGAATGCTGCCTCACCCTTTTTTAAAAAACAAAATAAAGCAAAACAGCAATGGCCTTTCTGTGCACATGAACCCGACACAAACCAAACTGATTTCAATCCGAAATCAAAGATTTTATGCACCTATAAAAAATTTGTCATAGAATAATGGTTCAAATTTAATTAAACAAAGGATTAAAGATTAAGAACAGTAAACTAAATAAATGATTAAAGATTAAAAGCAGTATATAATTAATATATTATTAATTGCTATATAAGATTGTTTGATAAATTGGTGTTAATAAAATTGGCATTTATATTAGGACTTTTTAAAATAATTCTACAAATTTTTCATTTTTTTTTAGATGGGACAATCTAAACATACAAAAATTTTGCTTTGATATTTGATTCTCTGTTAATTGGATTATAGTGTCTGTAAAAGGTAGAGTTCTCCTAACATAAATACAAAACAAAATTTTAATATGCTTGACAAAATAGCATTATCATTAGTTGACCGTCTTAAAAACTAATTTAGTAGAAGTTGTTTTACTTTTTTTTATTTTATTATAAAAGAGTTTTTCAAGTGGGTTTCAGACTCAACTAGGGGTAAGGAAGTACTTCTAAAGGTTATATGTATTGTGTATAAAAATTTATTGTGTACTATTCGTATAAAGTCGGCCTTCTTTATTTAATCTGCCTTATTTTTTTTTTAAAAAAAATTCAAATACCATGAAAAGGATTTTAAGTTGATCTTGTTTGATTAGAAACTTTAAAAACAGAAAAGAAAAAATAAAGAGAAATTTCTTACTCTAAATTCACTCTTATGAAAATTTAAACCTTAACCATTTGCATTGTTACTATTCATTTAAGATTAGATACATCATAAAATGTTGGATAAAAGTTTGTTTCGGTATACTTCTTTCCAAACAACTAAAAACAAATTCAGTCTGTGCTGAACACAAACATATTACTCATCTATAAACACCTCCATTAATCCGTCACTATGGTTGCTAATGTAAGTTTTTTTATTGTTGTTGGGTGCGAAAATATAAATCTATTTATGTTGAAGTGAAATCGCATTAAGTAATTATTAGCACATAAGCATACTCTCTTTTGCAATTAAAGTCTCCTTTTTTCCGATTATTATTGCCATTGAAGGCTAAAATTCCATCTACGAAGGATGTAGTACAGAGCAGGACTAACAAACAGAAAAACTCGCTAAGCAGGCAAAGACAATCATGAAAACACACAACACACCAAAAACCACAGCAAAAACACAAGAGAAACTAAGGGAAAAGAATGTGCAAGGACCCAAAATTTATGGCCAGCTCAGCTGAGGAGTATGAAATAGCATCCTTCCAGGCTTTAGACCACAAAGCAATCCTCCATTTGATAGCATGGCTAAGAGTCTCAGCATCAAGATCTTAATGTTCAAAGACCATACCATTTCTCTTCATCCAGAGACTCCACGATATTGCAAAGAAAGTAGTAATCCAGATCTTTTTTCTAGTCTTGTTGTTGATGATTTGAGCTATCCAAATTTCATAAAATTGTCTGAATGTATCCTCTTTGTTCACTTGACGAGCAAGAGCTTGAATAAATCCACTCCAAATACTCCAGGAGACCCTTTATCTTCAACATTTGTCCCATCTTTTGTTAATAAATTTTTTCATCTAATTGACTTCAAAAACAAAAAATAGGTCTCTTATTTAACTACACATATATAATGACAGAGTTTGTTGCGGGCAAACTGAAACCTGATACTTCACATACACAATGCATCACCTCAAGTAGATTTTATAGTGTGGAGTGTGAACATAGCAAGTCCATAACATCATAACACGTCTAAAACGACAAGGCAACTTGGAACTTCTCGCTGGATAGGATTTAGGTAGAAGGAAAACACTTCTTTCATAGTACATGGGTGCATTTCCTCTTTTTTGGGGGGCTAAGTCTGTTCATTATCTATGATTTTTATTCAATTTGAAATGCACTTTTTTGCTCCTCCCTTGGAGCCCTTGGAGAGCCATGTCATGTGAGCCTTATAGATGGATAATTTTATAAGGGCAACCATCGAAGAAAACTGTGACTCTATCTCAAATTCAGCCATTTAAAAAAAAAAGAATTCTACGGGTAATGGAAAGTAGGTTAACAATAATACAAAGTTCTAACAGATCAAATGAAGACTTATACCCTTCAAAATTCCTAAACGTAGCATCATGTTTGACGCTTTCTATTGAATCTGGATCACTTTCTTTATGTTTTTTATTATAACGCATCTCAGAGGATGACTGAGATGAAGTCACTAAGATATAAAATTTAGGGACTATTTTTTATTGTTACATCAGTGAAACTATTTCCTTTTCCTTTTCATGAGAGCAAGTTATGTTTATAGAGGTAAGATTGCCTACATCTGAATTTCCGCAGACTCCTCGAAAGCGGAATCCACATTGAAAGTTGGTGGTTGTGTTATTTTTTTATGAGAGCAAGGTATAACTATAACATTTATAAGATCTTATTTGCAATAATTTGACCTCAAACATCGTCAAATAAAATATTTGTTAACCTATTGGACAAAAATGCGTAGACAAGTATGCATATATATATATATATATATATATATATATACATACACACACATACACATTCACACGTGCTCATACACACAAAAATTAAAATAAAACACAACCCTCTAAATTTTTGACACATGTCGCTCCCACAAAATCTCTAAGATAATTACATTTTTTTTTAACAAATACTAGTTTGGACTCGTGCTTTGCACGGTGCATACTACGATAGATAGTTTGCGTTTGTGTGTGTGTGTATATAGAGAGAGAGAGTCGAAATAATATAGGAATGTTCGATAGAAACTCAAATTTACTAAAAGATATAAGTAGATAGCAATTTCATGCACAACCGTTAAAACTCAATAATTAAAACAACAGATGATTGTAAAAGACATGATGTAAAGTATGATAGAGATTATAGGTAGTCCAAATGTAATTAAAATCATGCTTAACAATAAAAACCCGTTGTCCATTCCTTCTCTGAGCTAAACTTGGAGTTGCATATGTACAATAGATCAGTATAATATATGTACTTTTAAAAAATTATAAAATTATCACTACATATATAATTGATATTATAACTTTAAAAAGATAAGATGATAAGTAATTACTGAAAAAATAAAAAGTTATCAATTTCATATATTGCAAATGAGATTAATAACATAGGAAATATTTGATGATAATATATAGACAGATAAAGATTATGATAAATGACATGATGATAAGTTAGTGAGTCGAGCGAGACGGCAAACACTCCTCCTCATCTTCGAAAACTTGTGCAAAAAATAAATTTTTTTAGTAATCATTTTATTGTGAAGATTGATATAAACCAAGTTTATGTGTGCATACTATGTTTAGTTAGATGGTGTACTTGGATTAATTCTTCCACTATAGCACTTCTTCCTCCTAGTCGGTCGACGCAATAAGAGTCATAGGTACTTCTATTTTATGATGTTAGGGAGGTTCAATAATAAATAACAATTATTTGTCTTGGCAATCATTTAGAATAGTGTATAGCAAAAGGTCACCAGATGACTGAAAAAAATATATAAATATGACATAATTAGTAATTAGTAATCAAGCGGCAAATCATGTGAAAAGTAATGAATATAACAAAGAGATGTTTATCATATACTCTTTAAAATAATAATAATAATAATAATAGTAATAATAATAATAATAATAATAATAATAATAATAATAATAATAATAATAATAATAATAATAATAATAATAATAACAACGACAACAACAACAACAACAACAACAACAACAACAACAACAATGAGATGACTAATCTGGAGAAGATGTATTTTTTTGAAAATAGGAATCGACATTTTAGATTTAATAGATGACTATTTTTTATAACTAAGATCACTGTACATCAAATTTCGCAAGTGACTTCCATTGCATCATTTTAGGATTTTTCGAAGATTATCACCTTTTTTTTTTAACTATGTGTTTTTTGTTTAAAGATAATAAGATTATCATGAATCCTTTTCATACACACACATATATATGTGTGTGTGTGTGTGTGTGTATAGCTGAAATTTTAGGGATTTTTAAAAATAAAAATAAATGGTATTTTTTGAATAAAAAATAAAGTGATATCATGGCATATTATTTGATTTTTTCCTTTGTTAGGGAAGAGGATTCTCATATGTCCGTTATCACGTACATAACTGAAATAATGGGTATTATTTTAAAAAATAATAAGAAATAGATATTTTATTTAAAAAAGATACATTATTTAAGATAAGAATCAATGGATTAGATTTATTACATGACTAATTTGTATGGATAATATTACAACAAATCCAACAGATCATTCTCATTGCACTATTATAAAATTTGTAAAGATTATTCATCTTTTTGTAATTGCTTGAGTTTTTCTTTAGATAATAC
>JACYFF010031952.1:19398960-19410686 GCA_017589665.1 Selenicereus undatus | reverse complement strand
TTAATGAGAATGTAAGAAAATTCCACATCACCACAACATTGTTTTTATTAATACCAAAAATCAATAACAAAAAAAGAGATGAGAGACTGACCTGAGGATTGGAAGCCTTCCAAATCAGATCGAAGAGCGAGATGTACACAACCGGAGTCGGAACAAAAGGGTTTTTGGGCTCTAGATCGGAGGCTCTAGACTAGGAATAGTGTTTTTTATGTGGTTTCCAGAATCTGTTTTAATGATTTTTTTTCACGGTGAAATAAGTTTGATTCTCAATGTTATTCTCATGAAGTGGGGCAATTAGATGTAGTTGCCATACCGTGCTTAGCTCTAGATCGCAGGCTAATGAATTCCTGTTGGAAGGAGATTGATTGTCAATGTTATTCTTATTTCCTTTTTATGTATATATAATAAAACAATGTCATTCTTATTTCCTTTTTATGTATTTGTAATAAACGATTATATTTTTCTTGTTAATTTTTATTTTGTTCTGAATTAATTATTTAATATGGACATATGAGATTGAAGTGAGGATTAATCCGATGGCCCAGAAGTTCTAATTTTTGACAATGTAGGAAAAAGCCACATCAGCAAAACATTGCTTTTATATATAGTATAGATAAGTTAGTTAATTAGGTATCTAAGATTTTCCTTACCAAAAAAGGATTTTATAAAATTGATTAGAATTTGAAAGATTTTGTATCCAAAAAAAAAAAGAGACGATGTTCATTTATGATAATACATTTTATTATGTTACGGACACCACTCCCAATATTACAAAAGATAATGCATTATATGATAATAAAATAGATTTACCAATTACAGATAATCTATTGTGCATATTTCATTTTCAATTTTTATCCAAAATTTGGCAACCAACATTGAATGTTATAAAGGCACATAGTCGCATAAGCATATTTTATGGCTCTGTTTGGTAATCAACTGTTAGCAATAGCTGTTAGCTTATTGTATTAACTATTAGCTATTAGCTGATTGCATTAGTTGTTTGACTTAGCTGATTACATTAACTATTTGTGAAAAAAATATTTGGTGAAATTAGTTGTTTTTAACAAAACTATTTGATAAAATTCCACTTATGCACATTACTCAATTTTATTATTTTTCTAACAAAACAATTTTTCATTGGATATTTATTTTTCTTTTCCATATGAATTATGAATTAAGACTTATTTGATATATAAAATTACATTTATACCTTTTCATAATTTTAGTATTTATTATCAAAATATTTTTTTAATGTTAAATGTTATCTTTTTTAATAGCCATTGAAATTATGTGAAATAAAAACTATTTATATATCATGTAAGACTAACTAATATAAATTATTTGTTAATTAAGAAAATGTTAAAATTAAAAGCATTATCTTCAACATCATGAACATCTACAACTCTTGTCCCAAAAGAGAAAAAAAATAAATTGAAAAATTTAAAGCATAAGTATTCAATATTCGGTAATATCATTTGTGAATAACATTTGATGTAAATTTGCCCAAATTATAAGGTTAATATGGTCATTGTGATAATAAACATCAAAAAATTCTTTGAAAAAACGATCCCAAAGGCCTTTTTGTAAAAAACCTTTTTGGGTATAAAAAGCTAATATAAAAACTTAATCAACTAAACAGTCCAAAGAGTTTTTTGACTAGAGTCAAACAGGTAATACCGTCAAAAATCTTCTTTCGCACCCAAAAAGCTCTTTGCCAAACATGGCATATATCTTATTTACTATAAAGATACAATTATTATTATCCCAAAATAATAAAATATATTGAATTTTCGTTATTATTAATTATCTTTTCTATCTCTTTGAACATAAATATAAATATAACAGTACTTTGCTCTCAAAAAAATAAATATAAATATAAATATTTAATTGAATATTAAAGATCACAAACACAATATAATCATAATAGCGGGATCTTATTATATATACAATATGACACCACCAACAAATTACCACCAAAAGATACCAAAATTGCTTTAATTTTTATAGCATAAGCTCTCAAGCGAACATCCCCAACGTAAGATACATTATACACTCTTGGCCTAACTCTATATCTATTTTTTTTTTTACTATAATTGTTGTTATTTAATTAAGAACACATTTATGGCTGTTACGAAAATGATGTCATCAATACTTTGATCTTCTCTAAACATTTCCTAATTAATTTTTCCAAAGAAATATTGAAAATTACAATTTACTTGTGTTATTAGTTTTTTAAATCAAATTTAGATGACTTTTGGGCTACCATGCTTTCAAAATTACCATAGAGAAATGCAATATTATAATTGCTACTAGAAACATTTCCTATAAAAAAAATATTATATTTTAGTACATTATACTTTTTTACTCGATAGATTCGTATAACTTGCATCCCTAATAACTATTTCGGCTAAAGTTATTAATTATTTTACAAAAAATTTAAGAAAATTGTGGATGACTTCGTTGCGAAATGACTCATTTTAATTTTTATAAAAAATTACTATAATTAAAAACTTATTAGATTTCTCGTGCATCGCATCAATATAGAAATACTAGTTAGTCAAGTAAAAACATCACCATTTTATGCCATGTAGCAACTTGTCCAAGATGAGAAAATGTTAGAAATCCAACAACCAGTAACCCACCTAAGGTCTCAAAAATTTCTCCAGCTAATTACCGGAACTTGCAAAATCCGTAAAATACTAAGTACCGTCATAAACTTACCATCCAAATTTTAAATTTGCACACAAATTTTTGTCATATTTCTATCATCCAAATTCGATTTTGACCTGAATATAGGATTGTCCGACTTGTGCGACCTGAAAACAATAGATACGATCATGAATGTTTTGTCCGAATTTGAACATTACCTGATTTATCCGACCAGAATTTAACCCAAACCTGAATTTTTACCACCTCATAGCCTTCAATTTAGTTGCTTTCAGAGAAAGACAGTAGAACAAAAAGAAAGAGCCCCTTCTAATAAAGAAAAAAAGCCAGCAAAATGCAGCTGCATCACTGCTTTTCCAGTTTTCCTGCGTCATAAAGGCTGTCTACACTTGGTGGTCTCCAACAATTATTCAGATGAAAGGAAAACATGAAAAGGACAAAAAAAACAGAAGAAAAGTCATCTCAATTACTGAAAAGCATAAAATCGAAGACCACTTGCAAATTTCTGTTTTTCCTAATCATAAGATGAGCCCAATGAATTAGTTTAGGAGGATGATCTAATTTGGAGCTGAACAAATCCATAAAGCTTCTCAAAATGAAACAGGTGCTTCCGAACACGCCATATATGAACTGTGTAGAGAATTCCGGCCAAAGTTACCACCACGAAGGATATCAATATCAACACCCAGAAATCCTGTCATCCAAGATAATAATCGTAGCAAAAGTGAAGTCAATGATCAAATGTCAAAAGGGTTTGCAGTAAATTGACGCCAAGTTCTTAGTTCTCCTGAAGTTAAAGATAAAAATCCATGTCTGGTTGGCACAGGAAGAGCAACTTTGTCTTGCTGCATGCTAAATCAAATGGGACCGAGTATACAACTGGTTCAATGGGTGAGATGGGTTACTTGCCGAACTGTGTCAAAATGGGCGGATGGAAAAATCGAGTTTAGCTCATAATTTTGTTTACTATAAATTTGTCCAATAACCTGGTTGAAAAAATGCAACCAATATCAACTAGCCAAATTTCACAACCGATTTGCATAAGATCGATATGGGCATACAGCAAAATTAGGTTCTCTCATTTCAAGTCTTTGATTTAGGGCCGTTGGAACCAAGTAAGGTAACACTAGTCAATTTGCCCACATATAAAGCAAATGAAGCCTGAGACTTTCGCTGTCATAGACCAATACTACACCCATAACTATCTGCTAATCTTTCACATTATGGTGCACAGATTTCCCCTTTTAAGAATACCCAAAGCCGCCGGGGGTGGGGGCATGGCTCTGATTAATAATCAGAGTTTGAAACTGAAAAGCTATGATATACTCAGCGTTACCTTTGGATTGGGGACAACTACTCCCATAATATAGGCAAGCAAATCCATTGTAGATTGGATAGAATTCTGAACTCCTCCCACAACACACCGATCAGATGCTGGCACTTGATCCTGAACACACAAAATAATGCTCATGAAAGTGTTGCTGAGCAGAAACAGAAAAGCACTGCTGAAAATTTGATCAGGAAATTTCTGTCACCTGCATCTGTTGGATGACAGCCAAATCAAACATCCATAATCCAAGGCGGGATGCTGCAACGCCGGCCATTAACATGTATGCTGATTCTATGCCATTTTGGACCCAGATCGAACCAACACATACCAGGAGGAATGACCACTGTGAGCAAAAAGCACAAAGAAAAGCATTTCAAAAGCTATCAGACATTACTGTTTTAGAAAAAAGAAAGCACAGCTTTAATGATGTGTGGATGACTTCAGATGATCATCAATTATGTGAGTTGTAGTAATACCTGAGACCAGATGGACCAAAGTCCTGTCCTGAGAGTTGAGATCCGAGATTCGAAGACAGGATAGGTAAAGGTTGCAGAAATTCCAATAGTAGCACTTATGCCTCGAGCTATACCTATTATATATGCCGGTATTCCTTCCCATTCCAATGCAGCAGTCATCAAAGTACCAAAACTGCACAAACACAACCATCAAGTGCATATTCTTCTAGATTCAGAACACAGACACAGTGAATAACAGATGTATTTTAGAGCTGGCAAACAGATTGTTCGAATCATAATGGATTGATGGAATTGGAATGGTTGAATTAAGTTGGGTTTTCGCCAGGCCATTTCAGGTTTGGTTCATTTTGGGCCTCCATTGGTTTGACCACATACCTTGTCAAGAATATACACACCACCAATGTAGGTCAAGCCAACTTTGGCCAGCTTGGTTTCGGTTGGATTCAGTTAGGTTCATATCAAAATGAGGTAGCCTTGGATCCAGGCATTCTGGTTTTAGTTAGGTTTTCCCAGTCTAGATTTACCATTCTATCATATCCACCGCAAATGATCTCCTAGCAATCATAGGGGTTGTGTAGCCTTTTTAAAATGACAAGCTATTACGTATTAACCTGAGTACAGTGAAATACAACAAGGCCAAGGCTAGTCCAGGAAGCACCACTTCTTGATTTGAGTAGACTCTCCAAGCACCAAGACAAGGAAGCATTGAAAAGCATCCGAACACCCTAGTAGAAGGCCTGTCACTTGTATCCTCAGAAAGTGAGTCGTTGTCCTTGGAAACATACATGCTTGGTCCAGGATCACTTGCAGGGGGCTCTTTTCTGTTTTGATCTTTCATACATAAAGCTGGAATCCCATTGTAGACAGCACTAAGTAGCCAATATTGGAGACAAACTGATATGATGTTCCAAAGTGCTAAAAATATAGCTGATGCCGTCAATGAGACAAAGCTTACAATAAAGCCAGAGACCACTGGAGCAAACAATTTGCAAACCAAGTCAATTCTTCGGAGAACTGAATTCATTTTTGTCAGTACACCAGGTGGTTGGTCTTCTGACATCACAACTACCCTGCAAATATCCCAAAGAATTATGATTGTCCAATTCTGTCCAGGAATGACTGGAAGAAGTCAAAAGAAGATAAAGTTCATATCTGGGAGCCCTGCCTAACAGTCTAGGGCAAGACATGCAAGGGAAGGGATCAAATGTAGGCAATTTACCCCATACAATTAAATTGCAAAGAAGTTCCTTCAGCTACCCCTAGTTTGAAAACTTTTAGGGAAACATTCTGATTTAGCCCTCTATAGCCCACCGTTGAAACTTTGTCCAATGGTAATTGTTTCAACTGCGTGGATGGTAGACCATGACATGATATAAAACAATAAATTGAATCACACTTTTGACATGTTGGCACAAACCCTCAATCCCTTATTATCAGTCTGAATCATCTGACCAGTAGTCTCAGGCAGCTAATGAAAATTCTTATTGTAAAAACTATAAGAAGTTCAAGGATGCTACTCCTATTAGGATTGCAAGCAATAACAGACAAGCACTCTTTTCTCATGCGGAAAGAAAATGTCCCTTCACCATTCTCTTTCAATCAAGATGGTTCCTGCAAGGGTTGAGAGTACAGCAACAGCTCCAGAAAAACAAGTTAACGAAACAAGTGACACAAATGCCATGGTCTTCAGACCCGAGTAGCGCAATAGAGAAATAACTGTGCCTCCAGCGACTATAAAGGACAGGTTTTGAGTCAGCGTCCACAGTTGGAGAACCTGCCATCAGAAACCAAGATATATGTTTGTCTGCTTCAATGGAAGATGCAAACTGCAACGACTAACAGATACGAAGTGATCAAGTATAAGTCGGACAAAGTTACACATAAGTGAAATGTCGAGAAAAGGGGGCAGGGGATGAGTTTGAGCAGACCTTGACATATGACAGCATGCTGACCCACTGGCCAATAAGAGGGCCAAAGAGGGCGATAGAGGCGGATTCCACAACTCCATACAGAGCAGTTAGAAGTAGTGTGTCTGGCCAGATGTTGATCATGTACAAAGCGACAGAGAATTCCCACATTCTGCAAATAGGTTCACAAAATCATTATCAATGAGTAGTGCTGAAAAATTAAACCACCTTCAATTTGATTAAGATTTTAAATCGGCAACCATAGCTACACATGACTCTGCTCAATTCCTGCCAGTATCCACACCAGAATATTCTCAAGGTAGACCTTATAGATGCTTACATAACACCTACTTATGAGTTATGGCACACTAGAAAGTATCTTCAAAAGCAGGGCTACCCAATACATCTCCTTAGCTATTTTCCCTTTTGGATGTCGAGAATTATTGGAGGAAATAATGGACTTCAAGAAAAAGGGGAATATTATTCATACAATTTGATAGATGCTATATAAAATACAAATGGGAAGGACCAAAATCAGCACAAAACCATTACTGGCATGACATCTAGAATAGGAAAAGATCCAAGTCATTAACACTGAAACTAGCCTGTGCCTCTCAAGAGACTAGTATAAAGGGATGCAGCTTGGACGTATGTAGGCCCACGCATGCAAATGTAAAGAGGTTGTTTTAGTCATCAAAGTACGTATACAAAAAGGTGGAGGACTTTCCCAACTTCAACATTGAGACATGGAGTCTGGACAAATCATGAATGGAACATTCTTTTCCCCATAAAAAAGAAAAGGAAAAAATAGAATCCTACCATAAAGGGGCTTTAGAGACCCCCACGTACCACTTGTTCCAACTACCCAGTTTTGAATTCTCTAGTTCAAGCACACCCCCGACATGCAGTTTTGGCTCGTAGTCATAGCGAAATTACGTTTTGAGGAAATCCAAGAAACATGAAAGCATAAGTGAAGCACGAATCAACAAAAGGGTGAAAATTTTCAGACTATCCAACGGATCAAGGAGGTCTGGTCAATCCACAAACCCAAATTCCAAAACAACAATCCCAGAGCAAAACTCATACTGGGCACACATAAGTCATCAGTTAAGTCATTAACTCAGCAAAGTCAAGAACCCTAGCAACCCCCATCGAGAGAGAGAGAGAGAGAGAGAGAGACCTGGCACTCCACCTGGACAAGAAGTGCCCAGCATACAAACAGCGAATAAGAGAAGTGGGCAACTGCTGATTTTGAGAATAAAGCAATGCTTGCTCTGCCTCTGCAACTGCCCTGTTTGCATCACCCATGATTTTCTCTCTCCTAATTTCCAAAGTGAATGTGGGAGCTTGCAATTGCAAGGGTATTAACTCAGTCGAGGATGCCTCCTTCTCTTCGACCGCAAATACAATATTGGGGCTTCTGCCTTGATCATGTGGGTCGCCATATTTTGTCATTATTTATTGTTATTACTTGTTTTGATTCGGGGATTTCGATGTTGATGCTGGGGCTACCATGAAAGGGATTCAACAATAAACAATTGATACTTCGTATGCCCAGGAGTGACCTGCTTGTTAAATTGAATTGTTTATACTGCTGTCTTTCGAATCGGCATGTTACACGACGACAACAGTGTAGCAATCTTTAAGCTAAATTTCAGGCATTACTATAACTGTAATCCATGGCCCTTTTTAAAAAAAATTTCCGCAGTTTTTTGGAGTCAGAATAATTGTTCGATTATTGGGCCCATCATTCTTAATAAGTCAACCAGATTAATCGTACTTAAACTAATTCAGCTAAAAAAACGTACAAACCACAATATAATATGTATATTATATACTTAAGAATGTGTATCCTTAAAAATAACATAAGTAAAATAACTATTTTTAACACAGAGATGGTTGATGGAGCCCACTTGGTTTACTACTATTTATGAAATCCCACCTGTTCAACCCCACATCTTCAATGGTGTGTAGTCTCACTGGTGTTTTTTTTCTTTTTCTTTTTTTTGTTCTTTTTGAATGTTAAGTGAGCTCCCCAGTAGCCATGTTTGAGTTCAAAATTGGGCTAGCCATTACCCAAACCCACACCCACACCCACGGAGGTATATTGGACGCCTAGATTGAATGGTGATCCCATGAATCAGGTAAAGATCACTAAACTTGAGACTTCAGACTTGGGAGGTATGGAGAGCACAAAGACTTTGATTATTACGCCAAAGCATTTGAAATTAAGGATGTGTTTGGTAGGGGGGAAAATCATAAACCTATTTTATGCCGTTTGGTAAAACAAGGAAGGAAAAATCATTTTCAGGGAAAAATTATTTTACCTTATTTGAAGGAAATTGTTTTTCATTGAAAAAGTAGGGAAAACGATTTTTCAAACCCAATTTTCATTGACCAATTTTGTCTCTCGTTCTATTTTCATTCTCATTTTGTCTCTCATTCTTCTCCTCTTCTTCATGTTCATCATATTCATCGATGATTCTCATCGTGAATCTTTGAAATTATTTCTTAAGTTCTCTGATCTTGTTATAGTTGCCCTTTCAAAGAACTTTGCAATTTGAGACACCCCTTGTCTTCCCGTTCGTCATTTCTTTAATCTGAATTTAATATCACTCAAAGTCAATTGGGTAATCCTTGGGAATAGTGAAAAAATTGAGATTTATTAATGCTGACTCTCTCTTTTGCTGAGTTTGTTACTAGGTACATTTCTTATTGATGTTTTGGGTTTGATTTTGAAGAGGAGAAAGAAACAAAATTCGTTAGTTAGATCGGTTCAGAATAGTGAGTAGAGAATGGGGTTGATGGTAAAAAGAAATGAAGTGAGAATGGAAGATTCATTCTATCAAATAGTAAAAAATGAAGTGGAAAGACAATGATTTTCTATTCTACAAAACAACTGAAAATGTAAATGAAAAATTATTTTTCTTGGGAAAATATTTTTCATGCAAAATAATTTTCTGGGAAAATGATTTTCCCTCTTGCCAAACATACCCAAAGTGATTTACTACTTAAACCCTTTCTCTTTTTTTGGGGGGCGGGGGGGGGGGGGGGGGGGGGGCGCAAATTGCATTGGAACCAGTTAGAGTTGTTACAAGAGCACAAGTGCACAACCCACATTGAGTTGCAAATGTGCAAGTCAAACCCGAATCCAGTTTAGATCGCTGCTTAACCAAACCAAACCGATCACCGAGCCACCTTGGCAAATCTAGGTGTATTTATTCACATGTCCATCATTAGTAAACCTACGGCATCAGAACCTGAAACATGCCCCTAATCCTTTGATAAAACAACCCTCTAGTAGAAACAATCTAGGGTACTCAACTTACATCTATCCACCGAGACTCTTGCCCCCCTCCCTTGTAGGAACTCTGAGCTACAAGTTTGATATGGTTTACAACAAAATATAAACCTGTTTTGGCGACATCAATATCGATAAAATTGTATGATTTAATCGCAGTAGTAACACATCAAAATGTATAATTGAATGTATAATTAGAGATGTGCAAATGGTGATGAGACTGAAATTAATTCACCAGCTAAAGGAAATGAAAACCTGCCAATATACAAATCCCATTAGGCCAGTTGATTGCATCAACATACAATTCCAGCTTCAATTTTATCAGCCTCCCAGGTCCCAACTACTAAAATAAGATGGTAAGATGTTGCCTGTGATCAGAGATTATGAACACTCTTGACTATTCAGTATTGACACACTTGCAGTCGCTATGGAGGCATGCTCATTTCTCATAGGTCAGAAAGCATACATGGGCACCCTGATAACCTGCAGAAAACAAGTTGTAATGACATCGTCAGTTCTCACATACTCCAAAACACCATGGGGTAAATCCCACAAGTTGCACTGTTTATAGAAGCACCACCACGTATACTCTGGACAAGCTCTTAGACATGCTGTTGTGTGGGCTTGGAGAAAGAGTCCAGATCAACAGTTTGCTATTTTTTGTAGCACATTCCGTACTTTGTCTCTCGGGTTTTATCTCTTTCAGTTTACTTTTGCTAGTGGGAAGGAGGAAGTGACGCTACTATCCCTCATTGAATGCTTGAATGAGATAGAATGGTACTTAACAAGAATCTCTTGTACACATCAACATCCCCTCTAAGAGAAAAGGTTTCATACAAAACGAGCAGGGAAGACCTGCAATAGGTGGAGGAAAATGCTGCCAATTCCTACTATTTGGAATTTCAGATAATGAGCAGGGAGGACGTTAAACCTTCCTTGTCTTACATCCCTTCAGGTTCAGGAGATGAAAGAGGACAACTCAACCAGCCTCCTCTAACCCTGCCCTCTTTTATCTCTCCCCTTGCTTAAACGACATCCCTATTTGTCCTTCATTACGTATGTTGCCCAACTTTGGAAACCAAATTTTTTAGGAAACATCATTCAATGCACTCTTCCGAGTTTTTCTAAATAAAGTGAAAGGGTACAACTAATATCAGGAGAACAGAACCTTTCTTGGGAGTCTTTCTAAAAAAAGAGAGGTTCTGTTTTCCCAAAAGAAAAAATGGAAAGCAGGGAGGATGTTTTATTTATAAACCTTTTCTCTTTTTTTCTTTTGGGAAGGGGGTTGTTAAGGTGTTTTCCAGGCACACTAGTTTTACTGACTTGTTCAAGTCCCCCTCCCCATTTTCTCATTGTAAGTGCTTGGAGGCAAACAATCAGGGAAGGGAGGGCAAAGGAGAATCCTCCACTTGTAAAGTGTAAAAATAGGGGTTCTATTCATGCTGCCAATGTACAGGACCTGCTTTGGACAGGAGAAACAGAACATCTGCACTAGTTGACTAGAAATAGGACAACATGGGCAAGTGAAGGTAAGCAAAAGAGCAAGACCTCTTTTGCAGTGGCAGTTAAGCCAGGTAGAAGAAAGCATTGGATGTAAGAAACACACTCAAGTCCCTCTCACACGAACTGGAATCTCTTTAAACTGAGTGAAATATGGCAGAGGTCCAGCCATGACGTACAGCTAAAATTTATTTCTTATAAAATTAAGATACTCCCAGCAACATCATTCACACGCTCATTCTAACTACCTTAACCCCAGCTAAACTTTAAAATAAACACTTCAAACATGTATATAGCTTTGGAGACAGTTTGATCACAGATCAGGGAGTTGAGTTCCAACTGAGCTCCTCCATATCCACCAAGCATCTTCCAAACAAGGGATTCAGCACCATGTGACCCATCTCTCAATTCAAAATCTTATCCACACGAATTATTTGGACAAACAGCTTTCCCTGTAATCTCGTATAGACTTGCAATGGAAACATTATCCCCATTCCGCTTTCTGCATTTTTACCTTTTTTTTGTTGTTTGGGGGGGGGGGGGGG
>JACYFF010031952.1:19368005-19386663 GCA_017589665.1 Selenicereus undatus | reverse complement strand
TATATATATATATATATATATATATATATATATATATATATATATATATATATATATATAATTGTTGGCTTTAGTAAATTTCTTTAGCTGATCCCATTTTTAATTTTTTTGGGTTGCAACTACTGTATTCACAAATCTATGAAATCAGGCTTTGATTGCCCGTCCTCAGTATTATGGTGGTGTTAGATCAAAGGCATAACTCTCTTTTATTTCCAAGCCCCCAATTTTTCATTAGTGTTGGTTGATTTTCACTCTTGATTTCCAAATTTTGATGATTCATTTGCATCATTGGGCCTGAAGCCTGAAGGTACTTCGTTTTCGCTCTTTTCCTTGTAATTTTGGCTCTATTTTTTCTGGGTTAAATACTTTTTCTTGTGGTGGCATTGAAAAATCATAGAAAAGCATAAGCCTTTTTCGGTCTTTAGGTAAAACTAGAGTTGGACAAAGCTGACTCGACACAATTACCAACCTAAAACTGATACGAAATTAAGTGAGTTTGGGTATAAATTTTCAACCTGTTTAATTAAATAGGTTCACACGTTCAACCTATTTAATTAAACGGGTTAGGTTCAGGTCAAGACCATCGACACAAAAAAAGTAGTCATTTAACCCTTTTAATTAAACCAGTTAAATAAGTTAACTCATATACGCATTTGTTATTTATCCATTTACTTTTTTATTAAATAATTAAGAATATAAAATTTTTTAAAAATGTGACTTATGATGAATCAGAGGAGTTTTAGAGAGTAATTGTTTAATATGATATATAAACTTAATTTTTAACGCTACATAATTATGTATTAGTTGAAAATGTTAAACGGTTATAGGTCAAGGTTTTTCAACTCATTTAATAAACATGTTAGGTTCAGGTTGAGGAATTCTCAACCCGTTTATATTGGACACAAATATGAATTCAACCTGACCTGATCTATTACCTAACTCTAGGTAAAACACACCCTTGCCCCTCCCCACCCCTCGGAAAGGAACTAAATGTAAATTAGTGAGCTTGAATTTCCATAAGAAAATGCTCCATAATTAAATGTATGGCTAATTGGGTTTTTTGTACCCTGAAATGAAAAGTTCATTAGTTGAGTTAAATTTGCATTTGTTTTTTCTATTTGATTTTCATTTTAACTCCGAGGTCCTACTTTGTCCATTCCTTGTGGATCTCAAATAGATTCTGTCTAATGACATTTATCTTTTTTCGGTTTTATGTACCATGTTGGTTGAGTTATTGTGTGTCAATTTGCAGTTCAAATCTACATGAGTTAACAGGCATTCTTGTGTATGTTAGAGGTGTTACTTCTTCTTTTTAAATTTAAAATTTAATATGTATCTTGCTAAAATATTTTTCCCCCTATTTTATCGTGCTCGTGGAAAAGCATCTCAAGCTTGTTACTCGTTCTTTGAGTCTTAATGCTTTAATTCTTTCCTTTTCTTTCTGTATGAAAAATTCTAGGACCAAGTCCGTAAGGTATGCTGCTCAAGTTAGATGTCCCATAGTTGCACTGAGGTACGGTGAAAAGTTTCCTCGACCTCTTACAAGCTTTGGGATTTCTGACCATAGGTATGCAGACGTGTTTGGTCTTCTCGAGTCTGCCTTTGATTTCCAGGTTTATATGAGCTTTCATCGATGTCTTTTCCTATTTTCTTTTGATATGTTTGGATTTATTGTGCTTCCTACATGAATAAGTCTCATTTGAGTTTGTAGCCTCAGCCTGGGTTATATATTGCTGTGTTTGCTTAAATTAAGGGATGCTTTGGTTAATTGGAGATTGCACAAATATTTTCCAAGGCCAGTTACTAGAATTTGTCTTATGAACCTTATTGTTTTGTGCGTTTGAGGAGCACTTGTCTCTTATAATTTGACAGGCTTCAGATGCAGGCTTGCGAGAAACTTCTCACTGTTTGGCAATACCCTTTTTTCAATGTTAGCTGATGTAAAGCTTGACGCATTCTAGATTACAGTTTTTCTACGCTAATCTATAAAATGCCGAGAATCTACTAGTTCTGGATTTTCATTTATTAAGTCTAGCGTGTTTAATTGATAGTTGATGATGTTTGTTTAAGGAAATATTTCTTATGGTCTTACTGATCTTTTATTTAGAAGTACTAGGCCATTGTTGATCGGAAAAAAGGTTTGCTTTCTCTTGAAAGTAATCGCTATAATTTCACTCAGATGGCCAATATTAAAGCTTTATAATTTTGCGTAATTATCACAAATGTTATAAATTTTTCCTTCACTTTGGATGTTGTTCTTCTTGATTGTAGTCGTTTGAGGCTGATCTTGTTATTGTGATTGTTCTAGATTCCCTGATATTTCATTTGGATCTTAGAAAATTTGGTGGAAAGAATAATTTTTTTTCTTATGTTTGATTTAGAGAAAATCACAAAGAAAAAAATTATGGAGGAAAATTAGGAGGAAAAATTGTAAGAATCAATTGATAAAATTTTCCTCATAAAATTGTGAAGAAAGTTGGGGAAAAGTTCCCAAAAGAATTCTCAACCTCCTTCAACTTTGCACTGCTTAGATTATATCAATATGATTTATATTGAAATTTGTCATTCAAATTTTTGTATTTTTTCCTCAATCCAAACAAGAGAAAAAAAAACTCACTTTTTCCTTCTTCTTTTTGTCTACATAATTTTTTCCTTTCAACTTTTCTTTCCAACAAATTTTATAAGGATCAAACGGAGTCTTAATGCTATTCATATTGCCTCTCCTTTTCTCAGTTGAGCTTTTTCTAAACCTGTGCATGCTGAAAGAGTAATATTGCATTTTTGCTTATTATGCAACTAGTACGGACCCGTGCTATGCACGGAGCATTTAAATGTAAGATATATTTTTTAAAAAATAAATTAAAAATTTAAAAATCAATGATAAAGACTTTTATGGGTGTATATGCGTAGAAATTAATATTGTGTACTAATCAATATTTATCAAATTTGTCCTTATAGAAATTCAGATGCTTATTTTGTTTTAATTTAAGTTTTTCAAAATTAAAGTTTTACTTAACATCGAAGGATATATTTCTTTGCATTGAATCCGGGTTATAAACGCCAGATAGAAAATTAATATTTATCAAATTTGTCCGTTTTTTGAAAAAAAATAAAATACATTAATTATTGAAAATTGATTAAATGTAGAATATTCTTGCTCATTTCAACACCAAAACATGTAAAATATTGATGCCTATTTCAACAACAAAACATATAAAATATTGTTTCTCATTTCAACACCATACACCATTAGTAATTATGATTTGGAATAACACAATCTAAATTTCTACCATAAGTAAACTTCCATTACATAGTTACTACAATGTTGAGAAAGGAAATTAAAATACACCACATAGCCCTTTCTCGATGCCTAATAAAATAAATCCGTACTTTTGCATGATGCCTAATAAAATAAACCATTAAAAAATATTATTAAAAAGATAAGTCGACCATCACTTGAATAGACTTAGGATTTTCATAATTTTTTTACCCATCTAGGGCCTGTTCTATTTCGCGTTTTAGATAGATAGATAGATATAAGGAAATGTAAGGAACTGTGAGGAGATATAAGGAGCTGTAAGAAAATGTAAGGAGTTGTAAGAAGATGTAAGAAGCTGTAAGGATAGATGTAAGGAGTTATTGAATTGTTGAACAATTGTATAGTATAATTTGTTTTACAATGAATATTTTGGATGAAAAATAATATTATTAAAATAATATACTTATTGAAAATAAACAATTAATTACGTTAATTATACAACAATAAAATATATTAATTTTCATAAATTTGGTGAATAAAATTTCGTTCACTTGAGGTGATTTTTTATATGAATATTAGTTTGATCGAATAAGCAAAATGTAACACAAAAAATAAATAAATTTTTTTGACAAAATTGAACACAACTCGTCAAATAAATTCCTATTTTAAGTAAATAATTTTAAATATAAATAAATGTATGGTCATCTTTAATAATATATATTTCATGTCGAAATTCAAATATAATTTACGTCATTATATCATGTTTTTATGTTTATATAAACGTTGTGTTCATAAGATATTTATAAATTTTATATATTGATAGTATTATTAAAAAAATATACATATTTCTGTACCTAAAATAAATTAATGGTGCAGAAAATCTATGAGATGTATGAAGATGTAAGGAGATGCAAGGAGATGTAAGAAAATGTAAGAAGATGTAAGGATTATATTAAGGATGTAAGAAGCTGTAATGAGATGTAAGAAGCTGTAAAGAGATGTAAGCTCTTAGCTAAATCCTAAAAAACGCAAAATAGAACAGAGTGATAGTAATAGTCCTCTAGCGTGCCATAAACATGATCGGAAATCAGAATTAGAACTTTCGAACAAATGACTAAATGACGAACAATAAAACAACAAACGACAATTAATAATTTAATATCTCCAATCAATTAAACAAAAAACGATATTGAGATAATTAAAGAGAGAAATTACCTTTTAAATGTATCCTTAAGTTCAGAAGTAGCATTGTTGGTCTCCTGGAGACTCGGCACCAGTCCAAATACTACCCTTGGATTTCCCGCGTCTGGTCTACGATCAAACCGTTATCGACGTCGCCAGCGAAATCCCAGTCGTCGACGTCCCAAGCCACCGTCTAAATCCCTGGTTCCATCCTCAAACCACCACCCTACTCCAAGCAAGACGACACCATGCTGATCGAAGCCAATCGGATCGCCTTCGACACCAAACTCGTCGGAAAATCAAGGGGATGAGAGTTAAATGGTAAAATTCAGATTAGTGATTGTACCTAAAGAGGAAGAAAATGGTGACAATTCTTTCCATTTCTCATCTCCGCCTTCTCTCTCATCCATCTGTCTCTCTCTTCCCCCCCTCCCCCCCAAAAAACTTCAATCTATATACATATATGTGTGTGTATATATGATATACTTCATCGATGAAATGTACCTCCCCCCCCCCAAAAAAAAGAAATGTAAAATAAAAGTTTATGATCATATGATATACTTTACATACTGTATGTTAATACAAATTAATGATTCAAGTTATGACATACTAAGATTGCTCATTAATTCAGATCTGCTCTAAAAAAAATGGTAATAAAATATTTTTTTTTTTTGTTTTTCCCACCGAAAACCGTCATACATATCCACATCTTCCCGATCCTCTCTTCGCGGAAATGTAATTTCGGGTGGTTATTGACGATAGAGAGGGTAACATGGGAAAGCAGGGAAATGAGGGGATATCAATTAGTGACTTTTTATGAATTTTAAAATTTAAAATCAAATTAACTTCCAACTGTTTTGAGTATTTTGACGGAATTAATGAGAAGCTTGAATTGAGGGGGGAAAGTATTATTAGGCTACTAGTCATTTTTACACTTATCTTATAAAGATGTGTATATAATTCTTTTACTATGTGCGATAACATTGAGAAGATAAACTTTTACTTTTTATTAAAAACCTTATATTGTAAGGTCATTGACCACAGTATTAATCAATGAACGAGTAAGTATGTGGATATTAGGAAGTTTCATAGTAAACTTATCTTATTTCACACTTTTCCCCAAGCTGTAGGCAAACAGAAATAGGGAAAAAACTTAAAAAATTGAAGAGCGAAAAACCAAAGGAAGGGAGGGAAACAACTCTTCTATCAGAGCTAGGTTTCGATCCTAGGACCTATCTGGGAAAAAAAATTGAAGAGCAAAAAAACAAAGGAGGGTAGGGAAGCAACTCTTCTGTCAGAGTCAGATTTCGATCTTGAGACTTGTGAGACCTGTGAATTTTTATGAATTTTAAATTTGAAATCAAATTAATTTCTAACTGTTTTAAAATGTAAAATAATGTGAATAATTGAAAGATCGGGATTCACTGTCGAGTTTAAATCTACAATTGCTATTTGAAAAGCTAAAAAACAAAGGAGCGTAGGGAAACAACTTTTCTGTCAGAGCCAGGTTTTGATCGTGAGACTGAGACCTGTCAATTTTTATGAATTTTAAAATTTAAAATCAAATTAATTTCTAAATGTTTTGAAATTTAAAATAATGTGAATAATTGAATGGTTAGGATTCACTCTTGAGTTTAAATCTACGGTTGCTATCTACTGAAACCACACAAATCACTCTCCATACAGTATTTGAGAATTCCTCAATTATGAGCACTCTATCTATTTTAGCATTTGTTAGATAAAGATAAAGATATCAGGATGTCACCATCTTGTACGATTGGAGAGATAAATCATGGTGTACATTGTGGGATTGAGAATCAGGCGGAGCTTCGGGACGACAATTGCTAACTCATAATATCAATCATATATATAATCTAAGAGTGAATAACATGAATGGTTTAATAGTAGGTTGAGATTTGACAAGTTTCAGCTTATTATTAACTACCTTTTTTTTCTTTAATCCCAAATGTCATAATAATTAGAATTTAATGTGCTATTTTATTCCTAAAATTTAAAAGTCAAAAATAGTTTTACAACTAGATTTAGTTTACGACAAATAGCTTTGAGATGTCAAAATGACTTTACTATAAAATGATATAAAACAATAAAAGTATTATTGTTATAAGAAAGGTTTCATGTACTCTTTTACCTGTGTATTTTGTTAAGTTAAAAATGGTTTTATAATTAAATTTAGTTTGCAAATTGTAATAACTGTAGATTAATATAATATTTTACTTATAAAGTTTTAGAAGTAGAAAATGTGTTTACTATATATATAATGAAATAAAACAATAAAAGTATTAATTTTTTGTGGAATTATTTCGGCAATTGTAAACACTAGTCGATAAACAATAAAACAAAAAAAAACCTAGTCAAGACCCGTGTGTTGGCTCGGGATTAAGTTTTTAAATAGTAAAATGGTACTTTGAAATTATCATTGAATAGTTATTAGATCGAAGTCAAAACATACGGGGTAAGCAGTGAAAACATGATTGAAGCTTAAGAGTTGAAGAAAATAATTACATAGTGCATAATATGAAATGAATCCCTAAGACTACATAACGTTGAATTGAATGAAATATATGTTCAAGTGTAAACTATAATGAAAATAAGCATGAATTAATGTAGATGGCATGGGAGTGGAGCGAAGGCAATGCTACATCGATTCTTCTTCAGGTTGTATTAAGCACCAAAAAAAAGAGAAGAAGTCATACTTAGATTTGAAACATATAAACACAGAGGTAGAATGAAATGTAAATGCTTATATTTTTGTTACCTAGAGAAATAACTATCGTCACGATGCCTCAAGAAAGAAACTTCTTCTTTCCAATCAACTGATGTAATGACATCGATGGAGGGTTTGATTTCACCTAATCGAGGAGGCTCCACGATAAACACCCATGGCTGTTCTAGGTGATCGTCCAATATGCCATATAATGTAAGCTCAGCTTCTAGTTGCATATATTGAAATTCAAATTTATTAATTAATGTAAACCCATAGGTATGAAACACAAATTACAAAATACTACAATAATAAGGTCACCATTGTGGCATATCCACTTAAGACGTTGGTGGTAGTATGGAGAAGAATTGCTGCAACATGTTGAAGAATGGTAAAAGTTCGAGTGCCCGAGCTATCTCGTACATCAACTTTGAAGAAGAATCTATAAGGTCAAAGAAGAGGTTACGGCAAACTATCTATTATATGATTGAGCATATCTTAACAATTTACATGTTAAATGATATTGAAGGAAGGCCACAAATTATATACCTTTGAGAATTTGCGTCTCGTGGATGTGAATATGTACAATACGGTATATTGAGGTCAAACACATGATAACGGGAACACAAATGACAATCACGACAAGATGCATGGATAATTGGGAAGATACTTTTCACCTATGCAAATATGCGATATGAAACCTGCAATTGCACATATATTATAACACAATACAAAGTTGGGTAAGTAGTTGTCAAAATGGATTATATATAAAGTAGCACAAGAAATCTAACACAATATTATGATATATTATGCAATGGAGCGTATTTAGTAAGCGTGATCCTCCTAGCAATGAATAACTTCTCCAAAGTAGGGATTCACAATCTTCTCCAACGTATAAATTGTAAGCGTTGTTGAGCATGGCCATCATCAGCCCACCTAACACATGCATAAAATACAATTGAACATAGAAATACATTTTGAATAAAATTTAGAAAATAATTGGTGATCACATATTATATTAACGTGAACAAACATATGGGATTCACTATACCATCCCTCAAACTTTGAAGTATGTTCAATTGGTGGATTAATCAACAATCTGCTTCTAGGTGTTGTAGATAGTGTAATTCCTAGGAAATATGTTACGACATTTTAATATGGTAAAGAACTGTAATGAGAAGTGGAAGCGAAAATAGAATGTCAAATGTAACGGTTGGAAATGATAAATGATATAGACACCTTTGTACCTTCTTGCAAATAACCTTGATGCAAGCAGTACATTTTCAAATAATACATTACGGGAAAGATGGTTGCCTTCAATTTCAGCAAAATCTCCCCATAAGGTGAGTTTCAATGCATTCAGCATACAAAAGAAAGAGTAATCTACTAATAGGATCTACTACGCAACAGAACGTTTAAACATTAAGAAAAACATAACAAAAAGGACAATGTATTATTAGTTGGAAGCACATACTGCATATCACAAATGAGAACATCTCGCTTAAGGGTTTCCGCACGTGTCTTCTCAGTGTCGAAAACTGCAACTACTAAACCAATGATGCTGCAGAACGCAAGTAGTACGAGGCATGTACAGGGGGGTTGAATAATTCACAAAATTGTGGTATACTATATTTACATATTGTTTGTGCAATGGGTTGTAAATGCACATAGACATCAACAAAATGAACAAATGGTGGGAGTTGGTGGCATGGGATTGTATTGTACTCATCAAGCAAATCCAGTAATTGAGTCTTATGAGTGAAAAACAACTTAAGGTTATTGTCCACTATTTCTTTATCCTTAGGTGTGGTATGACTAACTGAGAAACCAGAGAGGTGATGTACTCGACCAATTTTCAGAATAAACTTTCACCTTGTTGACCCAATTAATGTGTAAGATTTTGATGATAACAATCCAAATATGCTAGTCAGTATGTTGTGCTTGAGTTGTGTTGAGACAAGATCTGAAAAATACTTGGAGCAGTTCGAATGAGCGTGGTGCATTAAAATCGATACATGTACAAGGAGTTCAACTGATAACAAGAGTCTTAGGCTTTGTATTTGTTTTATTCTTTAGATTCTTGTTAATATGCCAATTAGAAGGTCCTTAACTTAACGTTTGCTTTGAATGGTTTTGAGGTATCTTAGAACACTGCCTCAGAACAGTTCTGAGATGTCAAGTCTGTAGTGTTTTGAGGCCGCAAAAAAAAACGAATTTCAAGGTTTTTAAAATGAGGTTTGACTGTCGAATTTCATGAAATAATCGGAATTAATTTTCCTGTTGTCAGTTGAGTCTAAAAAGGTGTTTTTCCTTTGAAATTGTTGTTGAGGGATTTAATCCTACTTTTTAGGGATACCAAGTAATTAACTCTCTTGGAGTAGTTAAGATAATGGCAAAGTGTGGGGGGTTGACTGTTGGAGTTGATTAGTTGAGAGGAGTGGTCTTCACTCTCTTCTACTCTTGCACCACAAGCACTGAGTGGGAGAATTGTTCTCCTTTCCCACTCACGCACATTCCTCTATTTAAGTTGTCTTTTTCCTCAGTGTGTCACATGGGTTTTCCAGGGTTAAAAATTGTCTTTGTGAGTTGGAATTTTCAGTAAGAAAAACATTCAAAGAGAGTGCTAAGTCGAGTCTTCAATATTGGCATAATAGGGATTGTATTGTACCTTACATTCGGCTTGCTTAGAAGCATTTAAGTAAGGTGTTTTTTTCTCTTTTTCATGAGTGAGATAAGAGAGTGTCTAAGTCTTGGGAGACGTTGGACGTGGTGCTTGTAACTGGGTCTCGGGGTAGACTAAGTTACATATGTGATTGTTATCTTTGTAACGTGTTCGGCCTGTTTAGTGAAAGTATTGCTTAAATCCTACTGTGGTAGGTCGTGGTTTTTACTCCTCAATTGGGTCAGAGGTGGTTTTCCACGTAAAAACACTGTGTCTCCCTTATTATTTCCGCAATTATTTTTGTTTCTGCTTCACTCCAAACACGCATTCCAAACAGTTTTCACGAGTGTTCTAGAACATTCGAAAAAGTTGGCAGACACAATTCACTCCCCCTCTTGTGTCCTTGTGCGATTAAAATCCAACACACCTATCGATTTCTTTGTCCATTATTGCGCCTAAAATTTCGTTACGCTGTCAATGCATAAAGTATGTTAGTAATAAATTTAAATAAACGGTGAAAGTCAAATAGTAGAGAAAATTGAAATACCTCAGCGTCCATAAAGACAACCTACCAAACATTACGATTGCTATATGCTCGAAGACTCAACATTCTCATCAAGTGTACAAAAGTGCATATAGACATACTATAATAAGAGATGCTACTAATTGGCATACAATCAAATGAGAGATAAGCCGTCATGCCTGTAAAGGTAAATAATCAAGTGGAAAACATAAGTATAGTATTTGACAAAATATGTAGATTAACTTGACCAAAGTGGCACCATAACCTAAGCGAGTTATGCCCTAGTATACATATAACAAATAAATTGGATACCTTAATGACAATTTCGACATTGGTTGCACTATTCACAAAAATGTATGCTTGAATGAGTATTGAAGTAGGAGGAAAAAGAAATTCTTTACGTTTTTGTGGTAATATGTGAATATCATTCTATGTATAAAATTTTTATTTCTTCTAAAGATGTGGAATGTGAGGCCTTTCTTTTTTAAAAAATAAGCATGCCACCATAAAGCAAAATGACAATAAAGAGGTATCATCACTAATGAGCTAAGGAGAAAAAAAAAATACAGAAAAATGGAAAATTTATGTACTTCATAATCCACACAACATTGTGTGTCCATAATGTAAGCACTAAGCAAAACGATAAACATAAAATACACATCCGCATTAATTTTGATGGGTTACATCATTGAAGATTTCTCTGTATACAACATTCTTGGTGACATTATCAAGAATATCACTCTTATTGCAAATTAAAAATTTTAACCCAGATGGGGACTTAACGTGGGAAACGGCAACATAAAGTTGTTCATGTGAGAACACTGGTTTGGGAAGGTAAACCCCAACATGCTTGAGTGTTTGACCTTGAGTTTTGTTGATTGTCATTGTGAACGCCAATTTAATTGGAAATTGATGTCTTTTTAATGCAAATTGTGTGTCATCTGCCGATGGTGTCAAGTCAATACGTGGAATAACCACCTTTTGCCCAATATTGCGACCACTGATAATCCTCGCTTTCAAAACCTTACTCCCAAGACGTTCAACAATCAAGCTTGTCTCATTACACAACCCCAAATGTGGATCAAGATTCCTCAACAAAACCACTGGTGCACCTATTTTCAATTGAATTCCATGATTGGGTAGCCTGAGAAGGTTAACCCATGTAGCATTTTCGGTGGGTGAATGTCATCGATGTCGGGATGTTCACTAATATCTTGAAATGTATCTGAACTCAAGTATGTGTGACAACTTCTAGGAAGCATTTCTAAAATTTGGGAGTTCAATTAATCAACATCATTGTTTGTAGCAGCAACTATGCAGCGTTCCTGCATGTAAGAACCGCCATTGTATATAGTAGATAACTCAAGGTAAATTTTTGATATTAAGTTGACCACACCATGACTGTCATTTGGTATGAGGAACTCATAAGGGATTTGTACCTTGTTGGCTTCGCTCCCTTGTTGTAATGATATACCTTCCAATGCGCTATTACCGATACTCAAGATCCAGTATGCAAAATGTCGCAGCCGCTCATATTCATCGTGGCGTAAGTTTCGATCCCTAAGTCGCATGTTGATCCTTAAATTCATGACTTTGCAATAAGGTTAGAAATAGGACCTATAAATTGATGCCGTAACTGTGTCTGCTCTTCCGCCTTTTGTGACAATGGAAAGTACTTGCCTGAAATCGCCACCAAATACAAACAATTTTCCACCAAATGATTGATGTTCATTACCACATATATCCCTGAACATACGGTCCACTGTCTCAAAAACATGAGGGTTTGTCATTGCTGCCTCATCCCATATTACCAATGATGTTTGATGGATCAACTCAGCCAAATCTGAATGCTCAGAAAAGAAGTAATATGATGTGTCTGTAGCATTAATAGGGATCCTGAACATTGAGTGAGCAGTTTCCCTAAGGGTAATAATAACGCTGCTACTCCGAACAACGCAACTGATAGAATAATTTTTCCTTTCGAACGAAGTGCAGTAATAATAGCTTTCCAAACATAGGTCTTGTCTGTTCCGCCACTACCATATACAAAGAAGCATCCTCCTTCATTGGAATCGTCGACAGTAATAACATTTTGAAACACCTCCATCTGGTAGGAGTTTAATGTAGGAAGTAATAAAGTTAAAGCAGCTGCTTCTTTGGCAATGTCATAATCTAGTTGCTCCCTAATTAACCGATTTCTAAGCTGTTGTGCAACATCAGAAGAGGGCAACGACATCAGAGGGAAGTCTTTCAAGGAATGACCATTTCTATTTAGAATAACTTGCAGTTCATATAATCTAAGATTTTTCCTTTGTTCAGTACTTAAATGCAAGTCATCATCCCGATGTTCACGTTGTAATCTTTGTTCCGAGTCATTAGTCAAGTCTTCCCAGTGACCTTCCCACATTACACCAGGTTGTGCAATCTTATTGCACATAAGCATGGAGCAAAACATACTCCGTAGTTGCGCCCCAGTATCCCATCTCGTTGCTTCATTAAGAGCATCATCCCATTCACTATTATCACTTACCAATCCCCTTGTGCAGCAAGCTTCACGGGATGTAGGGTACAATGTGCCATGAACTGTTCTCAGGTCATCAAAGCACGTGGGCCCACGAACAATAGTAAGCAGCATTCTCAAGTAATATCACTCTCCTGAGTTAGGATTTGCAAACGATAGTCTTCCAATACATACCCGCTGTTAATGTCTAGTCCACTTTTTCACACTCCTATTCTAAGCATAATATATCAGGAATTCAGCATATGTGTGTTGCTTTACTTGAGGGTCATCCGCATTGACTTGAAACCATGCCTTGAGCATACTAATTTGTTGTCTGGCCATATCGAGAACATCATCCAAGTTATCACCTTATTTGAAAAGAATGTTATGCTGCCTTGGTAAAGGGTACTGTAGCATTTTAACATATGGGTATCGGTGTATTATTTTAAACTCAAATATTCTCTACATTGCATCTATAGCTGATGCGTATCTACCATCTAGGTATTGTGTAATCTCATCAACATCTGAAGGTTGATTGCGGCCTCCTTCTTCATTAGGTTGACCATTTTCCTTGAGGACAAATACAGCTCGATCGGGACCTTTAGGCGTATACTTCTGAAGGTATTTGATAACCTGCTTTTGTGCACAACGCTCAATATTGATGTGTGCGTCATGCTTCACTCACAGATCACGGTTATATGGAACAACTCACCGATTATCAATCTGGTTACCATTAATAGTAATCATTATGCCATCATCTCTATGCCGATATCTAACAAACCCATTTTCTTTAATAGTTGTGCAGTTAGTAAAGGCCTTTGAGTAGTGCTTTGTGCACATTGGTCCATCCATACAGGGAAGATAAGGATTAATAACGCCACATGGACCATGCATCATGTGCTTTGTAACAGTTTCATATACAAGCGGATCTTCATCTTGATTAGGAAGCTCGACACAAATGAAGGTATCGATATCCTCGAAGCAAGTAGGTTTGTCATTAGTAGCAAGGGTGAGAAGAATATGAGCATGGGGTAACCCTCGTTTTTGAAATTCAATAACATATATGTCTACAAAATAGAAAACAAATAAAGTCACCAAAACTTGTTATAGCAAAGTGAAAAAAAGAAATGTTTCCCAATTAATATAGTTATGGTAACAATGTTTCACAATTGCGAACAGACCTGCAACAACGGTGCCAAAGAAGTTTTTCTCCTTGAAATTTCGCATCAACTTCTACAACTGTAATCGAAAGACATGGCTTACAATATCTGGCCTGTCATTCGCATATTGAACTGGTTGTTGATAAAGTTCTTCTCGTATTTCAGGCCAATTTAGGTTACATATAAATGTGATAAAGAAATCTGGGTGCCCAATATGTACACATATTGCCATCGCGTCAAGGAAGTGTTTCCTCATGTACTGTGGAGCTCCAGTAAAAGAGCAAGGTAGGATGCACCTTCGACCAATGGTGCTGGCATTGGATTCGCCAGCAATGATAACGTCTTCTAAACCAACATATAGTTCTATACGCAACACATTTTGGTGGACCCATATGTAACGAAGACGTTCATGGTGCTCAGTAACGGAGACGTCTCCTGCAGCTGTAATCGAAAGACACGGGCTATAATATTTGACATGTCATTCACATATTGACCTGGTTGTTGATCTAGTGCTTCTTGTTGTTCAGGCCAATTTGGGTTACATGTAAATGTGATAAAGAAATCTGGGTACCCAACGTATGCACATATTGCCATCGCATCAAGGAAGTATTTCCGCATGTACCACGGACCTCCAGGAAAAGAGGAAGGTAGGATGCACCTTCGACCAATGGTGCTGGCATTGGATTCGCCAGCAGTTATAGCGTCTTCTAAACCAACATACAGTTCTATACGCAACACATTTTGGTGGTCCCATATATAATAGAGACGTTCATGCTCAATAATGATGAACGATAAATTCACCCATTTTACGTGCCTCTTACACCCACTTTTAGCTCGTATAATAACTTAATTCTTAGGAGTTTTACTTGTTTTATTTATGTTTTGCAGGAAATAACTCCAAATCAAGCAAACGTCGTGAAAAGGGACGAAGATGGGACGAAACGAAGAAAAACAGCGGAAACCGACGAAAACCGGCAAAACTGGACAAATCAGGGAGCGCACGGTCAGTTGCAGGATACGCACGACCGTGCCTTGAAGCCAGAAGCTGCGCACGGTTGAACGCACGACCGTGCTCCTGAACCGTGCCTACCCCAGACACGCACGGGTGCCCGTGCGTAGGTGGCACAACCGTGCCTCCCCCCAGTTCGTCGAACGCCTCAGTTTCTATTTAAGCTTCGTTCGGGCGTCTGTTTGAGGGGGGTCGCTCAGTGGTGCTTAGCTCTTATGTATGGTGATTTTTAGACTAGATTAGTTTAGGTTTTAGCAAAAAAAAACCCCAATAGGAGGATTAGTTTAGGATTGAAGATTGTAATTTTGGATTCAACCTGTGAATTTCAAGTTCCTTCTATCAATTCAGGCCTAAGTTTTCTCTCTCTTTCTCTCTCTCTTTATTTTACGCTTTTGTTCTTGTTTTGATTCTTGTTAGTTTAATTCTTGAATTCGATTTGTTTAGTTTATATGTTTAGTTTTCATTGTTGATTCATGCTATTTAGTTGTTTAGAATTGTTTTATTTCATTCTCTTTGTTCTGTTCTTCAAGTTTATGTTCTTAGTTGTTAGTTTAGGTTTTGATGTGTTTGTGATTTCTAGTTGGTAGATTGTGTGGACTTGGGTTGTAATTAGCCTCTTGATGGCTAATTGATCTTGTACTAAGCCTAACCATACCCAATCTATGCTTAGAACCTAGAGTTTTTCCTCACGCCCGCCAAGTGTTCGATGAAATGCTTGAGAGAGCTTTCATCCATATTTTTGGGCGATTGACTTATGCTGAGAGGTGAAGTCAATTAGCTAGTGTGGGAGAGGGAATAGCCGAGTTCGGGACACGAAAGTAGTATCCGAATCGAGCTAGGTCCGGGGTTGCTAGTTTTGTGGTCTAATTCGACTAACCCCACGAAAGTAGGTGGTTACCCGAATTAGACTAGCTCATGACCCTTGAAAGAGGGCTTGAGTGGTCTTTGATGGTGCAACCGACCATCTCTTGTTCATAGTGTGGTTTGGGTAGGTTAGGGCTCGTCTTGGTTAGTTGGTTCATTCATTGGTAAAATCATAAACCCAAGTCCCTTTTTGTTTATTTGTTTTAGTAGTTTAGTCCTTCTTTCTTCACTCTCTCTCTAGCCTAGATTGAGACGCTTTAGTTAACCTCGGTAGTTGGAAACACAACTCCCTGCGGACGACACCCCAAGTACTCAACGATACAGCTTACACTTGGGGTTTATAAATATTAAAACTGTGTGGTTTTTCCCTAACAAATAACAGTATAACAATTAACTACAAATTGAAGAAATTATCTTCCTCCTCGAAGCAAAATATTTACTTCATTAATCCTGAACTGTATTATGAGTGCATAATATTGGAGCAATATAACACCTTCACGGCGGCTACTTGACCCTTCAGTTAATGGAATGTCGCGTACCCATCCACATGTTCTAAAGGGAAATAAGAGTAGATATTGGAGAGCCATATAAGAAGGATGTGTCCTATATATTCGCCTTACATTGCCGGTAACTATTCTTAATATTATATCAGTACCAACAACCTCTGCACCTTCACCTCTAACAATAAGAGCAGTAATTTCATCAGTAGTTGGTCGTATTTATTGCTCCCTGGCCTTACTGTGATGATGCGAATGCACATATCATGAACATTATCAATGTTGATAATGTCTGTTGCCTGGCGAAATACTTGTACATACAGATTACATGCATTCAACATTTGTTGCAACACTACTAAAAAATATGTTTACTCCGACCGAAAAAGTGATTTTTCAGTTGGAAAATTCATTTTTCGGCGTATGCTCCGACCGATTTCGGCCGTCGGAATAACTGGGTCGGGAACAAGTTCTGACGGAATTTATTAGTCCGTCAGAACTATTCCGATGGATAGAGGATTCCGTCGGACGCCTGTTTCGACGAACTGTCGACGGAACGGATTTCGTCCGATGGAAGGGGTTCGTCGGATGCCCCCTCCCTTTTTTTGAAAGAAGATTTTTTGAAATTTTTTTAAAAAAATCAAAATTCCGACGGACTTCCGTCGGAACTCCGTCGGTAAATCCGTCAGAAATTTTCTCAGTTTTGGTAAAAAAAAATTGGGTAGCTTGAACAACCCAATTATAATAACATGCAATTCAAACTTCTATTTTCAATAATAAGTTCTATATACTTGCAAATTCAAAATTACAAATCATAAATTACAAAAAATAACATTCAATTAAATTTTAACAACACCCAACAATCACTAATAATACATAATAATTACTTTCCCATTCACATCAACACAACAACAAAAGTCAAAACCCAAAATCAACAAATTACTCAATAAAATTCCTACAACCAACACAAATGATCACATAATTGTTAAATTCTAGCTCAAATTTCTCAAATTCATTAAAAAATCTACTATAAACTAAACTAACATCACTTACATGAAATTACAAAATGAAAAGGGCCACAAAAGGCGGTGGAATTGAGGATGACCGGCAGTGGGTTGAGGGCGGCGGCAGCGGCCGGAGTTGGCGGACAGCGGCAGTGGTTGAAGGCTCGGTGGTCGCCTCTCTCACTCTCTCTCTGTAACTTGAACTTCAAACGCCCATCCGAAATGAAGAAAGAAGTTGGGCTGCTGAGTTTTAAAAAAGGGTATGACGGAGTATTCCGTCAGAAGTTCCGTCGGATGTCATGCTCCGATGGAATATTCCATCGGACCTATTTTTTTTAAAAGAAAATTTATTAAATTTATCCCAGATTTGGTCGACATTGACCAGGGATTCTAACGGAATCATCGAATTCCGTCGGAAATTCCGACGGATTTAAAGTTCGTCGGAATGTCCGCCGCTCCTATCTGCTTTTTCGGTCTTCCCGTAGCCATGTCTGTCGGCCTGTGCGACGGTCTCTTTTTTGGTTGGCATTTTTCGTGGAAATAATAGAAGTTTTTAGTAGTGCAAATTCTCTACGGTGGATGAATTGACCCCATTTAAACTGCCTCCCCTCCTAAAAGCATTGATTCTATTGCGAGACTCATGCTGCATGTCATAAATATAAAGTTGTGCAAATCTTGGGGCATGACCTTGAGGTGGCAGTGACGACCCAATTTGATGATAGTTTGCTCCACTTATGCGAAATGTGTGTGGTCCACGACCATCCATAACAAAGTAATCAAAAGTTGTTCCCATCGAAGTGAAAGACAACATGGAGTTATATATGGGGATATTCTGCATAAAAGTTCTATCATTAAACAAAGAAGTAAGAAGAAGCGGGGGTGGAGGAAAAGGAGTCAATCTAACTTGATCAAAGTGCCAACATATTCTAAAGCGAGGTTTATGATTTCTGTCGCCGCGCAACTTCTCGTCATACCACATCATTGCATTACAATGAATGCAAGTAGTTGTGGTTCTAGTGAATGTACATTGCTGTGTGAATGTTCTCATATGTATGTTCCTTCCCGGTCATGACAAATTGAAGTTCAATGTTCTGGCATTCTTCTTGATACCGCTGATATTGAACGATATACCGAGGATGGTTGACATCTCTGCATCTCTTAGTGAACAACCTCCATCTAGCATTAAGGCGAGCTGGCTTGTACCTCAACAACCTTCTTGCATAGTCCGGGGCCATATTGTTCTCCTAGGAGTATATATATATATATATATATATATATA
>JACYFF010031952.1:19319558-19343005 GCA_017589665.1 Selenicereus undatus | reverse complement strand
AGAAACAATTATTAAATGTTTACTGTAATTAGAATTCTTCTTCATAAGAGGAGATAACCTTATTTATATCTTTTTGCTGAATGACAGATTACATCATAGTAGTCCATACTGGAGTGGCATAAATTGCTTTGATGATTGTTATCTTGCTATTCAGCTATTATGTTGCTCTATCTTCTGGACATAAGTTTAGCTTATCCATATCCAGCAGGAGGAGTAACATAGATTTGACGGTTAGGCACGGGAAGAATTAAGCTCATACTGAATAGTCTTTTCTAACATGTTGATATCCTGTACAACAATCATTTGCAGATGCTTTTCCTCATATTTGATGTTCACTTCTTTTTGATTATTTAAGTTAAATAATGCTTGCCTAGTTGTCTCTCTCTACGTTGGAGCATGGTTTGCATGTTCTTTCGTGTTTGATTTTTTTTTTCTATTTTCATCTGGTTTGGACAAACGTTTATTATATTTATTTCATTTTCATAGGGTTCGTACTTGATAAAGTACATCCTTTTTGCAAGATTTGTTTGATTTACTTCTGAAATGGTGGCCTTAAGTGATGATTGTGAGCGATTTGTTGCTTTTCCTCTCGGCCATATATATTCAAGCAAATAGGGTTCTCTATTATCTTTTTAGTCGTAAGATTCATGACCTATTTGTAGTCATAACAATATTTTCAATCCAGTTATGCGATACACTCAATCATGCGCATGGATAAATCCATCCCTCTTCATTTATCTTCTTTTCGTTTTCATTGTGGTGTGATTGGTGATTACGGTTCTTGATGTTTTGGGGGAGGCAATTCGTGACTCTGTTTCTACTCCTGTTTCAGATCTATAAATTAAATGGTATCATTCTGTTTTCTTCCCACCCCTAATTTTTGCGTCTTCAGATCTGAAAACTAAATGACTGCCTGCTAGTTTTCTCTCTGCTCCTCCCAATCTATTTTTGAGTTTGGTAAGGTATTTCCTCAATCTTCTCATAATTTCCGTCAATTTCGTTGAGATGCAGCACTTGCATCGCCACAGCGATCTTGGTATGAATCCTCCTCTCCCTTTGTGTCTTGATTTCACTGATCTGGTTTTTTTGGATGTGGTTCATCTGATTGGGCTCTATTTTGGTCATGATGAATCTTCCATGTCAAGGTATCTGGCATTTGGTTTCTTTCTTTTTTTATGCAAGTTTTAGCATTTTGGATGAAAGCATCCAATGAATGACTATGTCACCAAGTAGAGTCAATGATGTATGTGGAGCAATTTCAATGTTCAAGGCATAGAGATTGATGTGTAAAGATAAACATGATCTGTAGGGGGGAATCCAGATAGTGTTTAATGATGTATAGATGTAGTTGTAAACATAATTTCAAAGGAAATTGGAATGACTATTCAAGATTTTGGTTGATCCAGATTGATGATAATGGAATGCTTGTGGTTGTGGATACATGTTAAGTGCATGTGTAAAGGTATTAAAAATGTATAGTAGTTGTAGGCACTTTTGCCAGTTTATTCATACATAAGTTCTTGATCAATGTACCTTCATTTGAGAACGATGTAGAAATGAAAGACTGGGATTTTAGTTTTTGCTGAAGGGTATCTTTCGAATTTATCTTTTGTCTGTATTTTTTTAGGATTTCTTTGTTTATTCTCGCAGATTGCAAAGAAACTATTATTAAATGTTTACTGTAAATAGAATTCGCTTCATAAGAGGAGACAAGCTTATTTATATCCTTTTGCTGAATGACAGATTACATCATAGCATTCCATACTGGAGTGGTGTATATTGTTTTGATGATTGTTATCTTGCTCATCAGCAGTTATCGTGCTCTATCTTGTGTACATATGTTTAGCTTATCCATATCCATCCAGAGAAGTAACATAGATTTGATGGTTAAGCATGGGAAGAGTTAAGCTCATGCTGAATAGTCCTTTCTAACATGTTTACAACAATCGTTTGCTGATGCTTTTCGTCATATTTGATGTTTACATCTTTTTGATGATTTAGCTTAATTAATGCTTGCCTAGTTGTCTCTCTTTACCTTGGAGCATGGTTTGCATCTTCTTTCATGTTTTATTATTATTATTTCGTATTTTCACCTGGTTTGGACTAACATTTATTATATTTATTTCATTTTCATAGGGTACGTATTTGATAAAGTACATCCTTTTTGCAGGATTTGCTTGGTTTACTTTTGAAATGAAGGCCTTAACTGATGATTGTGAGCGATTTATTGATTTTCCTCCCGGCCATATATATTTAAGCAAATAGGGTTCTCTATTATCTTTATAATCGTAAGATTCATGACCTATTTGTAGTAATTACAATCTTTTTAATCTAGATCTGCGATACACTCAATCATGAGCCTGGATAAATCCATCCCTATTCATTTATCTTCCTTTCGTTTTCATTGTGGTGTGATTGGTGATTAGGGTTGTTCATGTTTTGGGGGAGGCAATTCGTGATTCTGCTTCTACTCCTATTTCAGATCTATAAATTAAATGGTATCATTCTATGCTCTTCCGACCCCTAATTATTGCGTCTTCAGATTTGTAAATTAAATGGCCGCCTGCTAGTTTTCTCTCTGCTCCTCCCAATCTATTTTTGATTTTGGTAAGGTATTTCCTCATTCTTCTCATAATTTCCATTAATTTCGTTGAGATACAACACTTTCATCGCCACAACGATCTTGGTATGAATCCTCCTCTCCCTTTGTGTCTTGATTTTAGTGATCTGGTTTTTTTTGGATGTGGTTCATCTTGTTGGGATCTATTTTGGTCATGATGAATCTTCTATGTCAAGGTATCCGGCATTTGATTTCTTTCTTTTTTGATGGAAGTTTTAGCATTTTGGATAAAAGCATCCAATGAATGACTATGTCACTAAGTAGATCAACGAAGTATGTGGACCAATTTGAATGTTCAATGCATAGAGATTAATTCGTAAAGATAAAGATGATTTGTAAAGGGGGAATCTGGGTAGTTTTAAATGATGCATAGATATAGTTGTAAACATAATTTCAAAGGAAATTGGAATGACTCTTGAAGATTTTGGTTGATCCAGATTGATGATAATGGAATGCTTGTGGTTGTGGATACATGTTCAGTGCATGTGTAGAGAGATTAAAAATGTATAGTAGTTATAGTCAGTTTTTCCAGTTTATTCATACATCAGTTTTTGATCAATTGCTTTTCCTTCTGAAATGAAGGCCTTAAGTGATGATTGTGAGCGATTTATTGCTTTTCCTCCTGGCCGTATATATTCAAGCAAATAGGGTTCTCTATTATCTTTTTAATCGTAAGATTCATGACCTATTTGTAGTCATAACAATCTTTTCAATCCAGATCTGCGATAAACTCAATCATGAGCCTGGATAAATCCATCCCTCTTCATTTATCTTCCTTTCGTTTTCATTGTGGTGTGATTGGTGATTAGGGTTCTTGATGTGTTGGGGGAGGCAATTTGTGACTCTGCTTCTACTTCTGTTTCAGATCTATAAATTAAATGGTATCATTCTATGTTCTTCCCACCCCTAATTTTTGCGTCTTCAGATCTGTAAATATAATGGTTGCCTCCTAGTTTTCTCTCTACTCCGCCTAATCTATTTTTGAGTTTGGTAAGGTATTTCCTTAATCTTCCCATAATTTCCATTAATTTCGTTGAGATGCAACACTTTCATCGCCACAGCGATCTTGGGATGAATCCTGCACTCCCTTTGTGTCTTGATTTCAGTGAGCTGGTTTTTTTGGATGTGGTTCATCTTGTTGGGATCTATTTTGGTCATGATGAATCTTCTATGTTAAGGTATCCGACATTTGGTTTCTTTCTTTTTTGATGCAAGTTTTAGCATTTTGGATAAAAGCATCCAATGAATGACTATGTCACCAAGTAGAGTCAACGAAGTATGTGGAGCAATTTCAATGTTCAAGGCATAGAGATTGATTTGTAAAGATAAAGATGATCAGTAGAGGGGGAATCTGGATATTATTAAATGATGCATAGATGTAGTTGTAAACATAATGTCAAAGGAAATTGGAATGACCATTCAAGATTTTGGTTAATCCAGATTGATGATAATGGAATGCTTGTGGTTGTGGATACATGTTAAGTACATGTGTAGAGATATTAAAAATGTATAGTAGTTATAGTCACATTTGCCAGTTTATTCATACATCAGTTCCTGATCAATGTACCTTCGTTTGAGAACGATGTAGAAATAAAAGTCCGGGATTTTAGTTTTTGCTGAAGGGTATCTTTCTAATTTATCTTTTGTCTGTATTTTTTTTAGGGTTTCTCTATTTATTCTCGCAGATTGTAAAGAAACTATTATTAAATGTTTACTATAACTAGAATTCACTTCATAAGAGGAGATAAGCTTATTTATATCCTTTTGTTGAATGACAGATTACATCATAGAGGTATATGCTGGAGTGGCACACATTGTTTTGATGATTGTTATCTTGCTCATCAGCGGTTATCTTGCTCTATCTTGTGTGCATAAGTTTAGATTATTCCTATCCAACCGAAGAAGTAATAGAGATTTGATGGTTAAGCACGGGAAGAATTAGCCTCATACTTAATAGTCTTTTCTAACATGTTGATATCCTGTACAGCAATCGTTTGTTGATGCTTTTCGTCATATTTGATGTTTACATCTTTTTGATGATTTAGCTTAATTAATGCTTCTCTAGTTGTCTCTCTCTATGTTGGAGCATAGTTTGCATCTTCTTTCACATTTTATTATTATTTTTTCGCATTTTAATATGGTTTGGACAAACGTTTATTATACTTATTTCATTTTTGTAGGTTACGTACTTGATAAAGTACATCCTTTTTGCAAGATTTGTTTGGTTTACTTCTGAAATGAAGGCCTTAAGTGATGATTGTGTGCGGTTTATTACTTTTCCTCCCAGCCATATATATTCAACCAAATAGGGTATTCTATTATCTTTTTAATCGTAAGATTCATGACCAATTTGTAGTCGTAACAATCTTTTTAATCCAGATCTGCGATACACTAAATCATGAGCTTGGGTAAATCCATCCCTCTTTATTTATCTTCCTTTCGTTTACATTGTGGTGTGATTGGTGATTAGGGTTGTCGATTATGTGCGGGAGGCAATTCGTGACTTTTGTTCTACTCTTGTTTCAGATATGTAAATTAAATGGCTTCATTCCATGTTCTTCCCACCCGTAATTTTGAGTCTTCAGACTTGTAAATTAAATGGCTGCCTGCTAGTTTTCTCTTTGCTCCTCCCAATTAATTTAGGAGTTTGGTAAGGTATTTCCTTAATCTTCTTATAATTTCGGATAATTTTGTTGAGGTGCAGCACTTTCATCTCCACAACGATCTTGGTATGAATCCTCATCTCCCTTTATTTCTTGATTTCAGGTATCTGGTTTTTTTGGATGTGGTTCACCTTCTTGGGCTCTATTTTGGTCGTGATGAATCTTCTATGTCAAGGTATCCAGCATTTGATTTCTTTCTTTTTTGATGGAAGTTTTAGCATTTTGGATAAAAGCATCCAATGAATGACTATGTCACTAAGTAGATCAACGAAGTATGTGGAGCAATTTGAATGTTCAATGCATAGAGATTATTCTATAAAGATAAAGATGATCTGTAGAGGGGGAATCTGGGTATTATTAAATGATGCATAGATCTAGTTGTAAACATAATTTCAAAGGAAATTGGAATGACTCTTGAAGATTTTAGTTGATCCAGATTGATGATAATGGAATGCTTGTGGTTATGGATACATGTTCAGTGCATGTGTAGAGAGATTAAAAATGTATAGTAGTTATAGTCACTTTTGCCAGTTTGTTCATACATCAGTTCTTGATGAATGCGCCTTTGTTTTAGAATGATGTAGAAATGAAAGTGTCGGATTTTAGTTTTTGCTAAAGGGTATCTTCTTAATTTATCCTTTGCATGTATTTTTTAGGGTTTCTCTGTTTATTCTCGTTGATTGTGAAGAAACAATTATTAAATGTTTACTGTAATTAGAATTCTTCTTCATAATAGGAGATAACCTTATTTATATGTTTTTGCTGAATGACAAATTACATCATAGAGGTCCATACTGGAGTGGCATACATTGTTTTGATGATTGTTATCTTGCTCATCAGCTGTTATCTTGCTCTATCTTGTGGACATAAGTTTAGCTTGTCCGTATCTAATCGGAGGAGTAACATAGATTTGATGGTTAAGCACAGGAAGAATTAAGCTCATACTGAATAGCCTTTTCTAACATGTTGATATCCTGTACAACAATCGTTTGCTGATACTTTTCGTCATATTTGATGTTTACTTCTTTTTGACGATTTAAGTTAAATAATGCTTGCCTAGTTGTCTCTCTCTACGTTGGTGCATGGTTTACATCTTCTTTCGTGTTTTATTATTATTATTTTCATATTTTCATCAGGTTTGGTGATGTGCCAAGCAAGGAAATGGAGAAATCAAGCCAAAGCAAAGCAAGAACAAAGGTGAAAGTAAGAAGAAACCGTAAACTAGGTTAAACTAGTTTCGGGTCAATTAAAGAGAAAAAAAGGATAATCAAGCATGAACAAGGATAAGACACACCACCTTGATCATACTAGGGCTCTTAATCATACTTAGGTATAAGACACACCACCCTAAGAAGGATTAAGACTCACTTGAACACTACTTTGATTAGCCAAACCAAAGACAAGCAAGAGAGAATTTAATTTGAGAGAGAATGAACTCTATCTTTTCATATATGTCAAATCTGAATATTACAACCTTAAATGAGCACATATATAGATTGTCAGGGCCTAAGGGAAGAGTACAAGCTGCACTGGGGTTCAAATGGACAGCCAATGGGATCAAAGAACCAAAAAGTAAGCAAAGTACAAAAGGTGAAAGTGACATGCTGTCCAGTCGCTTTCAGTGCACAACCTTCAACTTCCAACAGCTATAACTTCTGCAATTCTTTCCCAAATCAGCTCCAACTGGTGTTGTTAGAAAGATTGGAAAGTGTATTTTGAGATGGCTCAAGTCATAAGGAATTTGGAGCTACGGTTTGAAATTTATGGCCCAAAATGTCCAGGTTGTCCAAACTGGATCAGATTCTACAGCATTTTGAAAGTGACCCCATTTGATTAATTTCTCAATGACTTAACCTAGAAATCTTTATATGTGCTTAAAGATGACATATTAAGGGTTCTAAAAAGTGGATTTGCAGCTTCTTAAACCCAATTTAAGCTTGAGTAATCAAGCTCACAAAACCGAGTATATGTGCTGGAATTTGGGTAGATTGGGCGGTCATGATGTTCTTGATTATTTGAGCCAATTGTTGTGCCTTAGACTCCTTCTCTTGACTTGGTTGGACAATAGGGATGTTGACTTGATCATTAGGGGCTTGATCCCCATCATCCTCCCCTTGTTGAGAAGAATTTGCCCTCAAATTCTCCAAGGTATCATCTTTCAAGTATGGTGATAAATCAGCCACATTGAAAGAGGCGGATACTCCATACTCTCCGGGCAAGTTGATCTTGTAAGCATTGTTGTTAATCCTCTCCAAAACCTCAAAAGGACCATCGACCCTAGGCATGAGCTTTGACTTGCGTTTGGAGGGAAAACGCTCTTTCCTTAAGTGGACCCAAACGAGATCACCGGGGTTGAAGATGACTTGCCTTCTACTCTTGTTTGCTTGGGCTTGGTAAGAGGCATTGGATTTCTCAATCTTACCCTTGATCTTCTTATGGAGCTCTTGGATCTCTTGGACTCTCTTGGTTTCCTCCACATTAGGCTTTGAGTCCATGGATCGTGGGGTGAGATCAAGAGGGGAAAGTGGCTCAATCCCATAAACCACTTTGAAGGGGGACATTCCCATGGTCTTGTTAGGCGTCTTGTTGTAGGCAAACTCGGCATGGACTAGGAGTTGATCCCATGACTCGAGGCTGGACTTGATCAAGGTCCTCAAAAGTACTCCCAAGGTCCTATTGGTAACCTCGATTTTCCCATCCGTTTGGGGGTGGCAAGTGGTGCTATACTTGAGCTTAGTCCCCAATGTCTTCCACAAGGTGACCCAAAAATGGCTCAAGAACTTCGTGTCCCTATCCGACACTATGGACCTTGGAATCCCAGGGAGCTTTACCACCTCTTTGAAGTACAAGTCGGCTATGTAGGTGGCATCATGGGTTTTGTTGCATGGGATGAAGTGTGTCATCTTGGAAAAGCGATCAACCACTACAAGGATGGAGTCCTTGTTCCTTTGAGTTCTTGGCAATCCAAGTATGAAGTCCATGCTAACATCTTCCCATGGGAGACTTGGAACCGACAAGGGTGTGTAAAGGCCTTGAGGAAGGGTGTGACTCTTGGCCATTTGACACACTACATACCTCTTGATCACATATTGCACATCCTTATCCATGCAAGGCCAAAAGTAGTGTTCCTTAAGCATGATAAGGGACTTCTTTTCCCCGAAGTGGTCGGCTAGGGAACCTCCATGTACCTCACGGATCAAAAGCTCTCTTGTTCCACAATTTGGGACACAAAGCCGTGTGCCCTTAAACAAGTACCCTTCTTGAACTAGGAACTCTCCCTTGGGGCGTCTCTTGCATTCTTGGAATAATTCCCCAAAATCCCTATCCTTGGCGTATAATGACTTCAAATGCTCAAACCCAAGGACACATGCATCAAGTTGAAACAATAGGAGATACCTTCTTGAAAGAGCATTGGCACCCTTGTTCAACTTCCCGGACTTGTGCTTGATGGTGAAGTGGAAGGTTTGCAAGTACTCTACCCACTTGGCATGGTGAGAGTTGAGCTTGTGTTGCCCATGAATGTACTTGAGGACCTCATGATCGGTGTGTAGAATGAACTCATTTGCCACCAAGTAGTGGCTCCAATGCTCAAGTGATCGAATGATGGCATAGAATTCCTTATCGTAGGTGGAGTACTTCTTTTTAGAGTCACAAAGTTTCTCACTAAAGTAGGCAATGGGGCGGCCCTCTTGAGTGAGAACCCCACCAATACCAATTCCGGATGCATCACACTCTACTTCAAAGATCTTCTCAAAACATGGCAATGCTAGCACTGGGGCTTGAGTGAGCTTCTTCTTGATCTCCTCAAAGGCTTGTTGTGCCTTTGAGTTCCACTTGAATGATGCTTGCTTGAGTACTTCGGTCATAGGGGCCGTGATTGTGCTAAAGTCCCGAATGAACCGCCTTTGTGATCGATTGCTTGAAGGTGTAGGCCATGACCGAATAGCTTCAATCTTACTCTCATCCACCTTGATTCCTTGAGCTGTGACAATATAGCCCAAGAATGTGACTTCTTGGGTGAAGAATGAACACTTCTTCAAGTTAGCATAGAGCTCTTCTTTCTCAAGGACTTTCATGACTTGGGTGAGATGATCAAGGTGTTCCTTCTCACTTTGGCTATAAACCAAAATGTCATCAAAGTAAACCACAACAAATTGCCTAATGAATGGCCTCAACACTTGGTTCATTAGTCTCATAAAAGTGCTAGGGGCATTTGAAAGTCCAAAGGGCATGACCAACCACTCATACAATCCCCCTTTGGTTTTGAATGCGGGTTTTCACTCATCCCCTTCCCTAATTCGAATTTGATAATACCCACTCCTTAGGTCCACTTTGGAAAAGACTCTTGAACCATGAAGCTCATCCAACATGTCCTCCAACCTAGGTATGGGATGCCTATACTTAATGGTGATCTTGTTTATGGCTCGGCTATCGACACACATCCTCATTGAACCATCTTTCTTTGGGACTATTAGGGTGGGTACGACACATGGGCTAAGAATTTCCCTCACAAGACCCTTGGCTACCAACTCCTCAACTTGCCTTTGGATTTCCATGGTTTCTTTTGGGTTCATTCGGTAGGCCGGTTTGTTTGGGAGGATAGCATCGGGAATGAGATCAATGTGATGTTGGATGGTTCTTTTTTGAGGGAGGTCGTGGGGTATATCTTCCGGGAACACATGGGAAAATTATTCAAGTAATGAGGTGGCTAAGGGGTGAATTTGAGGGGGGGGGGGGAAGTTTCGACTTCCTCAAGGGAGAGGAGTAACCATTCTCTCAAGGCCTTGAACTCATGTTGTGAAGCCTTAAGGAAAGGTTCTCCAAGGGTAAGTAGCATTTCGGTTTGGTCTTGGCTCTTTTGTGGTTTGGACTTTGTGATTTGAGAGGGAGAAAGTGGGGCTAGGGTGATCTTCTTTCCACCGTTGGTGAAGGTATAGGTGTTTAAGAAACCATCATGCAAGACTCTCCTATCAAACAACCAAGGTCTCCCTAGTAAAACATGGCAAGCATCCATGGGTATAATCTCACACCAAAGCTCATCATGATAATTGTTGCCTATGCTTAAAGAAATAAGGCTTCTAGAGTTAACTTGAAGGCCTTTACCTTGGTTCAACCATTGAATGGTGTAGGGATGAGGGTGAGCTGTGGCCTTGAGTTGGAGCTTCTCCACCATGCTTGAGGATGCAACGTTGGTGCAACTCCCACTATCAATGATAAGTGAGCACACCTTTCCTTGGATGGTGCATCTTGAATGGAAGATGTTTTCCCTTTGTTCATCTTGACTTCCCTTGAGACCACTCAAAGTTCTTCTTAGGAGAAGCAAGTTCCCTTCATCTACTTCTTCTATTACCTCCTCCATGCCTTCCATGAGACACAAGTCCTTCTCCTCTTCCTCCTCCTCCACTTGAATTGATTCATACTCGGCCAAGGTGATAACTCTTCGGTTTGGGCACTCCGAAGCTATGTGACCCAAGCCTTGGCACTTGTAACACCTTCGGTTGGAGTTAGTGCTGAATGGGGGTTTGTTTTGTGGAGTTAGGTTCTTTGAGGGGGGGTTGGGAAGAGAGGTTGTGGGTTTAGGAGGGGGTTGGAAACTCCCCTTGTTGAAGGGTGAGCTCTTGGGAAAATGAGGTTTGGGTAGGTCTCTCTTGAAGGGTTTGGACTTCTTTTGTTGTTCAACTCTATGGGCTAGTACACAAACATCATCAAAAGAGGAGTATTGTTGAAGTTCAACTACATGAGCACACCTTGTATCAAGACCACTCAAGTATCTCACAATAGTTTGATCTTCACTTTCTCGGATGTCACACTTGATCAAGAGCTTCTCAAACTACCTTGTGTATTCTTCAACACTCAAACTCCCTTGTTGAAGATTATGGAGTTTAGAGTAATTGTCTTGAAGGTAAGAGGGAGGAAGAAAACGATCCTTCAACTTTGTTCTCATCTTCTCCCAACTTCTAACCTTTGCCTTACCTCTCTTAGCCCTTTTCTTAATCAAGTTCTCCCACCAAAGAGAGGCATACTTTCGTAGCTTAAGTGCTACCAACTTCACCTTCTTGTCTTCGGGTACATCCTTGTACTCGAAAACCCTCTTTACGGTTTGTAGCCACTCAAGAAACTCATCCGGATCCAAACGACCTTCAAACTCCGGAATCTCAACCTTGAAATCCAAGGAAGGATGGGAGTTTCTTTGAGTTCTTCTTGCTCTTGGATGGCCTTCATCACTCGAGGAAGCAAAGGGGTTGCTATCCTCTTCTTCATGGTTTGGCTCGGGCTCGGAAGACTTATAGGAAGGAGTACTTCGAAGGCTCTTTCGTTGGTTACTCATGGATTTTGCAAGTTGCTTCAAGTACTCATTTTGGTTCCTCACTTCTTCAAAGTTCCTCATGAGGGCCTCAAACTTTTCCTCCAAGCTCATGCTACTAGCCATGCTTAAGCAAGATAGCTTGGGATGAGTGAAAGGGCACGAACCTAGTGTGGCGCGGTCGTGCTTGGGTGGCACGGTGTGACCGTGCTACTTTTCTACCCGGCACAGGTGGAAACGACAAATTTTGTGGTTTTGTGTTTAGGAATGTGTTTGGGGTGGAAGCTAGGCCAAGAGAGTAGCCTAAGCTCTGATACCAAACATGATGTGCCAAGCAAGGAAATGGAGAAATCAAGCCAAAACAAAGCAAGAACAAAGGTGAAAGAAAGAAGAAACCGTAAACTAGCTTAAACTAGTTTCGGTTCAATTAAAGAGAAAAAAAGGATAATCAAGCATGAACAAGGATAAGACACACCACCTTGATCATACTAGGGCTCTTAATCACACTTAGGGATAAGACACACCACCCTAAGAAGGATTAAGACTCACTTGAACACCACTTTGATTAGCCAAACCAAAGATAAGCAAGAGAGAATTTAATTTGAGAGAGAATGAACTCTATCTTTTCATATATGTCAAATATGAATATTACAACCTTAAATGAGCACATATATAGATTGCCAGGGCCTAAGAGAAGAGTAAAATCTGCATTGGGGTTCAAATGGACAGCCAATGGGATCAAAGAACCAAAAAGTAAGCAAAGTACAAAAGGTGAAAGTGACATGCTGTCCCGTCGCTTTCAGTGCACAACCTTCAACTTCCAACAGCTATAACTTCTGTAATTCTTTCCCAAATCAGCTCCAACTGGTGTTGTTAGAAAGCTTGGAAAGTCTATTTTCAGATGGCTCAAGTCAGAACGCATTTGGAGCTACGGTTTGAAATTTATGGCCCAAAATGTCCAGGTTGTCCAAACTGGATCAGATTCTACAGCATTTTGAAAGTGACCCCATTTGATTAATTTCTCAATGACTTAACCTAGAAATCTTTATATGTCCTTAAATATGACATATTAAGGGTTCCAAAAAGTGGATTTGCAGCTTCTTAAACCCAATTTAAGCTTGAGTAATCAAGCTCACAAAACCGAGTATATGTGCTGGAATTTGGGCAGATTGGGCGGTCATGATGTTCTTGATTATTTGAGCCAATTCTTATGCCTTAGACTCCTTCTATTGACTTGGTTGGACAATAGGGATGTTTACTTGATCATTAGGGGCTTGATCCCCATCATTTGGACTAACGTTTATTGTATTTATTTCATTTTCATAGTGTACGTACTTGACAAAGTACATCCTTTTTTGCAGGATTTGGTTGGTTTACTTTTGAAATCAAGGCCTTAAGTGATGATTGTGAACGATTTATTGCTTTTCCTCCCGGCCATATATATTCAAGCAAATAGGGTTCTCTATTATCTTTTTAATCGTAAGATTCATGACCTATTTGTAGTCATAACAATCTTTTCAATCCAGATCTGCGATAAACTCAATCATGAGCCTGGATAAATCCATCCCTCTTCATTTATCTTCCTTTCGTTTTCATTGTGGTGTGATTGGTGATTAGGGTTCTTGATGTGTTGGGGGAGGCAATTTGTGACTCTGCTTCTACTTCTGTTTCAGATCTATAAATTAAATGGTATCATTCTATGTTCTTCCCACCCCTAATTTTTGCGTCTTCAGATCTGTAAATTAAATGGCTGCCTGCTAGTTTTCTCTCTGCTCCTCCCAATCTATTTTTGAGTTTGGTAAGGTATTTCCTCAATTTTCTCATAATTTCCGTCAATTTCGTTGAGATGCAGCACTTTCATCGCCACAACAATCTTGGTATGATTCCTCCTCTCCCTTTGTGTCTTGATTCCAGTGATGTGGTTTTTTTCGATGTGGCTCATCTTGTTGCGCTCTATTTTGGTCATGATGAATCTTCTATGTCAAGGTATCCGGTATTTGGTTTCTTTCTTTTTTTATGCAGATTTTAGCATTTTGGATAAAAGCATCCAATGAATGACTATGTCACCAAGTAGAGTCAACGAAGTATGTGGAGCAATTTCAATGTTCAATGCATAGAGATTAATCTATGAAGATAAAGATGATCTGTAGAGGGGGAATCCTGATAGTATTAAATGATGAATAGATGTAGCTGTAAACATAATTTTAAAGGAAATTGGAATGACTCTTGAAGATTTTGGTTGATCCAGATTGATGATAATGGAATGCTTGTGGTTGTGGATACATGTTCAGTGCATGTGTAGAGAGATTAAAAATGTATAGTAGTTATAGTCACTTTTGCCAGTTTATTCATACATCAGTTCTTAATCAATGTACCTTCATTTGAGAACGATGTGGAAATGAAAGTGCGGGATTTTAGTTTTTGCTGAAGGGTATCTTCTAAATTTATCTGTTGTCTGTATGTTTTAGGGTTTCTCTGTTTATTCTCGCATATTGCAAAGAAACTATTATTAAATGTTTATCATAATTAGAATTTGCTTCATAACAGGCGATAACCTTTTTTATATCCTTTTACTGAATGACAGATTACATCATGGAGGTCCATACTGGAGTGGCATACATTGTTTTGATGATTGTTATCTTGTTCATCAACTGTTATCTTGCTCTATCTTGTGGACATAAGTTTAGCTTATCCGCATCTAACCGGAGGAGTAACATAGATTTGATGGTTAAGCACGGGAAGAATTAAGCTCATACTGAATAGTCTTTTCTAACATGTTGATATCGTGTACAACAATCGTTTGCTGATGCTTTTCGTAATATTTGATGTTTACTTCTTTTTGATGATTTAAGTTAAATAATGCTTGCCTAGTTGTCTCTCTCTACGTTGGAGCATGGTTTGCATCTTCTTTCGTGTTGTGTTATTTTTCTTTCATATTTTCATCAGGTTCGGACTAGCTTTTATTATATTTATTTCATTTTCATAGGGTACGTACTTGATAAAGTACATCCTTTTTGCAGGATTTGTTTGGTTTACTTCTGAAATGAAGGCCTTAAGTGATGACTGTGAGTGATCTATTGCTTTTCCTCCCAGCCATATATATTCAAGCAAATAGGGTTCTCTATTATCCTTTTAATCTTAAGATTCGTGACCAATTTGTAGTTATAACAATCTTTTTTAATCTAGATATGCGATACACTACATCATGAGCCTGGGTAAATCCATCCCTCTTCATTTGTCTTCCTTTCATTTTTATTGTGTTGTGATTGGTGATTAGGGTTGTTGATGTTTTGGGGGAGGCAATTCGTGATTCTGCTTCTACTCCTGTTTCAGATATATAAATTAAATGGTATCATTCTATGCTCTTCCGATCCTAATTTTTGCGTCTTCAGATCTGTAAATTAAATGGTTGCCTGCTAGTTTTCTCTCTGCTCCTCGCAATCTATTTTTGAGTTTGGTAAGGTATTTCCTCAATTTTCTCATAATTTCCGTTAATTTCGTTGAGATGCAGCACTTTCATCGCCATAGCGATCTTGGTATGAATCCTCCTCTCCTTTTGTGTCTTGATTTCAGTGATCTGGTTTTTTTGGATGTGGTTCATCTTGTTGGGCTCTATTTTGTGATGATGAATCGTCTATGTCATGGTATCCAACATTTGGTTTCTTTCTTTTTTGATGCAAGTTTTAGCAATTTAGATAAAAGCATCCAACGAATGATTGTGTCACCAAGTAGAGTCAACGAAGTATGTAGAGCAATTTCAATGTTCAAGGCATCGAGATAGATCCGTAAAGATAAGGATGATCTATAGAGGGGGAATCTGGATAGTATTAAATGATGCATAGATGTAGTTGTAAACATAATTTCAAAGGAAATTGGAATGACTATTGAAGATTTTGGTTGATCCTGATTGATGATAATGGAATGCTTGTGGTTCTGGGTACATGTTAAGTGCATGTGTAGAGAGATTAAAAATGTATAGTAGTTATAGTCACTTTTGCTAGTTTATTCATACATCAGTTCTTGATCAATGTACCTTCGTTTGAGAACGATGTGGAAATGAAAGTCCAGGATTTTAGTTTTTGTTGAAGGGTATCTTCCGAATTTATCTTTTGTCTGTATTTTTTAGGGTTTCTCTGTTTATTCTCGTAGATTGCAAAGAAACTATTATTAAATGTTTACTATAATTAGAATTTGCTTTATAACAGGAGATAACCTTATTTATATCCTTTTGCTGAATGACAAATTACATCATACAAGTATATACTGGAGTGGCACAGATTGTTTTGATGATTGTTATCTTGCTCATTAGCTGTTATCTTGCTCTATCTTGTTGACATAAGTTTGGCTTATCCCTATCCAACCGGAGAAGTAACAGAGATTTAATGGTTAAGCACGGGAAGAATTAAGCTCATGTTGAATAGTATTTTCTAACATGTTGATATCCTGTACAACAATCGTTTGCTGATGCTTTTCATCATATTTGATGTTTACATCTTTTTGATGATTTAGCATAATTAATGCTTGCCTAGTATTCTCTCTCTACCTTGGAGCATGGTTTGCATCTTCTTTCATGTTTTATTATTTTTTTTTCGCATTTTCATCTGGTTTTGACAAACGTTTATTATATTTATTTCATTTTCATATGGTACGTACTTGATAAAGTACATCCTTTTTGCAGGATTTGTTTGGTTTACTTCTAAAATGAAGGCCTTAAGTGATGATTATGTGCAATTTATAGCTTTTCCTCCCGGCCGTATATATTCAACCAAATAGGGTACTCTATTATCTTTTTAATCGTAAGATTCGTGACCAATTTGTAGTCGTAACAATCTTTTTATTCCAGATCTGCGATACACTAAATCATAAGCCTGGGTAAATCCATCCCTCTTCATTTATCTTCCTTTCGTTTTCATTGTGGTGTGATTGGTGATTAGGGTTGTTGATTATGTGGGGGAGGCAATTCGTGACTTTTCTTTTACTCTTGTTTCAGATATGTAAATTAAATGGCTTCATTCTATGATCTTCCCACCCCTAATTTTTGCGTCTTCAGAGCTGTAAATTAAATGGCTGCCTGCTAGTTTTCTCTCTGCTCCTCCCAATTTATTTATGAGTTTTGTAAGGTATTTCCTGAATCTTCTTGTAATTTCCGTTAATTTTGATGAGATGCAGCACTTTCATCCCCACAACGATCTTAGTATGAATCCTCCTCTCCCTTTATTTCTTGATTTCAGTGATGTGGTTTTTTTGGGTGTGGTTCACCTTGTTGTGCTCTATTTTGGTCATGATGAATCTTCTATGTCAAGGTATCTGGCATTTGATTTCTTTCTTTTTCGTTGCGAGTTTTAGCATTTTGGATAAAAGCATCCAATGAATGACTATGTCACCAAGTACATTCAACGAAGTATGTGGAGAAATTTCAATGTTCAAGGCATAGAGATTAATCTGTAAAGATAAAGATGATCTGTAGAGGGGGAATCTGGATATTATTAAATGATGCATAGATGTAGTTGTAAACATAATTTCAAAGGAAATTGGAATGACTATTGAACATTTTGGTTGATCCAGATTGATGATAATGGAATGCTTGTGGTTGTGGATACATGTTAAGTGCATGTGTAGAGATATTAAAAATGTATAGTAGTTATAGTCACTTTTGCCAGTATATTCATACATCAGTTCTTGATCAATGTACCTTCATTTGAGAACGATGTGGAAATGAAAGTCCGGGATTTTAGTTTTTGCTGAAGGGTATCTTCCGAATTTATCTTTTGCCTGTATTTTTTTAGGTTTTCTCTGTTTATTCTCGCAGATTGCAAAGAAACTATTATTAAATGTTTACTGTAACTAGAATTCGCTTCGTAAGAGGAGATAAGCTTATTTATATCCTTTTGCTGAATGACAGATTACATCATAGCGGTCCATACTGGAGTGGTATACATTGTTTTAGTGATTGTTATCTTGCTGTATATTGTGTACATATGTTTAGCTTATCCTTATCCATCCAGAGAAGTAACATAGATTTGATGGTGAAGCACGGGAAGAATTAAGCTCATGCTAAATAGTCTTTTCTAACATGTTGATGTGCTGTACAACAATCGTTTGCTGATGCTTTTCGTCATATTTGATGTTTAAATGTTTTTGATGATTTAACTTAATTAATGCTTGCCTAGTTGTCTCTCTCTACCTTGGAGGATGGTTTGCATCTTCTTTCATGTCTTATTATTATTATTTCTTATTTTCATGTGGTTTGGACTAACGTTTACTATATTTCTTTCATTTTCATAGGGTACGAACTTGATAAAACACATCATTTTTGCAGGATTTGTTTAGTTTACTTCTAAAATGAAGGCCTTAAGGGATGATTGTGAGCGATTTATTGCTTTTCCTGCCGACCATATATATTCAAGCAAATAGGGTATTCTATTATCTTTTTAATCGTAAGATTCATGACCAATTTGTAGTTATAACAATCTTTTTAATCCAGATATGCGATGCACTCAATCATAAGCCTGGGTAAATCCATCCCTCTTCATTTATCTTCCTTTCGTTTTCATTGTGGTGTGATTAGTGATTAGGGTTGTTGATGTTTTGGGGGAGCCAATTCGTGATTGTGCTTCTACTCCTATTTCAGATCTATAAATTAAATGGTATCATTCTATGCTCTTCCGACCCCTAATTTTTGCGTCTTCAGATCTGTAAATTGAATGGCTGCCTGCTAGTTTTCTCTCTGCTCCTGCCAATCTATTTTTGAGTTTGGTAAGGTATTTCCTCAATCTTCTCATAATTTCCGTTAATTTCGTTGAGATGCAAGACTTTCCTCGCCACAACGATCTTAGTATGAATCCTCAGTATTTCTCGATTTTAGTGATCTGGTTTTTTTGGATGTGGTTCATCTTGTTGGGCTCTATTTTGGTCATGATGAATCTTCTTTGTCAAGGTATCCGACATTTGATTTCTTTCTTTTTTGATGCAAGTTTTAGCATTTTGGATAAAAGCATCCAACTAATAACTATGTCACTAAGTAGAGTCAAGGAAGTATGTGGAGCAATTTCAATGTTCAATGCATAGAGATTAATCTGTAAAGATAAAGATGATCTATAGAGGGAGAATTTGGGTAGTATTAAATGATGCATAGATATAGCTGTAAACATAATTTCAAAGGAAATTGGAGTGACTCTTGAAGATTTTGGTTGATCTTGATTGATGATAATGGAATGCCTGTGGTTGTGGATACATGTTCAGTGCATGTGTAGAGAGATTAAAAATGTATAGTAGTTATAGTAACTTTTGCCAGTTTATTCATACATCGATTCTTGATCAATGTACCTTCGTTTGAGAACGATGCATGTGGATTTTAGTTTTTGCTGAACGGTATCTTCTGAATTTATCTTTTGTCTGTATTTTTTAGGGTTTCTCTGTTTATTCTTGCATATTGCAAAGAAACCATTATTAAATGTTTATTATAATTAGAATTTGCTTCATAACAGGCGATAACGTTATTTATATCCTTTTGCTGAATGACAGATTACATCATGGAGGTCCATACTAGAGTGGCATACATTGTTTTGATGATTGTTATCTTGCTCATCAGTTGCTATCTTGCTCTATCTTGTGGACATAAGTTTAGCTTATCTGTGTCTAACCGGAGGTGTAACATAGATTTGATGGTTAAGCATGGGAAGAATTAAGCTCATACTGAATAGTCTTAACATGTTGATATCCAGTACAACAATTGTTTGCTGATGCTTTTCGTCATATTTGATGTTTACTTCTTTTTCAAGATTTAAGTTAAATAATGCTTGCCTAGTTGTCTCTCTCTACGTTGGAGCATGGTTTGCATCTTCTTTCGTGTTTTGTTATTTTTTTTTTTTCATATTTTCATCAGGTTTGGACTAACGTTTATTATATTTATTTCATTTTCATAGGGTACGTACTTGATAAAGTACATCGTTTTTGCAGGATTTGTTTGGTTTACTTCTGAAATGAAGGCCTTAAGTGATGACTGTGAGCGATTTATTGCTTTTCCTCCCGGCCATATATATTCAAGCAAATAGGGTTCTCTATTATCTTTTTAATCGTAAGATTCGTGGCCAATTTGTAGTCATAACAATCTTTTTAATCCAGATATGCGATACACTACATCATGAGCCTGGGTGAATCCATCCCTTTTTATTTATCTTCCTTTCGCTTTCATTGTGGTGTGATTGGTGATTAGGGTTATTGATGTTTCTAGGGAGACAATTCGTGACTCTGCTTCTACTCCTGTTTGAGATCTATAAACGAAATGGTAGCATTCTATGTTCTTCCCAACCCTAATTTTTGCGTCTTCAGAGCTGTAAATTAAATGGCTGCCTGCTACTTTTCTCTCTGCTCCTCCCAATCTATTTCTGAGTTTGGTAAGTATTTCCTCAATCTTCTCATAATTTCCGTTAATTTCGTTGACATGCAGCACTTTCATCGCCACAACGATCTTGGTATGAATCCTCCTCTCCCTTTGTGTCTTGATTTTAGTGATCTGGTTTTTTTGGATGTGGTTCATCTTGTTGGGCTCTATTTCGGTCGTGTTGAATCTTCTATGTCAAGGTATCCGACATTCGGTTTCTTTCTTTTTTGATGCAAGTTTTAGCATTTTGGATAAAAGGATCCAATGAATGACTATATCACCAAGTAGAGTCAACGAAGTGTGTGGAGCAATTTCGATGTTCAAGGCATAGTGATTGATCTGTAGAGATAAAGATGATCTGTAGAGGGGGAATCTGGATAGTATTAAATGATGCATAGATGTAGTTGTAAACATAATTTCAAAGGAAATTGGAATGACTATTGAAGATTTTGGGTGATCCAGATTGATGATAATGGAATTCTTGTGGTTGTGGATACATGTTAAGTGCATCTATAGAGAGATTAAAAATGTATAGTAGTTATAATCACGTTTGCCAGTTTATTCATACATCAGTTCTTGATCAATGTACCTTCGTTTGAGAACGATGTAGAAATGAAAGTGCAGGATTTTTGTTTTTGCTAAAGGGTATCTTCTTAATTTATCCTTTGTCTGTATTTTTTAAGGTTTCTCTGTTTATTCTCGTACATTGCAAAGAAACAATTATTAAATGTTTACTATAATTAGAATTATCTTCATAAGAGGAGATAACCTTATTTATATCCTTTTTTTGAATGAAAGATTACATCATAGAGGTCTATACTGGAGTGGCATACATTGTTTTGATGATTGCTATCTTACTCATCAACTGTTATCTTGCTCTATATTGTGTACATAAGTTTAGCTTATCCGTGTCCAACAGGAGGAGTAACATAGATTTGATGGTTTAGCACGGGAAGAATTAAGCTCATACTGAATAGTTTTTTCTAACATGTTTATATCTGTACAACAATCGTTTGCTGATGCTTTTCGTCATATTTGATGTTTAAATCTTTTTGATGATTTAGCTTAAATAATGCTTGCCTAGTTGTCTCTCTCTACCTTGGAGCGTGGTTTGCATCTTCGTTCATGTTTTATTATAATTTTTTCGTATTTTCATCTAGTTTGGGCTAATGTTTATTATATTTATTTCATTTTCATAGGGTACGTACTTGATAAAGTACATCCTTTTTGCAGGATTTGTTTGGTTTACTTCTGAAGTGAAGGCCTTAAGTGATGATTGTGGGCGATTTATTGTATTTCCTCCCAGCCATATATATTTAAGCAAATAGGGTTTTCTATTATCTTTTTAATCTTAAGATTCATGACCAATTTGTAGTTATAACAATCTTTTTAATCCAGATATGCGATACACTCAATCATGAGCCTGGGTAAATCAATCCCTCTTCATTTATCTTCCTTTCGTTTTCATTATGGTGTAATTGGTGATTAGGGTTGTTGATGTTTTAGGGGAGGCAGTTCGTGATTCTGCTTCTACTCCTGTTTCAAATCTATAAATTAGATGGTATCATTATACGCTCTTCCAATCCCTAATTTTTGCGTCTTCAAATCTGTAAGTTAAATGGCTGCCTACTAGTTTTCTCTCTGTTCCTCCCAATTTATTTATGAGTTTGGTAAGGTATTTCCTCAATCTTCTCATAATTTCCGTAAATTTCGTTGAGATGCAGGACTTTCATCGCCACAGCGATCTTGGTATGAATCCTCCGCTCCTTTATGTCTTGATTTCAGTGATCTGGTTTTTTTGGATGTGGTTCATCTTGTTGGGCTGTATTTTGGTCATGATGAATCTTCTATGTCAAGGTATCCGACATTTGATTTCTTTCTTTTTTGATGCAGGTTTTAGCATTTTGGATAAAAGCGTCCAATGAATGGCTATGTCAGTAAGTAGAGTCAACGAAGTATGTGGAGCAATTTCAATGTTCAATGCATAGAGATTGACTCGTAAAGATAAAGATGATATGTAGAGGGGGAATCTGGGTAGTATTAAATGTTGCATAGATGTAGTTCTAAACATAATTTCAAAGGAAATTGGAATGAATCTTGAAGATTTTGGTAGATCCAGATTGATGATAATAGAATGCTTGTGGGTGTCGATACATGTTTAGTGCATGTGTAGAGAGATTAAAAATGTATAGTAGTTATAGTCACTTTTGCTAGTTTATTCATACATAAGTTCTTGATCAATGTACCTTCGTTTGAGAACGATGTAGAAATGAACGTGCAGGATTTTAGTTTTTGCTAAAGGGTATCTTCTGAATTTATCCTTTGTCTATACTTTTTACGGTTTCTCTGTTTATTCTCGCAGATTGCAAAGAAACTGTTATTAAATGTTTACTGTAATTAGAATTCGCTTCATAAGAGGAGATAAGCTTATTTATACCCTTTTGCTGAATGACAGGTTACGTCATTGAGGTCCATACTGGAGTGGCATACATTGTTTTGATAATTGTTATCTTGCTCATCAGCGGTTACCTTGCTCTATCTTGTGGACATAAGTTTAGCTTATCCGTATCTAACAGGAGGAGTAACATAGATTTTGTGGTTAAGCACGGGAAGAATTAAGCTCATACTGAATAGTCTTTGCTAACGTGTTGATATCTTGTACAACAATCGTTTGCTGATGCTTTTCATGATATTTGATGTTTACATCTTTTTGATGATGTAGCTTAAATTATGCTTGCCTAGCTACCTTGGAGCACAGTTTGCATCTTCTTTCGTGTTTTATTATTATTATTTCGTATTTTCACCTCGTTTGGACTAACTTTTATTATATTTATTTCAATTTCATAGGGTACGTACTTGATAAAGTACATCGTTTTTGCACAATTTGTTTGGTTTACTTCTGAAATGAAGTCTTTAAGTGATGATTGTGAGCGATTTATTGCTTTTCCTACCGGCCATATATATTCAAGCAAATAGGGTACTCTATTATCTTTTTAATCGTAAGATTCATGACCAATTTTTAGTCATAACAATCTTTTAAATCAAGATCTGCATTAGTCTTAAGCATGAGCCTGGGTTTCATCCCTCTTCATTTATCTTCCTTTCGTTTTCATTGTGGTGTGATTGATGATTAGGGTTGTTGATGTTTTGGGGGAGGCAATTCGTGACTTTTCTTCTACTCTTGTTTCAGATTTGTAAATTAACTGGGTTCATTCTATGTTCTTCGCACCCCAAATTTTTGCGTATTTAGAGCTATAAATTAAATGGTTGCCTGCTAGTTTTTTCTCTGCTCCACCCAATTTATTTATGAGTTTGGTAAGGTATTTCCTCAATCTTCTCATAATTTTTGTTAATTTCGTTGAGATGCAACACTTTAATCCCCACAACGATCTTGGTATGAATCTTCTTCTCCCTTTATTTCTTGATTTCTGTGATCTGGTTTTTTTGGATATGGTTCATCTTGTTGGGCTCTATTTT
>JACYFF010031952.1:19206885-19241989 GCA_017589665.1 Selenicereus undatus | reverse complement strand
GTATGCACTGCTCGGTGAATTAAGGCCCGATTTATGATAAATTCACAATAACCTCCTTTTTTGTAAAGCTGCATCTCATGCTGCTTTTTCGCTAAAAGCAATCTTGGACTCATTTAACAAACTATCTAATCAATTGATGAATTTCCACAAATCTACAACTATCTTCTCTAAAAAGACCCTCGTTGTAGATAGACAACATGTTGTAGGGATTTTCAATATCTCGCAGATTTCACCATTAGGAAGATACTTGGTGGCTCTGTTTTTCAGGGTCTCCCATCTTCAGATGTATTTTAGACCATTTCCCAATAGGCTAAATCAAAGCTAGTAAATTGGAAAGCATTGCCATTATCAAAAGAAAGCGGATTGTTTTAATCCAGTCAAATCTTGAATCTATGCCTACTCACACAATGCAATGTTTCCGTATCTCTAATTCTGTCTCTCAAAAAACTAGACCGTACTAATAGGTATTTATTTTGGCCAAAAAAAAGAAAAAGAAAATGCGGACAAAGGAGTCCCTCTCGTTGCCTGGGACAAAATTTGTAGGACAAAGAAGTATGGTGTGCTGGGTGTTGCAGAAGATTGCTGCCATTAATATAGCTTTTATGGCTCAGCTGACATGGAAATACCTCACCAGACCAGATAATTTCTAGGTAAAAGAGATGTAGGCCAAGTATGGTTCTCCAAGTACGTTCTTTTCAACTAAGCCGAGGTTTTTTTCAATTAAGCTGAAACAATCTAGTTCTTGGGTTTGAAAATGTTTGTTACGACCATGTTCTTTGTTCAGCAAGGAACTTGATGGCAACTCCGGAACTGTAAAATAATTTGTTTTTGGCTTGATGCCTAGTGTCATTGGTCAAGCCTTATTGAGTTATCCCATCTTTAAGACCAACACTTGCAGGAGATGAATAGGAAAGTAATAGCAGATATACAAGGGATATAAATGTAATATATATTGTAAATATAATTATTATTAGTACAAGGTATAGGTTCCCAGGTTGGGTGAACCATTTTACTACCAAATCTCACATGGTATCAGAGTCTTGGTTCCTGACCTAAATTTTTTTTTTCCCTACTTTCTTCTTTCCACCTCTCTTCTCACGTCGAAAACCTAGCTGTGCGTAAACCCCCCTTCTCTTTTCCAACCGCTCTTTTCTCTCTCTAGGCGGGTTATGATGTTCTTGACTCTTCCACACCATCCACCCAAGAGGTTGATTCGTCAAATGCTTCTCAGCCAATAAATTCTTAGTCGGATGGATTCATGATGTTCGACTCACAAGTTGTTTCAAGTCAGGGTGCTGCCTCGGTCTTCTCACCACACTTCTAGAAGAACCTGATTGATGTTGATTCTGCCGATTGTTGCTTCTATTATGGTTCTTGTTATAGGGGCCCTTGCCCCCCTTTATTAAAATTTCGGCCTCCATTATTCGTGCCCTTGGTATTGGTGTTAGTTTGCTTAGTAGCACTAGCATCCCCTTGAATCCGAAGTACCAACAGTGGTGGCACAGGCTTGATGACTAGGAACATCACGGCCCGTGGTGAACTTGGATCGTCGCTAAAAGAAAACTGATGTTATCTAAAATTACCGCAAGTCCACGGTGTAGCTGTAGCTAGCAATCGGCAAGTCGTGTCCGTAGGAAACTTAATTTCAAACACCAAACTAACTCTCAACACTCAATTTAGGCAAAATAGACTTGAAGGTTCAAATGTTTAACTAAAGAAACGAAAATAACTAAGAATGAATAAGAAATCAGGATATTGAAACACCTGAGTTAGAATTAATAGCACAATTATGCAAATGAATCTATCACTAACCCCATCAAACTTGCCCAAGCATGCAATTATGAATGAATAGATTGCCAATCAAGTCCATCTCCTTCCTCTCTCAAGGAACGAAGACTAATCCTAGGACTATAGCCACCTTTTTCCATGGGACTAAAGCCAAAGGATTACAAGATCTACAATCTTGAATCCCAACTAGAATTTTAATTATTTTCATATTAAAATCCTAGTTGCCTACTAGGTCACACTAGGTAAAGGTTTCATCTTTCAAAGCTCCTCTAAACTTGAATAATAACATCTGAATGCTCTCTTAAGAAATGCATTGAACACATGGCGTGCATAGTAGAAATCACAATCACAAACATGGAGCAAGTAGAGGTTTGGGGCTAATTCATAGCATAATTGGCCTCAATTCCAACCCAAGTTGGGAGATTAGCCACGAATCATATCAAGAACAATCAAATCAATCACTAGAATAGCAAACATGATTCATACAAAAAAAACCCTAGAAAACAATGATAAGAGAAAGAAAGAATTGAGAACCAAACTCAGATTAAGGGCAATAATGATCGCCAAACGATTTTCAATGATGAAAAACTTGTTGCAAAAGTGTCTTAGAAATCTCGTAAATAAAGCCTAAAATCACCTCTAAGAAAGTGCTCTGAAGAAAAGACAAGATATCCCCCCAAAACTGCCCGAAAACCGATTTAATAACACGCGGTCTAGGGAGGCACATGACTGTGCTTTGATGACGCACGACCGTGCCCTCCACACACTGGCAGACGCATGACCATGTGCTGCCCGTGCATAGCCACTGGTTTAAAGATTGAAAACTGCAAGAAAGGTGCACAGTCATGCTCCTGTGCACGGCCAACTGTGCACTCTAGTTAGCCCACTAGATTTGCTTTTCTATCCCTCAGAACTTCATAGGAGATCTTTTCCTCCTTAAAACACAACCCCAAGGTTTTCCTTTCCATCGAAATCAGTGATTTTCCCATCTTCTTGGCATTAACTCTTGAAAATAAGAAAAACCACCCAATAAGCAGAATATGGAATAAAGGAGGTAAATTTGACCATTTCTCATCAAGATTTAACATAAAAAATAATGAGAAAAAGGGGTTAAATAGGGACTAGGATGAGATCAAACTAGAGGTTTATCAATTAAATTGCAGCAAAGATTATTAAAACACTGAGCACTGGGTAGCATGGAATACGTAGTAAGAAACCCCTCATACTCCCAAGAATGTTATAACCTGGTGGTTGTATACTGAATCAAATCTAGGTCAGAAACAAGTAACTGAATTGCAGCTAAGGACTCAACAATGGTCATAATAGTCCTCAAATAATCATCCAAGAATTGATTACCATCTTTAGATAGATTTGTAAGCACGCGTTTTAAATCAAGTGCACAGGCAAGACTAGAAGTACGAAAATAATGCTCTACACATTTCTAAATATCAAAAGCATTATTTTAGTTGTAAAAAGCCACGAACAAACCAATTGCTACACACGTACCCAATAATGATAGCCGAGGTTGGGTTGTTGAAGACCATGCATATATGTTAAGACTGGAGAAGGAGCAAGAATCGTACCATCAATCGTACCACTGATCTAATGCATGATGACAAAGGATGAGAATTGAGTGCACCATGACAAGTAATTATCGATATTTGTGAGAATAACCATGACATATGTTGTGACATTCATCCCATCAAAATATTCGGTGATAAAAGAGGCAGGCCACTGGAATAGGGCTGAAGCATCAAATCAAAGCCATGAACTTGTTGGGGCATCGTGTCAACAAAAGAAGAAGCATAAGAGGCTACAGTAGAAAACGGACTGTGAACAGGGCTAGGCACATTAAGAATGTTGGAAGGCCAATGCGAGAAGTTCCCATGAATTGCTGCAATGGAAAATCCCACAGACGAAAAAGAGCTCACCAGCATAGAAGGAATATGCGGTCGTAGTGGACGTAGGAAGGCCGAGGCAGCACCTTGAGTTGAAAGAACTTGTGAGTCAGACACCGTGAATCCACTCGACTGAGAATTCATCGGTTGAGAAGGGTTCAACGAATCAGCTTTTGGGGTGGATGGTGTGGAAGAGTCAACAACATCAAGACCAACCATGGAAAGAGAGAAGAGCTACCGAAGAAGAGAAGGAGGGCCAATGCACGTCTAGGGTTCCAACGTGAGAAGAGACGTGGCAAAGAAGAAAGTGCAGAAAAAATAGGTTAGAAACTAAGGCTTTGATAAGGTCTCTTAGCAAATCTAATCTTATTCAATTAAACCCTAAGTTTGATAATAATTATAAGACTTGTTGTTTGGCAAAGTCACATAGACTTCCTTTGGAGTTAGCTGAGCATAATTCCGTTTCTTTTATCCAATTAGTACATTCTGATTTTTAGCAATCACCTATTTATCGTATCATAAATTCAAGTTTTATGTATCATTTATTGATGATTTTTCTCGCTTTACTTAGATTTATCCTATGAAATAGAAATCAGAAGTCTTTACTATTATGAAAAATTAGAAGCTTTGATGATAGAGTTTTGTATACAATCTTTGACTATAGAGTTTTGTATTTTATTGAGAGCATCATTTGCGAAAATTTTTATCTTGTTAAATAAGATATACATTATTATATACAAAAGTGTAAGAGTCGTACATAAAAGCATATAATCATAGTCGTTCAAATTATAGAAGCGATAAGGTTGATTCACAATCTATTGCATCAAAAATATTGACGTTTCTCATCTAAGTATTAATGATAATTGCTTCTATTTGGATGATGATTCTCAAATGAAATTTCCTTGTGATAGTACTAACTTGGTAATTTATATTAACTTCTTGATTTCTTCTAAGTTAATTTTCTATTATTAATGCTCCGTTTAGATCTTGAAAAATTTGGTGCAAAGAACAAAGTTTGCGAAATTTACTTTTTTTCTTGTGTTTTGTTTAGAGAAAATCACAAAAAAAAAACAAAATATGGAGGAAAGTTATATGGAAAAATTGTTAAAAACAAGTGATAAAACTTTCCTCATAAAATTGTAAGGAAAGTTTGAAGAAAGTTTGAGAAAAGTTTCCAACCTCCTCTAACCTCGCATTGCTTAAATAACATCAACATGATTCAAGTAGTTCATCAACATTTAAATTTTTCATCCAAGTTCTTGTATTTTTTTCTCAATCCAAACAAGAGAGAAAAAAAAAAAGGATACATATTTAGGCGTTCTTAAATATCGTTATAATTTTTTGAATGTTATAGTGTTATGAATTGATCTAAATTTTGTCTCCATTAACTTTGATTTTTAACATTGATCCAACATCAATTTTATAACCTCAAAACTTAAAATGGTTGACTTGGAAATATTTTAAAAAGAAAAAAACTTAAACTGAAGTTTACTTTTATCAACAGTTTCATTGATGGAGGCTTGGAAATATTTTTTTAAAGAAAAACTTAGCAGGTATACATATATGTCAGAGTAACCAATTAAATAGGGAAGAAGAAACAACGGTGACACAAAAAGAGAAACAGGTTGGGGGTGGGGGGGGGGGGTGTTGGGGCATTGAAAAAAAAGTGAAAGGAAAAACGTAAAGCTCAGATGCGCACATTGTTGTCATCCGAAGGGATGATTGACGGCAGACCCAATTTGCCACAGAACGCAATTGTCATCACAGCTTTTGTTGCACCAGCCGGGAATCGAACCCGGGTCTGTACCGTGGCAGGATACTATTCTACCACTAGACCACTGGTGCTTCATGTTGTCTGCCTGCTGATCCTGAATAACTGCGCTTTATCGCTGCTTGTGTAAAGTACGCAAAGTAAAACAACCATGCTTATTTGAGAAATATTTATCGTGAGATATGAAGAATTTATTTATATGTAGTCTATTTTGATTGGATTATACTTATGACATGTGGGCTTTTGCTATATCTTTATCAAACATATTTTTTTATAGTTCATTTCTTGTATGTAGCTTGACTTATATGTATAATTAGGGATAATGATGGGTGGGATTTGGATCAAATATCTACACATTTAAATTGGATCCAATTAATAATCAAATTAGAAAATTTGATCCAAATTTGACGAGTCCATATCAGATTCGGATTGGATTAAATCCAGATATGATGATCGGATAATCCAATAATACATTTTCATTCAATATTTACACAATTTTTCCTTTCCAAGCTTGTTTTTACTCATATGTAAATGCAATATTGAGCACCTTTTAATTGCCACACGTTTATCCGATCGGTAGCATTAATTTATTTTAATTACAAAAATATGTATAATTTTTAAATTATGCTACCAATATATAAAATTTGTAAATATCTTATGAACACAATATTTACATAAATATAAAAACATAATATAACGACGTAAATTATATTTGAGTTTTGACATGAATAATGTATGTTATTATAGATGGAATAAGTGACCATACTTAAAATTATAATACAAAGCTTTTGTTCATGTTTAAGTCTGAAGCATATATGAAAACTATCAAACTGTATGCGACGAAAGTATTACAGCTATTTCATCCCTAAGTTTATCCATGACAATTTTGATGCTATCATTATACAATTGAACATTTGGTGGTCATTTCAAATTTAGTTCCCTTGCTAAGATTGATATGTGCTTGTTACGCAGAATAATAAAATTATGCAGAGGACAACAAGAAATAATCATATGAATTTCCTACTCCTGTCTCATTTGCGGCATTCTATCGGCCAATATTTTTCATCTCCCCTTCAATACTCCAAAAATTCTTTTCACTATCATTTGTAAAGATAAGTGCTGATGGTTGAACCGTTCCTTCACTTCTTTAGATGGCCATATTTTCTAAACTATGAGATATGATGACGAATTTCCTTTCCTATGTACAGAGTTGAATATTCAAGAGTATTTGGATATGCCCAGTTAACCAGATAGTATTTTCCTAAACAATTATGTGGAATAATTAGAGTTGTATATGACAAATGAGAATCATCAAGGAATATGTTAAGAGCATATCCTTTTGTACTTAGAAGGGGATGAGGAAAATTGAACTAAGGTTAAAGCATAGTATCTCGTAATACTATCATGTTATCTGCACCCCCCTCCCAACCGACATTTAGGCAAGTGATCATCATGTCGAATGATAGTACAACCAAGGTGCTCCAAGTGTTCTGATTGTACGTGGTTGATGAACAACACTCGCTTCTTTTGTTTTTATTTTTTTGTTTTTGGAAGGTATGTAGAAGGCAAAAATTCTGCAACCAATCGGATGGTGCCATGTGTAAAAAAATAAGCCAATTACAAATTCCCATGTGTCACGTTGACTTTGGTGGACCCGCATGGTCAAACTTAAGTTCAACCAATTAAAACCCGCCATGTGTCATCGATGATGCAGAAATTTGTAATTATTTTCTTTATTTAAAAATAAGAAAATGATTACTGGGCTTAGGCCCAAAACCCGCCTCTAACCCTAGCCGCCAGAGCCTATAAATAGGGGGTCCCCTCCATTCATTTGGAGCATTCAACATCTGCAGAATTCAGAGCTCAGACAGCAATGAGCATCCAGCTACCAAGCGAGAAGGATCAAAACTTGTAGAGTTTCAGAAACTACAATCAACCACTTACAGATCCAAATCAAGAACAGTCTTCAGAGTTCTTCAATCGATTTGCATCAACTGAGATCAAGCATCAAGCCCTCGGAATACTTAAGTCATTATGAGATCGAATAAGAGGATTAGTCTATTGTATTAAATTCAGAGATTGTACCCATATACAACATCAATACAAGATTAAATTTGTTTCTGAATTTCTTGTCTTTATTTATTCTAGACTCGAAATTTGTGTTTACAAATTTTTGGCATGCGCGGTGGGACCACTCTGCCTCTCATCTCTTTCTCCGATATACAAACTTTGCACTCCCTCGAAGATAACATGGCCCCTAAGAATGCTATCACTCAATCTTCAAGGAAAGCTGTCCGATCTGCATCTCAGGAATCAACAACTGCTAGTGCTGCATCTGGTGGTGTCATGACAAGAACTATGGCAAAAGATGCTAGTGCTATCACTGGAGAGCACTCAATTGTGGCTGCACCATCACAATCACATAAGATCGAAAACTTCGGCTCCAACGTATCTGATGGAGTCAATCAAGTCCCTTCAAATGTTCTGAAGCAAAAATCTGTTGCTGGCTTTATCATGCCACAAACAATTCCATGTGGGATGGATGAACTTCAAACCCACACTAACCCTACTTTCCAACCCTTCAATTTTGAAGATGATAGTTATTCAAGCAGTGATTCCTCTTCAGCATCCTCAAAGGGATCACTTTCCTCGCATACTGAAGCTGAATCATCTTACACTGTCGTCATGCTAGTTATGGTGACAGGGGCTACTAACTTCGAAGAACAACTGGTGAGCATGAAGGCTACCTTGGATAGGCTCTCTAAAGAGAGTGCAGAAAAGGACGCCCAAATCAAACGCCAAAATGATCAGATTGTTGCGCTAATGAAGAAGCTGGAAAAGAAGTCCTCTGAAGCTTCCAACAAGGGTACAGGCGCCGAAGACTCTGATAAAGAGTGTAGCCGCAGCAAAGAATCTGATGACGAGCGCAAGGCAAGAAAGGACCGCTCTTTAGGCTTGATGTCTGTTGAGCAGATTCAGAGCTTAGTAGTAAATGCGGTCAAGGCTCAGTTGGGAGGAGGATCTCATAAAACCCACCTGTACACAAAGCCTTATACGAAGAAGATTGATGCTCTTTGCATGCCACATGGCTATCAACCTCCCAAGTTCAACCAGTTTGATGGCAAGGGCAACCCCAAACAGCATATTGCCTACTTCATTGAGACGTGCAGTAATGCTGGCATAGAAGGGGACCGGCTAGTGAAACAGTTTGTTCGTACTCTAAAAGGGATCGCATTCGACTGGTACACAGACTTGGAGCCAGAGTCCATTGACAGCTGGGAACAAATAGAGCAGGAGTTCCTGAATCGGCTCTACAGCACTCAACGTGTTGTTAGCATGACAGAGCTAACAAGCACCAGATAATGGAAGGACGAGCCGGTTCTTGATTACATTAATCGCTGGAGGTCCCTAAGTCTCGAGTGCAAGGACCGTCTATCAGAAGCTTCAGCTGTTGAAATGTGTGCTCAGGGTATGGAGTGGGATTTACTATACGTCTTGCAGATGAGTAAGCCAAGGACCTTCCAAGAATTGGCAATGAAAGCTCATGAGATGGAGATAACAATCGCAAGTCGTCGTGGTAAGTCTTCTTCCTCATCTGACGCTAGAAAGGACAACGACAAATTCAAGAAAAATCCCAAGTCCACAAAGTCCTCAAATAAAGAATCCATGGCTGTTTCGACTGGGGAGCCGGTTCGAATATTTGGAAAGCCCAAGTATGAAAACAAGAGGGGTGGATTCTCCAAGGATACTGGAAGGAAGCGTCCTACATTGAAAGAACTGTAGGAGAATAAATACCCATTCCCTGACTCAGACTTGTCAGGAATGCTTGATGATCTCCTTAAAAATGGGGTTATAGAACTTCCAGAACCAAAACGGCCCGAAGACGCTGGAAGGGTTACCGATCCAAAATATTGTCGGTATCATAGGGTGGTTAGTCACCCTCTCGAGAAATGCACTACGCTCAAGGAGCGTATTATGCAACTTGCCAAGGATGGGAAGATAACACTGGATTTGGACGACACTGTTGAGACAAATCATATCTCCACTCAGCTAGAGTGTTCCTCATCGCCCTGGAAGCCAAAGCATACTCAACTTGGTGATAGAGTAAATACTGAATTGATTTCCTTCCTTAGAGAGAAATTAATTACAATTCAATTTGGATGTTTGGAGCCTATGGTGGTTCCAGTTGAATTTAAAGGACCCTTGACAGAGACTGATCTTTTTGTGGATGTCTTTGATAAAGCTGATGTTGACGAAGAAGGATGGACTCTCGTCACTCGCCAGAGGCCAAGGAAGCAAAGCCAAGTGCAATCACCGTCTCTTCGCCACAGGAAGAGACAGGGAAGAAAGAAGAGCCCTCGTCATTCAAAAGGAAAGAAGAAGCCCAAGAACGTCAAAAGGCATGAGATTCTGCCTATTGACCTCCTTGAGCAGGAGCCACTTGTCCCTATCACACTCGAAGAGTTTTCCCAACAGGCTTCTTTGATAAAGTTACAGTCAACATGACTTCATGTTCTGAGCTCAAAAAAGAGGAAGACGAAGGAAGCGATGGATAAGAGGAGTCTCCTAGAGTAGCTGATAAGACCTTAACTGTCTTGGAGGCTTTGCCAGCTCGCATGGGCTGGGAGCAAATCTTTTGTCTGCCTTATGAGATTCGCCAGCATGTTATTACTGCCTTACGACATCCAAAACTTTACGTTGATAAAATCAAGGATGCGGGAGCATCAACAGAAGGCCCTATTCAGTGTGCCTATTGCAACACCGCAGTCACTTTCACTGACGTTGATTTGTTGTTGGGATCCAAGCCCTATAATCGTCCTTTGTTTGTGACAGGTTACATTACGGAGCAGAAAGTTAGACGCATTCTCTTGGATGGAGGGCCAGCCGTCAACATCATGCCCAAGTCTACAATGAACGACTTAGGAATCACAGTGGAAGAACTGTCTAAGAGTCGAACGATGATTCAAGGCTTTAACCTTGAAGGCCAACGTGCAATCGGCATGATTCGTGTTGAACTGATAATGGGAGATTTGACGACGTCTTCCATTTTTCATGTAATCGATGTTAAGACTTCCTGCAGGTTATTACTTGGGCGACCATGGCTTCATGAGCATGGGATAGTGGCTTCCACTTTACACCAATGCCTTAAGTACTACCGTGATGGAGAGAAGAAAATAAACGGGGATGTCAAGCCATTCACTAAGGTCGAGTCTCATTTTGCAGACGCAAGGTTCTCTGAAGAAGGTGTTGCACCTAAAGAGACCATGCCGTCAACCATTTCTTCCACAAGCAAAGGTGTCGCAAAGAAGGCCCCTCGAGCAACAAAAGATGGTGCTCCTAAGCAGCATCTCGAGAAAGAAGCAAGCAAGCAGGGTAGTACCACTTCTTGTGTTGAAAAAGTTGCTAAACAAGCTCATGCATCAACAGGATCAATGCCACCATTCTTAAGGTACATACCTAGGTCTCGCCGTAAGGAAGGCGAATCACCCTTTAGGTAGTGCACAAGTGGAAGTATTGAGACCAAAGCTACTAAAAAGGATTATGGAGCTAGCATAACCACCTTAAAAGGAAGTGCAACAGTTCCAATGCTAAAAATGTGGCAAGCTAAGGTGAGTAGGCCCCCTATTTCCAGGTTTGTCGTTTCTTCTAAAGAAGGCGATGACTTGCCAAGTGTACGGACTAGGGAGGGATTTGATCCTAATGCATATAAGCTTATGAAAAAGGCTGGTTACGACTTTCAAAATCCAACTGCCTTAGGAAAGGTAGTCGAAGCCAAGCCTCATGGCCTTACTGAAACTCAGAGAAAGATTCAAGAGCAGGGAGGTTCAATAGGCGTCTCTAAAGTTGGATTGGGTTTCACGCCACCGTAGCCAGTCAGAATCTCTGGTCGATGAAAGGACAAGCAGTTGGTGATTCAACACATCTCAGCTAAAGAAGTAGATGTGAGTGAAGATGAAAATGCTTTACCCAACCCAAAGTCCTCTGTGTTTGATAGGCTACAATCATCAACTTCTAAAAAACGTCCGTCAGTATTTACCCTATAGGGAAAGGGAAATATCATAAAAGCTTTGTTTTTAACAGAATCAAATATCATCCCCGGCCAAAGCCTTCAGTTTTTGCCAGAATAGGAGCTGGTGAAAAGTCCTCGAGCTCACAACTTCAGCACGAGAAAAGTTCAGCATTTAGCCGCTTGGGAGTGATAAATGAAGTTCAAAGCTCTATCCCTTCTCGCATGAAGCGCTTCTCTAGTCTGGATGTTAAAACGGATGGTTCATTAAGAGTAAAGAGGCGTACTGTGATCTTCACAGGTCAACGAAAAAACTCTGACTCTAACGAGGAAGCAAGGGAAGAAAAAGTTCTTTCTTCCAATCATATCACAATCCACGAATGTGATGACTCAGACCCAAAGATAGAGTTGTCAGAAACTCCTAAGACTTTCGAAGATGGGGGTAGGCTACAGTTGATGATTTGAAAGAGTTAAATCTTGGGACCAACGAAGAGCCTCGTCCTATCTACGTAAGCTCATCACTCACACTCGAATAAGAAAAGCAATACTTAGAACTCCTATCAGAGTACAAGGACGTATTTTCCTAGAGCTATAAAGAAATGCCCGGGTAGGATCCAAAGATTGCAGTCCACCGTCTATCTATCAAAAGGGGTATTTCACCTAAGAAGCAGCCTAAGCGACGTTTTCGCCCAGAGTTGGTACCGGAGATTGAAAAGGAGGTCAACAAACTCATAGAGGCATGATTCATTCGCGAGGTCAAGTACCCAACATGGATTGCAAACATCGTCCCTGTCAGGAAGAAAAATGGGCAACTTCGTATTTGTGTGGACTTTCGGGATCTCAACGACGCTTGTCCAAAAGATGATTTTCTGCTACCTGTCACAGAACTCATGATCGACTACAGGGAATGAAGCATTGTCATTCATGGATTGTACCGCAGGATACAATCAGATTCTGATGGCGCCAGAAGATCAAGAGGCCACAGCTTTCCACACACCTAAAGGCATTTTTTGCTATAAGGTGATGCCCTTCGGACTTAAGAATGTACGAGCAACGTACCAAAGGGCAATGCAAACAATTTTTGATGATATGCTCCATAAGAAAGTCGAGTGCTATATCGATGATTTGGTGGTGAAGTCCAAAAAGCGAGAGGACCACATACACGATCTTTGTTCGATCTTCGAACGATTACGAAGATGTCAATTGAAGATGAATCCACTCAAGTGCGCATTTGGTGTCACCTCTGGAAAGTTCTTGGGTTTTATCGTTCATCACATAGGGATTGAGATCGACCAATCGAAGATCAAGGCAATCCAGGAGATGCCTGAGCTTAAGAATCTCAGGGAGCTTCACAGACTTCAAGGTCGCTTGGCATATATTCGAAGATTCATCTCAAATCTTGCAGGACACTGCATCCCTTCAGCCACCTTATGAAAAAGGGCGCACTGTTTGAGTGGGATGAATCGTGTCATGCGGCATTCAAGAAAATAAAGGAGTACTTGACCCATTCTCCTGTGTTGGGGGCACCCATTCCTGGTAAGCCTCTTCGACTGTACATTGCAGCTCAGGAAAAATTCCTAGGGGCATTGTGTGTACAAGAAGACGCGGAAGGGAAAGAAGTCGCCCTGTACTACTTAAGTCGTACATTGGTCGGTGCTGAACTAAAGTATTCCCCTATTGAAAAGATGTGCTTGTCACTCATCTTTGACATCCAGAAACTCAAGCATTACATGCAGGCATATACAGTGCAAGTCATCTCCAAAGCTGATCCCATCAAGTACATCTTATCTAGGCCAATCTTAAATGGACGACTGGCAAAATGGGCAGTCATCTTAAAACAGTACGATCTCGTCCATGTACCCCAAAGAGCGGTTAAGGGACAAACGTTAGTAGATCATCCCATTCCCGATGATTGGGAGCTAAATGATGATTTTTCAGGAGAAGACGTGTTTTACATCGATATCCTCCCTCCTTGGGAAATGTATTTCGATGGTGCAGCCAGGTGTGATGGCGCTGGTGCAGGAGTGATCTTCGTTTCCCCCGAAAAGCACATTCTTCCGTATTCATTTGGGCTCACTCAGTTATGCTCTAACAATGTGGCAGAATACCAAGCGCTTAACTTGGGCCTTGAAATGACTATTGAAATGGGGGTCACCGATCTCAACATATATGGTGACTCGCAGTTGGTCATCAATCAACTACTTAACGAATATGAGGTTAAGAAAGAGGACCTTGTCTCGTATCATTGGCAAGCATTACGCCTGCTAAATAAGTTGGACATGGTCAAGTTAGAGCACGTGCCACGGAGTGCCAACAAGATGGCTGACGCACTAGCAAGCCTCGCAGCCACTTTGGCACTGGGGGCAGAAGGAGAAATGACTATTCCAATATGTAGTTGTTGGGTTGTTCCGCCGGATGATGAAGACTCAGAGGAAGACGTCAACATGATCTGCATTGTTGAAACAGATGCAGAAGACTGATGTCAACCAATAATTGAGTACTTGGAGCATGGAAAACTCCCGAGTGACCCAAGGCATAAGACAAAAATACAGCGGAGGGCTTCAAGCTTCCTTTACTACAACGGGACGCTCTATCGACGCTCCTTTCTCAGTCTTTGGTTACGATGCTTGGACGCGGAAGAAGCAAAGAAAGCAATAATGGAAGCTCATTCAGGTGTGTGCGGAGCACACCAATTAGGGCCTAGGCTACATGATAGCATTCAAATGATGGGCTACTACTGGCCCACTATGGTGCAAAATTGTATAAATTATGCAAAAAGGTGTGATGCTTGCTAGTTCCATGCTAACTTCATACATCAACCTCCCGAACCTCTCCACCCAACAGTTGCATATTGGCCATTTGAGTCATGGGGCCTCGATGTCGTTGGACCAATCACGCCTAAATCGTCTGCTGGTCACTCCTACATCCTAGCTGCCACTGACTACTTCTCTAAATGGGCAGAAGCAATCCCACTAAGAGAGGTCAAAAGAAATGTGGTGGGCTTCATAAGGACACACATTATCTATCGATATGGTGTGCCGAGGTACATTATCACCGATAATGGAAAGCCCTTCTTCAACAGCCTGAGGACTAGCCTGTGCGAGAAGTTCAAGTTTGCTCAACATAAGTCTTCCATGTATAACGCCCCTGCAAACGGCCTGGCAGAAGCATTTAACAAAACACTTTACAACTTACTCAAAAAGGTTGTCGCAAATTCTAAATGGGATTGGCATGAAAAATTAGGGGAAACTCTTTGGGCATATTGAACAATGTACAAGACGCCAACATAGTCGACCCCATTCGCTTTGGTCTATGTAGTGGAAGCCGTTCTACCATTAGAGATTTAAATCTCATCACTTCGCATCACCATACAGGAAGGTTTGATGGAAGATGAAAATCACAAGCTTCGTTTAGCTGAACTAGAGACCCTTGATGAGAGAAGACTTCAGGCACAACAAAAGCTAGAATGTTACCAAGCCCGTCTATCAAGAGTGTTCAACAAAAAGGTTCAACTGTGATCTTTCCAAGTCGGAGACCAGGTGTTGGTAGTAAGAAGACCGATTATTGTCTCCCACAAATCTGGAAGCAAATTCACCTCCAAGTGGGATGGTCCATATGTTGTTAGAGAAGTTTACACAAATGGAGCCTACAAGATAGTTGGTGCTGATGGAGTGTGCGTAGGACCCATAAACGGCAAGTTCTTGAACCATTATTATCCTTGAAATAGAATGTTGTAAAGCTCCTAAGTAAGAGCCTAAACTGCTCGTTTTTTTCAAGTTAAATTCATTTGTAATACTCCTGACCCGCAAGAGTCTAAACTGTGAACGGCAAAACAAAACAAATAAAAAAATGCTATGTTTTTGAACTACATATGGCTTGATCCTTTAGGATATTACATTCCTTTTAGGTACGTAGGCAACTTGGGCATATTTGCTAAGTACAGTCGTAAAAAAAAATGAATAAATTGTGTTAGTACTTATTGGTTTTGTGCGTTGGCTATATCTACATATTATTGCGTAAACTTGAATTGAAAGACTCATCTTATTGCAATATATCAAAACCAATTCCAATTAAACCATACTGAGTCAAAAAAGAAACAACAAATTCCAAAGTGAAAAAAAAAAAATCTAGAACAAAACAATTGGGTATTGCCTAAGCAGCCAGTGCGCCTAAAAGCTCTTGGACCCGTTGTCTTGCTGCTTCAGCTTGAGCCGTTTCTTCTGCAGTAACTTGGGGCGCAACATCTAAATCAGCAACCTCTTTTTCAAGAAGAGATACACTGTCTTTGGCTTTCTTCAATGAAGCTTCAGTCTCTACTAATTTGTCTTGCAATTCCAGCTCATTCGCCTTTGCTCACTCAAGATCTGCTTCAAGTAGCTTCCTTCGCTTATGAGCTTGGGCGATAGCAGTAGTTGTCTCATCAAACTGTGCACCAGCCTTTTCCACTGAAGCTCGTGCCTCCCCAAGTTTGTCTATTAAGGCTGCTCGCTTGTTTAGCACATCTTCAGTGGGAGTCCGATCTTCTAATTGGGCTTTCAACTTTAGGCATTGCCCGACTTTGTTCAAATATGCATTGACACTATTCTTTAGCCCCAAATAATATGCCTGGAAGGATGATAAGGTTTCATATATCTGCTCAATTTCTTGGCGAACGTTTGCAAGGTCGCCTTCTGTCTTTGGGATGAACTTTTTCAACTGTTGCTAAAAGCGTTGCTTGATACTCAATGCCAGATCGTCAAACACGCCAGAAGCAATTCTCCCAGGAAAGTAGGTTGCAACAGAAGCAGTAGGTGATTGACAGCGCTCTGCTCGTTTCACTAGCGACGACTTTATGTTAATAGAATCGTCCTCAGTTGACTTGGCATGCGGCACAGTCAAGGTGGCTTCACTGTCTTTGTCACCAAATGCGGCCTTAAGTGTGTCTCCAATTTCGACAATATATCCCTACATTAAAAGGAGGATTAAGTAAAAAAAAAAGAAAAAAGAAGAAAAAGAGGGAAGCGAAAAGGGGGCAGGATAACAAGATGCACCTCTCCCTTTGCTTTGTCCTCTAATTTCAGTGAGCTCGTCGCACTATTAGACTTGTTCTTGGAGTTAGATAGCTTAGTTGCAACATCTGGTCTGCTCTTCGAGCTTGACAAATTCTTCGCTCCACTAATAGAAGACCTAACACCCAAACATCTCAAAGCTTCAATCTTCTCTTTCCCAGGCGAACAACTTCTACTTTTCTGAGGAAATGTGTCTGCTCCTAACGAGGAACTATCGCCTCCCTCTTTTCTAAGCTCAGTTGGGGATAAGGCGTGTTCGTTATGCGGCTGCATGATTGGCTTATGTGCGCTCGCTTTACTAGAAGTGACGGCTAAGGCGGATGCATCATCAGCAACTCTTGCTTTAGAAGCTCTTCGTGGTTGCACAGCCTCGCTTCTAGGATATTTAGGTCCTTGAGAGAAAAGATCGCACCGCGAAGATCGCCACCAATTGGCATATGCAATAGTGACTAGTGTAGACTTCTTATCAGGAGGAGCAGGAATTGTCACGACTGGACCTTGTTATGTGTTCTGTAAGGTTGGACCAATAGCGAGCTACGTCCTGTAAGGTGCCCTCTCGGTCATTCATTCGTAGCTCACTTAGTACATCTTGATAGAAGCCAAATTGTTGCCCAACCTTGCAAGGGAAGTATGGTTCAATCACAATTGTTCTTCCTTGTCGCAAGGTCAAAAACTCGGAGCGAAGGCAAATCAAATATGCTTTCCAGCTTGAGGATAAATTCTGGGTGTCAATCAAGGTGATCGATGTATTCTTCATAGGAGCATTAGAATACATGACAGACGGATCCTTGCATTTCAATTGCTCTCGAGCTTCTTGTACGTTAGGAGTCCGATTCATCTTTTCACCAGAGAACTTCACCATATTAGGATGGCCGTGTTGATGATGGGGATGATCAAAGTAAGTTTGGAAGTAAGTCCCTAACCATCCATAAACGTAGTGAATGGGAAAAATTACTTCCAATTTATTCAGGCTTCAAGCTGTAGAAATTCTATGCAACCCCCAATAAATGCTAGCCAAAGCAGGAATTGCGAGGTTTAGACATTCCCCGTAAGCCAGTTTGCTTGCAACTACAAACACAGCTGGGCGAATAAGGCACACTGCTTCAGTTGGTAGCACAAAGGAGCACAACCAACAGGAAATGAGGGCAGCAAGGTAAGTCTCTTCAATTAGGGCCTTAGGAATGTTAAGCGTCACAAAAGGAATGTTAAGCCAGATGGACATGATATATTTGTTGGAGCTTTAACTCGCTTTCTATTGTCACGGCTGGGAGGAGGTGTGTAAATCTGTCGCCCTCTATACTAGAAGCGTATCTATTCAGAAGCAGGAAGTTGAACAATGCCATGAACATCTTGACATAGTCTGTGGAATGCGGAAAAGAGGAACGTGCAAGTCGCTGGAATATCATTATCTTCACGTCCTGCAGAAAGGAGTTCACTGGCGGATGGAATGACTTCTTCGTAATAAGCACTGTCAGCTGGAAGTCCACCTATAGTCCGTAAATTCTATAAGGAGATTGACATATCGTCGCTCTCTGTGCAAAAGGTGTTGGTAGTGTAGCACCATAGTTCGTAGAATGTTTTGAAGACGGTGAGACTCATGTCATAAGAAAACAAGGATGCATACAGTCCGTCTTAAAGCCTCCATTCCTTAAGTATGTCTTTGTTGCAACCAAGAACGTCTTCAAGCCATTCCCAATAGCACGGTATGAAGAAGTTGTCGGAGAAACAAGGTGAAAAGCTGCCCCAGGATAGTGTCCCATCCATGATACGATGTCGAAGTAAGGGTGTTACTCCTTGAGAAGGGGTTGAAGATGCAAATAATGGCGAACTAAGCTTCAAGACGCTCAAAGTCGAGATGACTCCGTCTGATCTTTGTATTTCGCGAGTAGATTCCACACTCCAACATGAATCTGCAAGGCAGTTATGGAGTAAAGAGCGTCTAGACGGTAGCGGTGTTGGCATATCTACGCAAAGAGTCACGCCTTCTTCAATTGGATCATCTTCTCTGTTCAGGATGGTGAGAGTTGGCTTATTCGAATCGGATGATGAGTCCAGAAAATGCACCATGGTGAAGGAAGAAATTCAAGTCAACCCCAATTAGATTAAGTACGGGAGTCGCCTGCGAAGAATCGAATTTACGACGATAAACGATTCCTCGTCTTAGAAGTCGACCTCACTTCGCGATCTAATAGGAGGAGTCGTGGTTGGAAAGAAGAAACTCAAGTCGACTTCAATTAGATTAAGTGAGGGAGTCGCCTGCGAAGAATCAAATCTACGAGGAAAACGATTCCTCGTCTTAAAAGTCGACCTCACTTCGCGATCTAATCGGAGGAGTCGTGGCTGGAAGGAAGAAATTCAAGTCAACCCCAATGAGATTAAGTGAGGGAGTCGCCTGCGAAGAATCGAATCTACGGAGAGAAATGATTCCTCGTCTTAGAAGTTGACCTCACTTCGCGATCTAATCAGGGGAGTCGTGGCTGGCATAAATAAATTTAAGTTGATTCAGCAGCTTCCTGGAAAAAAAAAACCATAAATTTAAGTTCTCCAAAAAAAAAGGTGCCAAAAAAAATTCACCAAAAAAAGGAAAAAAAAAGAAAAAAAAGTGGTCAGAACATCTCAGCGGCAGCCCAAAGAAAACAAACCCAGAGCACGTAAAATTATGATGAGGTGTTAGTCTCATCGATACCAACACTCTAACGTAATTTGACACCAATTTGCTAAAATTGCCACTGCACACGACCCTACTCTTCTTTCTCTCTCTTCTCCATCTGCCATGGCTGGCCGTCTCTCTTCGACGTTCCTTCCTCTCAAAGCGTCGTGACCATGGATGTCTTTCTCTCTCTCTCCTCCTAACCCACGAAGTTAGACCCACCCAAAAAAAAAAGGTTTACAGAACAAAAAAAGCAGAGGATGAATGCATCAGCTTCCTGCTCCTCTTCACCAAAAGGAAGGGTTTTCAGAAACAGTTTCCCTGGTGGCGGATTAGACACCACAGCTACCAAAAAAAAAAAAAAAAGTGGAAGGTCTGCTTCGTAAGAAAGAAGAGTTTGTATCAAAAATTTCAGCATACAAGAAGAATTTAGCAGACAAGCACGAATAGAGACAGATAAAAAAATAAATTATCTGCAAAAAAAAAACTACCTCAAGTTGTAGGCACTGAATAAAAAAAATTGGTGAATTGGAGGAACCTGTAGATGGGTTTATATAGTAAGCAATTGAAGCTTCCTACTGCTACTCCAATTCAAATACTGGTGAAATTTATCTCTTTGGGTTATTGATAAATTCTATCTAGAACTCTTGATAGAATTCTATCACAAATTATAAACTTAGAAATTATCGTTAAAAAAAAAAGAAAGAAAAAGCCAAAAAAAAATCCAAAAAGAAGGGGAAGCTATATGTGCAAAAAAATAAATAAATAAAAAAATAAAAAAATTGGTAATTAAAAAAATTTGACTTGTCAAATGCTTGATCATTTGCATCAATTAAGCATTTGAGACCCAGCTGCTTCAAAAAAAAAAGAAAAAAGGGAAGCATACTCCAAGTTTGTATACGTGATCGACTCTCGAGGGGGCATTTGTAGAAGGCAAAAATTCTGCAACCAATCGGATAGTGTCACGTGTAAAAAAATCAGCCAATTACAAATTGTCATGTGTTACGTTGACTTTGGTGGACCCGCATGGTCAAAATTAAGTTCAGCCAATTAAAAGCCGCCACGTCTCATCGATGATGCAGAAATTTGTAATTGTTTTCTTTATTTAAAAATAAGAAAATAATTACTGGGCTTAGGCCCAAAACCCGCCTCTAACCCTAGCCGGCAGAGCCTATAAATAGGGGGTCCCCTCCATTCATTTGGAGCATTCAGCATCTGCAGAATTCAGAGCTTAGACAGTAAGGAGCATCCAGCTACCAAGCAAGAAAATTTTCTTCTAAGTTAATTTTCTATTATTAAGGCTCCGTTTGGACCTTGGAAAATTTGGTGCAAAGAACAAAGTTTGTGAAATTTACTTTTTTTTCTTGTGTTTTGTTTGGAGAAAATCACAAAGAAAAAAATATGGAAGAAAGTTAATTAGGTGGAAAAATTGTTAGAAACAAGTGATAAAATTTTCCTCATAAAATTGTAAGGAAAGTTTGAGGAAAGTTTGAGAAAATTTTCCAACCTCCTCTAACCTCGCATTGCTTAAATGACATCAACATGATTCAAGTAGTTCATCAACATTTAAATTTTTCATCCAAGTTCTTGTATTTTTTTCTCAATCCAAACAAGAGAAAAAAACTCATTTTCTCCCTAATTTTTTTCCTTCAACTTTTCTTTCCACCAAATTTTCTAATGACCAAATGAAGCCTAATACTTTACAACAAGATTAAATCATATTTTGAATCCGACTTAATCTAAATACATATAAATCAAGTTAAATACAACACATGAACTATAAAAAATATGGCTAAAATATCTCTGTGTTCGGCAACAACGTTTGCGGTAGCGTTTAGTGTTTTGACCATGTCAATACACTGATTAGTTAATTTTTAGTGTTCGGTAAACTAGTATTTTGACTAACATTTTAAGTAATGTTTAGCGTTTTAAATAGCCTTTTTGAAAAGTTAATAGTCTTAACGTTTGACATTTAAAAGTAGCGTTTCATATTTTTTAGCCAAAAAATATCCTTTAAAAATTTTATCTTTGGAAATTATCTATGTCCTTTTATGTCAATTTACATTAATAAGCTAGCATAACAATTAAATTTACCGAACACATTAGTTTCAATCGCTCATCTAAACTGCTATCCGCTAACAACTAAATTAAAACTACTATCTGCTACCTAAACCGCTATCCGCTATCTAAACAGCTAATTTTGCCGAATAGGTCAAAGATTTAGCAAAAGCGTACATGTTGTAAGTCTAATCCAATCAAAATACAGTAATATAAATAAATTCTTCATATATCACAATAAATATTTCTCAAATAAGCATGGATATTTCACTTAGGATCAACAAGTGAGATAGGTAACTAGACAACCTGAAGCACCGGTGGTCTGGTGGTAGAATAGTACCCTGCCACGGCTTAGGCTGTGATTCAATTCCCTGCTAATACAGCAAAAGCCGTGATTCATATCTATGCTTCTCTAGCAAATTGGGTCTGCCATCAACCATCCCCTTAGATGACAAAAATGTGCACATCTGAGCTTTACTTTCCTTTTTTCCTTTCACTCTTTTTATGTTGCCGTAGTTTCTTCTTCTCTATTTTAGTTACTCCCGGCCTGTATATATGTACAACAGCTAGGTTTTTTTGTTTTTGTTTTATTGGAGCTAGTTCATATACTAAGGCTGCTGCATTTGGAAAGTTGGAAATAAAACATTGCATTCTAGTAGTAGATATTAGTGGAAGATATTTTCATTCTACATTTTTCTGATGTATGAAGTTAGTTACTCAACTAACTATATAAGTCCTTGAGCTGAATGAGAATGAACTATGCTTTCATTTGCAATTCTATTATTCTCTATCTTTCTCTCTCCTTCTCTGAGTTCTCTCATCAAGCTCAGAATCATCATTCATGGAGGACCAAAGAAATCATCATGGTATTAGAGCTTCATGATATGATCCAAGTTTGCGAGCAGAATTGGAGGAGTCACAAACTGATAATCACAATCAGATTCAATCTAAACTGCTGTTCTTGATTGAATTTGGACAACAATGACAAAGGGAAATCGCAACAATTTTGATGAACTGCAGAATCCATTATTTGTTCATCCAACAGATGGACCTGGATCTCTCAATCTGAAGATCAGACTAAGTGGATCAAGCAATTTTAGGTCATGGAAAAGAGCAATGGAGATTGTTCTATCAACGAAAAGAAAACTTCCGTTTGTTCACAGGACTCTTCCGCGGCCTGCTAATGATCCAATCAAAGGAGATGAATGGGACTCCTGTAATAATCTGGTCATTGCATGGATTATGAACTCTGTTTCTAATTCAATTACATATTCAATCCTATATATCGAATCAGCTGCTGAAATCTGGAAGCAACTAGAGAGAAGGTTTGCTGTGAGTAATGGTGCAAGGAAATACAAACTTAATAAGGATGTATATAATATGAAACAAAACAATACTCCTATCAATGAGTATTATACTCAGATGACAGGAATCTGGGAAGAACTAAGTGTAATGAATGACCTACCTCGGTTTTCAACTGTTACTGATGAAATTACAAATTTCTTACAAGCCTTGACAAAGCAAAATGAAGAGCAAAGGCTATTTCAATTTGTGAATGGACTCCATGAAACCTATTCATCTTAGAGAAGTCAAATACTATTAATGAATCCACTCCCTTCAGTTGAGTCAATTTGCTCCATGATTCAGCAAGAAGAGTTGCAACGACAAGTCCTGGAATATGTACATTTTTCTGTAGAATCCTCAGCCTTGCTAAGCAGAAACACTGAAGTAAAGTGCACTGTGTGTGGAGTAAGAGGTCACACAAAGGAGAAATGCTGGAAATTCGTAGGCTATCCTAGTTGGCTCCCTAGAGGTAAGAAAATTCCGCAGAAGAAAGGAGTAGCAAACAGACAAGGGCAGCTAAACTCAAGTTTTGGAGGTAAAACACAAGGACAAGGGTTTAAGGTTGCAAACCAAGCTAAGTTAGCAGAGAAATCAGTACCAGGCTTGACTGCACAACAAATCGAACAACTATTAAAATTGCTTCCAGCTTCAAGCAACTCCGCTCTATCAGTCACTCAGAGGACACAGATGAAGAGATTTATTACGACTTTACAGGTATACTTATTTGTTTTAATGCTGAGAAAGAAACTATAGACTGGGTCATAGATATTGGTGCAACAGATCACATGACTTCCTTGCCCAAGCTTTTGAATGACATCAAAAACAATGCTGTTAAATCCTGCATTAAACTACCAAATGGTGCTAAGGCACCAATTACACATATTAGAAATGTGAATTTGTGCAATGATTTGTGTTTGAAGGAAACACTTGTGGTTCTGACATTTGAGTACAATCTATTATCTGTAAGCAAGCTATGCCGAGACAATAATTGTATAGCAATATTTCATGAGGAAATATGCCTATTTCAAGATTGTGCAACAAGGAAGGTAAGGGGAGTTGGTGAACACAGAGGAGGTCTCTATTGCCTGGTAAATTTTCCCCTGGCACAGGTGCCTCACCAGTTACTAAAAACTTGTCAATTGGTACTAGACAGTTTGTTCACTGATTGTAGAATGTTTCCAACTGCTAATGTTGTAAGCAAATTGTTGAATTTTACCTTATGGCATAAAAGATTAGGGCATGCTCCATTGTCAAAACTAAGACATGTTGCTATTGTACCCCATCCTATTGACAATCAGGAAGTTTGTTTGACATGTCCAATGGCAAAATTTATAAAATTACCATATGCTCTTGGTGACTCTCATGCTGCTGGACCATTTGATCTTATACATATTGACATATGGGGGGCATACAGGGTGGTTACACATGAAAAGTTTAGAGACTTGCTCACAATAGTAGATGACCACACAATAGCCACATGGGTCTACTTACTGCAATGTAAGTCCCAAGTATTTGGTATGATTCAAAAATTTTGTGCCTATGCAAAGACACACTTTGGCAAACAAATCAAAACACTAAGGTCAGACAATGCCTTGGAGTTTGATTCTGGACCTTGTAAAGCCTACTTTGACCAGCATGGCATAATACATCAAATATCGTATGTTGATAGACCTCAACAAAATGGAAGAGTTGAGAGAAAATACAAGCACATCCTTGAAATATCAAGGGCATTAAGATTTCGCAGCTCTACCTCAACATTTTTTGTGAGACTGTGTGCTGGGTGCTGTTTATTTGATCAACAAACTGCCATCTAAGGTGCTTGGTTATAAAACTCCTTATGAGCTGCTGTTAAAGAAGGAGCCTACCTATGACCACTTAAGAACCTTTGGTTGTTTAGCTATGGCCAGTAACCCAGCCAAAACGCATGACAAACTGGATCCTAGAGGGGTACCTTGTTTGTTTCTTGGATATGCTAGTCATCAAAAAGGCTACAAGTTAATGAATCTACTCATCAAGCATACATTTGTATCCAGAGATGTTCAATTTTATGAACATGTATTTCCTTACCAAAGAACAGTTATGCCAAATATATGCAACCTGTCCCAGAGGTAGTGTCGAAATCTAAAGTTGTGCAGCATGATGGATGTTTGGATGATATTCTAATGCAACTGAGTGCTCAATCTGGAGATGAGGCTACTTTGGAAGCTGACCATGCTTCTAAGAATGTATCCCCCTCAGTCACCACCATGCCAGACATACCACAGTGTTCATCTCCTACCACATTGCATACACTATTACCAAATAATGATGGAAAAACCTTGGTTGTCCAACCAGCTAGAAGGTGCAGCAGGGTTAGGAAAAACCCCACCTGGTTGAATGACTTTGTGGCTCAGGTCACCAAATCAGAGGACTATCATGTTCCTTTAGTCTCTTTTGCTAGTGCTGTAGAGACTGTTGCAGTCAGTCCATGCTACAAAGCGCTACTTGCTTCAATTGAGAAATGTTATGATCTCACTTTCTTCTCTGAAGCTGTTCAAAATCCCAAGTGGTGCACAACTACGAACTATGAGCTATGAGCATTAGATGATAATGGTACCTGGGAATTGACCTCACTACCCCCAAGGAAAGCGAGCAATAGGGTGCAAATGGGTATTTAGAACCAAATTTAATTCTGATGGAGGTGTGGACAAACTCAAAGCTAGACTAGTTGCTCTTGGCTACAGACAAAAATTTGGCATTGATTACTGGGAAACCTTTGCCCCAGTAGCCAAAATGACCACGGTTAGAACTTTTCTAGCTATTGCTTCTATCAAACAATGGCATTTATATCAAATGGATGTTTCCAATCCCTTTTTACATGGGGAGCTGAAGTAGGAAGTGTACATGACTTTGCCTAAAGGGTATGCTGGCTTTGGCACTGATGTTCAATCCAACCTCACTGCACCAACCAAAGGCAAGTTGGTCTGCAAGCTTCTCAAATCTCTGTATGGCCTTAAGCAAGCCCTTAGATAGTGGTTTGAAAAACTGTCCACAGCTTTGCTTCAATTTGGCTTTCATCAGTCTCGAGCTGATTACACCCTGTTTACTAAGTACGCCACTTCTTCTTACATTGTTGTGCTAGTTTATGTATACGACATTAGCATAATAGGAAGTGATGACCAAGTTATAATAGCTGTGAAGACATTTTTAAGTGTCCAATTTCATATGAAGGATCTTGGCCATCTGAGCTATTTTTTGGGTTTGGAGGTTAGCAGAATTGATAAGGGAATCTTCTTATGTCAAAGGAAATACACCATGGATCTGCTTAAAGACACCAAGATGGATAATTGCAAACCTTTAAAGGTTCCTCTAATACCTAATCTCAAATTGTATACTGACTCAGGTCAACCACTTCCAGATCCCAACCGGTTCTGAAGACTTATTGGTAAGCTAATATACCTGTCTATTACCAGGCCTGACATTAGATTTGTTGTGCAATTTCTGAATCAATTTATGAGCAGTCCTACAACCGCTCATATGCAAGAAGCATTTCATGTTCTAAGATTTTGAAGGCCATGTCTACTCATGGCATTCTCCTTGCTGCCAATTCAGATCTTCAACTGAGAGCATATTGTGATTCTGACTAGGGCAATTGTCCCAACTCCAAAAAATATGTTCCTGATTATGCCATTATGCTTGGTAATTCATTGATTTCCTGGAAGTTGAAGAAGCAGGGTGTTGTGGCTTGTTCCACTGCTAAAGGTGATTACAGGGTCATGGCCAAGACCTGTTGTGAACTAACTTGGCTGCTTGCTTTACTTAATGATTTAACAGTTAAGCCTCTATTACCTGTGCATCTGTTCTGCGATAACTAGGCTGCTCTGCATATTGTGAGAACCCCTGTGTTTCATGAGCGAACTAAACATATTGAGGTGGATTGTCATTACATTCGTGACAAGTTCAAAGCAGGTCATGTTCAGCCTTGCTACATTCATTCTAGAAACCAATTGGCAGATCTCTTTACTAAAGTGGTTTCTGCTTCTCAGTATGTCTGTCCAAGCTGGGAGTTGTTACTTCTGCACAACTACTAGCTTGAGGGGGAGTATTGGAGCTAGCTCATATACTAAGGCTGCTACATTTGGAAAGCTGGAAATAAAACATCGCATTTTGGTAGTAGATATTAGTGGAAGATATTTTCATTGTACATTTTTCTGATGTATGAAGTTAGTTACTCAACTAACTATATAAGTCCTTGAGTTGAATGAGAATGAACGATGCTTTCATTTGCAATTATGTTATTCTCTATCTTTTTCTCTCTATTCTCTCATCAAGTTCAGAATCATCATTCATGGAGGACCAAAGAAATCATCATTTTCTAAATATTTCCACAACTCCATCAATGAAACTGGTAAAAGTAAATTTCCATAAACTATCTCCTTTTTGTGAAAGTATGAATTTAGACACTAGCTAGTAGTTTTCTACCATTGCAAAATATTTTAAATTTTCTGAGCATCCAAGAAAATAATTTTTATTGATATAATCATTTTTTAGAATCAATTTATGGTAGACTGGTAGTTGCCCACCCTATTTTCATGTTCACATTAAAAGGTGTCCTTTTTCAATTCATCTAAATAGGACTTTTCATTAAAAATGCAAAAGACTGTTCTTGCTTGTTTAATTTTCGTAAGTCAATAGGAAAATATATGTGACATATGTTTATAAGTCTCTCATACAATTCACAAATATTTTTACTGATTCTCTATTAATAATGGTCCTTTAACATCCCCAAAATTAGGTCATTATCAAGTCATCCATCTTAAGCTTTGAGGTTATAAAATTAATGTTGGGTCAATGTTAAAAATCAAAGTTAATCGAGAAAAAATTTAGATCAATTCATAACATTATAATATTTTAAAAATTATGACGGTAGTTAAGAACGCCTAAATAACTATCCTGATTTTTGGAAACATAAGAATCATATCCAACGTCATACCATCATCACTATATAAACCTTTTAATCATTCGAACAGATGTCCAACAATAAAACTTACAATCATAAATTATGAATATGAACTAGAAGGTCATTGTAGTTGCTTGGCAGATAAGATCATGAGATTAAGATAGATGCTGCTAAAGAAAGCATGAAAATTGTCAACAGTGAAAGTATAACAAGAAGTGCATGGTCGCATTAATTGTAAGAAAGGTGGTTCCTTTGTGAAGTGCGTAGTCGCATTAACTGTGAGAAAGGTGGTTCCAAAACAAAGGAAGAGACAATGGCAGCTCCAAAACTCCAAAGACATGAGATAATGAGATAAACCTTAACTAAGGGGAAGGATACCCACTAAACGAGTGGGAATACCAATATATGTATAGTCTCCTCATTCTAACAATGTAGAAAGCAAGGTGACATATATAAACCGTATAAATGGCAAGTGATACATTTACACCCCAGTGTAAATCACCTACTTTACACTCCCAGTAAAAACAAGAGATGCGGCATTATTTTTAAAACAAAAAAAAAATTGAGGTGAAAATCAACTAAACAATTGCAATTATCATTAAGCCCATTAGATGTTGCTTCTGCTATCGTTTTTGACTCTTGAGATCCCCCATCTCCCCCATCACATTCTCTCTTTCCCTCCACACCCCGTGGGTTCTTCTTCTTATTTGACTCTAGTCAGATGAGAGATTTGATTACAAAGTTTTCTATAATGTTCCTATCGTGTGTATTTTTGTGGTAAATATGGATCTGAATATGGAATCTAGGCGATGATTATTAAGAGAGGGGGTTGAGTGGGGGGTTTGCGAAACATTTCATTTGGAATATTCGAGCTTGAGGAGGGTTTGATTCTTATCTCTTTCCCTCTTTGGTGTCCCTACTTTTCCATTTCCAGATCTAAAAATCTAGATCATATCTTATTTGGGAATTACTTAAGTCCTAATTTCTCCGCCCTCTTTCTATCCTCATTTATATTATTCATATCAAAATTTTTAATTTTTATCTCGCATTTGAATTTTTGGGTTAGTCATAAGCCATACAAATCAGCAATTTCAGATCACTGCACCTGGAAAAAGAAACACAAATTCATTTTAATTAAACCACATATTTTATTCAGATGCATAGTCACTTGAAATCTTATTTGTAGATATGTAAATTATGCGTCGTATTTTGTTGCCCAATTGAAAATTCTCAACTCTCTCTATCTCTCCCAACATCCCCTCTCTCTCATCCATTGGTAACAGTGACGACAGGTATATATCTTTTCATATGAACAAAATATTAAAATACGAGTAGTATATTTCTATTGGGATATTTTCCCTTGCTCCAATATTAACGATTGACAAAGCAAAGGAGTGAAAATGGATAGAGAAGTAATTCCAAAAATAAATTTAATATTAGTTTCATAGAAAATAAAAGAATTAAGTATGTGGCCTAATCGTGTTGGTAGTGCAAAGTGTTTAATGTTTATATTGATTGTAAATGTAGCCTTTTCCCATATAAATCGATTTGAGATCGACCAATCTTAATTAAATGAAGGAGTTTCTAAGGGTTAATCTTAACGAATTACTCCATATATATATGAATATGAAGCCACAGCATCACGAGAAGCACCAGTGGTCTAGTGGTAGAATAGTACCCTGCCACGGTACAGACCCGGGTTCGATTCCCGGCTGGTGCAAATAAAGCTGTGATGATTATTGCGCCTGAGTGGCAAATTGGGTCTGCCACCATCGCATCCCTTTGGATGATAACAACGCGCATCTGAGCTTTACTGTCCACTCTTTTTTTAATGATAAATTAATATATATTTCTTCACTTTTTCCTCCACCTTTCTGCGTTTAGGTCCTTCGTAACTTCCAATTCTAATTCCCATGAGAATATGTATTGGATCCTTTCCTCACCAGCCAACTTTAATTATCAATAATTTTGATTTTGCATACTAACTTTTTATTAAAGACTTCTGTTTTAAGTATCCAATTGGACTAGATTTTAACTAAACAATGAAGTACAATTTTCTTGGCTTTCATCATTCTTTGGGGGCAAACATTTGGGAACAAAAATCCTCCCATGGTTCCTTTTTGGGGGGTGGGGGGTTGTTTGGGTAAGTAAGCACATTTCACATCATTAAGTGCAAAACTACATACATAATATCAACTTGGGGCATACCTAAGTGTCTAGGCCATATTTACACATTTTGAAACTTTCAATTTAAATTTGTCACTAATTCTATATATAATTTGATGATGTAATCATTTTTAGGACCTCTCGACTCTGCAAAGTTGCTTCTCTTGGCTTTGCTCCAAATAGCCTATTGTTCCTCTCTCCCCATAAAATGTAAATCAAAGATGTTATTATCATGGCCAAACATTTTTTCCTAATCTGCTTTCCTTTGCTCCGGGCATTAAGCCAATGCAAAGGTCTGTTGGCAAGAATATAACACTTGCTTTTCTGCATAATGTCTTTAAGAACTTCACCACTGTATTCATATTGTGTGGGGGGGGGGGGGGGGGCCCCACCCCTGCGCTACACTTATCTATCTTGCTCCACAGGATAGAAGTAGCATCTCAGTGGGCATTTGAAGGAATCTGGTAGTCACACCAGTTTTGTCCCTTTTTGAAACTATGATGGACCCAATGTACCCGTACAGAATCAATTTTTCTTGTCAAATCCCATACATACTCACCAATTGCTGTTGCATTCCCTTACTTAGCATTCTTAATTCCAAGACCACCCTTTGATTTTGGTCTACATACAATATCCGAGGTGAGTAGGGCAGTTTTCTCTGCTCATAAGAAACTCCTACTAAACTGAATAACTTGATCTATGACAGCCTTAGGTAAGAGAAAAATAGATGACCAGTACCCCATCATGCTCATCATGATTGAATTTATTAATAGAACTTCTGCTGCATAAGAGATGTAAGCCCAGCTCGGTAACAAGGTTTTAGGTCACAGTTATAGTATTTAGGAACCTAATGTTTGGACTAGCGTTTTAGGTAGCATTTAGCATTTCTAAGCAGCATTTCGAAAAACTAAATATTAGCTTTTGGCAATGAAAAATAGCAGTTTATCTTTTTTGATCTAAAAATATCTTTCCAAAATATTGTCTTTAGAAATTATCCACATCCTTTTATTTTATTTTATATTAATTAGTTAACCTAATAGTTAAATTTAATTAATATATTTTCTTCAACCACTCATCTTAATAACTATCTACTAACAGTTAAATTAAAACAACTATTCAGTGCCTAAATAGCTAACTTAGGTGAATAGGGCATTAATGTTCCCAAATATGGATGGGTCTTTACCACTTCACAAATAGGCATCAACAAATCTAATTAAGTTGTAGGTGCATGCATGTCATGAGATTATAGATCAATTCAGCCAAGCTAAAAAATTCCTAGTCACGACTCCCCTCGAGAGTTGAAGATAACAGTGGTCAGTAGCAGTTTAACAATTTTTTTGTTAGATCAAGGCAAAGGAATGCCAACCATTGTAGGCCTATCTAACATAGGTCGTCAATCGGCTAGATCAATCATAATAGCCCCACTTAGCATAAGACCATGAAATAAAGCTAAACCCCACAGATAAATTTAAAATTGTCAGAAACAGCTAAACATATGAAAACTGTCACAATGTTTCATGTTCTTTAGGTTTTGGATATGAGTAAACAATCGCCTTCGACAATCAAATTATCAAGGCCTGCATCCTTAGCACATTGAAGATTTTAGTAAATAAGCTTTCGCCACTTCAATTTTAGGACTCTGAGAATGGGGAACTCTATTTACTCTCGGCAAGGATAGTGTCACCATCAAAATTCATCTTCGAGGAACCCATATGAGGAGGACACCAGATACTTGGATGAATGACACTTTGAGCTTCTTCCCTCACCTTCAGCTCCCTGTAAGCTTTGATAGGTGGTTTTTCAATTATCACCATCCTCGTCGTCGTCATCTGTCATGGTGATGGTATGAAGAATAAAAGTGCTATTCAAAATACTATACTAAGACTAGCGTTGATGATGAATACTATAGAAACATGTAACAAGATACACTTCCCTTAGAGTTGTAGCTAAAAACATTACCATAAGGCGACACGTGGTTCACTTAAGTTGGAATATAATTAAATCATAAATCAAACCTATTGGTGCAAGGAAGGTTTTTGATTCCTACTTCCATTATTTGGTTCAGTTTAGGTCTGGATTGTGCGTCTCATTGATTACCATGCCCTAGGGTGAGGGATGAGGGATGAGGGAGGCTTGAATTTATCCAGACCTGATAAACATTATCCGGTGTATGATTTCAAATTAATAGCAACCAAATGTACGATGTAGGAAGAGACAATTCTATTCTTGTAATGGTCAACCAAGCTCGGCAGGTGCGAATGAATATAAATAGCAAGCTCTTTCACCACAGAAGCACCAGTGGTCTAGTGGTAGAATAGTACCCTGCCACGGTACAGACCCGGGTTCGATTCCCGGCTGGTGCAAAAAGAAGCGGTGATGATTATTGCGCCTGGCTGGCAAATTGGGTCTGCCTTCAACTCATCCTCCTTAGATGATAACAACGCGTATCTGAGCTTATCTTCACTCTTTTTTTTCTTTGTTTAGGCCCATTCGTAACGTCCAGTTCTAATTCCCTTGAGAATGCGTATTGGACCCTTTGCTCACAGTCAACTTTAATTATCAAGCATTAATTTTGATTTTCCATCAATATGGTGGTTTTAAAGAATCAATTTGTTGAAGATCCTCATACTAACTTTGTATTAAAGGCTTTTGTTTTAAGTATCCAATTGGACTCGATCTTTGACAAAAAAAATGAAGTACGATTTTCTTGGCTTTCATCATTCTTTGGGGGCAAAAACTTGGGAACAATTTTTTTGTCCCTTTTGGTTTTGTTTGGGTAAGTAAGCACATTTCATTTCATTAAGCGCAAAACTACATCCACAATATCAACTTAGGGCATATTCGGACCATATTTACGCATTTCAAAACTTTCAATTTAAATTTGTCACTAATTCTGTATATAATTTGATGTGTAATCATTCTCATAACCTCTTGACTCAGTAAAGCTAGTTCTCTTGGCTTTGCTCCAAATAGCCTACTGTTCCTCTCTCCGCATAAAACGTAGGTCAACGATGTTATTATCATGGCCAAACATGTTTTCCTAGTCCACTTTCCTTTGCTCCGGTGATTAAGCCAATGCAAAGGTCTGTTGGCAAGAGTACAACGCTTGCTTTTCTGCATAATGTCCTTAAGAACTTCACCACTATATTCATATTCGGAAAAAAGATGATCCCTGCACTACACTTATCTATCTTGCTTCACAGGATACAAGTAGCATCTTGAACCATCTTGCATCTCAGTGTGTATTTGAAGGAATCTGGTAGTCCCACCGGTATTGTCCCATTAAGAAACTATAAGGGAACCGATGTAGAGTTCATGGATTATAATACCACCCTGCTTTGAGTTTTATTCCTAATCACCACCTTGTTTAAAAATTGTACCAGCCTACCACTCTATTTTAAAAATAAGACTCACAGCACCACTCAGCAACCTGTAACCGCTCGAATTAATAGGGGTTTTTTTCCCCCTGCTAGCTTCACAGGGAAGGCAAACTCCATAATTAAATGCAAAAAATAGGTGCAAACAATGACCTCTCTGAATTTGATTCATCCTTCTTACAAGCCCACATTTTGATTGCACAATCACATGCTTCATACGAGCTCTCAAGAATGCCACAGTTCTTCACTATTGAATGCCATATTTCTTTACTCTTGCAAGCCAAATTCTTGCTACTTATCCTTCCAAGATTTGTAAAACCTTGCTAACAAAGACATTCGAAGCAAATCTACATCGCAAAATGAAGCAGTGGAGCTACTCTTCATAAAGAATATGACCAGAAGCAAGGTAAGGCATTTCATCCAACACCTTATGGGCATCATCTAAAGACAGTATTCAGGTACAAAAACTGACCACAAGGTGCTGATAAAGTAAGTGCAATTGAAGCCAAACACTGCTTCCTTCACATAACTTGAACCTGTTGTCAATGTTGCATTAATTTTAGGAATGGTGAGATTCGAATTTTAGGGGCCTTGAGGATAAAATTTGCTAAATTGTGGCCATGGTGGGATTCAAATTTTAGTGGAGAACTCAAATTCAATCTCAATTTTGGCAATTGGAGTACTACAAATGATTAATTTCTCTCTTAGGGTTTTGAATGAAGAGAAACTTTTTATTTAGGGAAGCTATGGGTTGATGTATCTGGAGAGTGAGAGGGAGCAATAGCATGTTTTCTCCTCATAAAAGCAAATAAAAAGTTCAAGAGTTTTTTTTTTTTTTGGCTAAGCAATAAAAAGTTAAAGTCACCTGTACAATGGGTGAAATGGTATTTTGGGTTATATTTTTAGAACACAAGGGTAGGCTGGAATAATTTTGAAATGAAGTGGTAGTGTGCAATAAAAACCAGAACCGGGTGGTAATATAATCCATGGACTCAACCAATATACCATAAAGAATAAGTTTTTCTTGTCAAATCCTATTCATACTTACCAATTGCTGTTACATTCCTTAGCATTCTTAATTCCAAGACCACCCTTTTATTTTGGTCTGCATACAATATCCTAGGTTAGTAGGGGAGTTTTATTTGCTTGAGTGGCTCCTCCCCATAAGAAACACCTACAAAACTGAATGACTTGATCTATGACAGCCTTAGGCAAGACAAAAATATAGGACCAGTATGGCAGTACCCCATCATGCTCATGGTCATCATGAGTGAATTTATAATCAGCTGAACTTGTCATGCATAAGTCAGCATTCTCCTAGCCCAAATTGCACCTTAGTAGTACTCTTTTCCACAAAGACTTGGCATTCAATTTTTGACAATTTATGAGGAGTAGGGAGTTCTCCTTGCTTAAATCTAGTAAATTGCAGGATTTTTTCCCCCTTTATTTCATTATTCACACCCGCAAGATGCTTCTGAAAGTGTTGGAGTATGAAAGTAGGTATTATCCAACATTGATAAAATTCAAAGAATACGATAGTGGGTGTTGCGACACATTGATAAAAATGAAGGATTTGAGCATGTATATAAGTTTATGAGTTACTCCACCCATTACCAATTGATTTTGGGTTGGAACCTCTTTTGAGCTTATATATATGACTCATTGTTTATAGCCCACTTGATAAAAAAAAATAAAAAAAATTTAACGTGGTATCAGAGTTGTCCTAACTAACTAGTTTTAACATAAAGTCTTCTAAAATATTCAAGCAAGATCTCTACCAATCTCATGTCTTCCCAGACATCGGTATAATATCACCGGCAAAGCGAAGATGTGTCATTTGCAAACTTTTACACCTTGGGTGGAAGGTAAAATCCTCACGCATCACAGCGAGGTTTTAACACCGAGAGAGGTTCTCCATACGAAGGACCAAAAGAAGAGGAGATGATGAGATACACAATACACAACCCAAATATCAGCGCCCACATTCCAGTCTGTTATGATGATGTGGCATAACAACATAACCAATTCTTGCAATAAGCTCCACCAATGTACATATAT
>JACYFF010031952.1:19179516-19206485 GCA_017589665.1 Selenicereus undatus | reverse complement strand
TATATATAACCTCATGTACAATAGTCTTCTCTCAATGTAACAGAATACAAGATTCTTTTCATCTCTCTTAGCATTCTTTCTTTCTCTCTCTCTCTTTCTCTCCTCACTGCCATTGATGAACTAGTTCGAGCTCAATCAACATGGTATCAGAGCAGTGCAAGCATTGTCAATTTTCTTTAATTCAATGAATCAGGTGATAACATCTCTATTCTTACTTCAATAAAATTTTCTTCCATTCGTTTTTTTTTTTTTGTATTTTGTATGCAAATTGGATTCTGCCTCTACAAAATTCTTGAACGAATTCTGCATAAATCCAATTCTTCTTGTCTAAGACACAATCAGTATGGCTGTAAACATGGATGTCAATGATCCAACACACGAACTCTTCTTGAATCCTTCAGACAATCCGAATAACATTCTTGCTAGTGAACTGATGAATGGAGAAAACTATGGTCATTGGAAAAAGGCCATGGAAGTGGCTTTGATTGCCAAGAATAAACTCGGTTTTACATTAGGGACCTGTTCCAAGCCTGCAACAGGTTCTCCATTGGAAGGACAATGGAATAGGTGCGACAAAATGGTGATTTCTTGGATTATTAATGCATTAGTTAAAGACATTGGACAGAGCCTTTTGTTTTCCTCTTCTGCAAATGCAGTTTGGGTGCAACTTGAATAGAGATCTGGAGAAGCTGATGGCTCAAGAATCTTTAAGATTCAAAGGGATCTTTGCACCATTTCACAAAGTAATTTGTCAGTGGCTGACTACTTCACTCAAATTAAGAAACTGTGGGATGACTATAATAGTCTGATCACCATTCCACTTTGCAACTGTGGCATTGAGTGTGCAAGCTTCAAAGCTGCACATAAGCCGATCCAAGACCAACAGCTTATGCAATTCTTGGCTAATCTCAATGAGGATTACAAGATAATTAGAGGAAGTATACTCATGATGAAACCTTTACCAAATATAGATCAGGTGTACAATTTAATTCAGCAAGAAGAGAAACAAAGGTCTTTGTCTGCTATATCACAGTTCAGTCATGGTTCTAGTGCCTTTCATGCCAAATCACATGGTCAAGAAGCTACAATTGTAGATCATACAACCATGATTACTCAGCACCATAGGACATTCAATCCCTCACAGAAGCCTGTACAAGCTGGAAATTATAACCCAAGCTATAATTCTAACAGCAGTTTTAAGAGCATGCCTAGAGGAGGAACTCAAGACAAGAGACAATTATTTTGTGATTACTACAAGATGTCAGGGCATACTGTTCACAAATTTTATAAAATTCATGGCTATCCTCCAGGGCACAAGTTCTACAAAGGAAGAAAAATGGCAGCTGTGGTTCAGTCATCATATGCAATTGTTAACAATGTTTCTGGTCACAACTATGAGACCTCTAATCTTCATGGCAACATAGTTACTACCCCTTATGTTCAGACCCTTACTCCATAACAGTACAGTCAGCTACTGCAAATCCTCAGCAAACACACAATTGAAACAACTATGACTCATAATGATTCTGTCAATGTTACTGGATTCATGGCAGGGAAGAGTTTCTGCTTCCTAACCACAATTGGCAACAACAATTGGATCTTAGACAGTGGGGCCAGTGATCACATTACTCATGATCTGTCCCTACTACATGATGTAAAGCCATTTCAAAAAAATTGCTATATTACAATGTCTAATGGTGAGAAAGCTCAAATTCTACATGTTGGATCAATGTTTTTGGGTCCTGACATCATATTGCGAGACATCTTACACGCTCCAGAATTTCAGTTTAATTTGCTTTCCATAAGAAAATTAACCAAACAGCTTTCAGCAAATATTATCTTCACTCCTAAGTGTTGTATTCTCAAGGACCAAGCTATGAAGAGGGAAGTTATACTTGGTAAGGAAAACAAAGGGCTCTATTGCATGAACAGGGAATAACAACATCTACAAGACAGGAGCATTCAATCTCAGGTTTTGCAGCCAAACACAGGAAGCATGAATAGAGTTATAGTGTGTTTTTCTAACCCAGAGTTGTGGCATTTTAGATTTGGCCATCTACCATTTGAGCAACTTCAACATCTTGAAATTCCTCAATGTAATAAAACCAGACATGGTGTATGTCAAATTTGTCCAATGGCAAAACTTCACAGAAGTTCATTCTCTTTGAGCAATACAAAGTCTATGTCTTGTTTTGAGCCCATTCATGTTGATATCTGGGGACTCTATCCCCACAAGACATACAATGGTTTTCAATATTGTTTGACCATAGTGGATGATTATTCAAGAGCCACATGGGTACACTTGATGGCACACAAGAGTAATGCTTTCCCTTTATAAAAGGCATTTGTTATTTTTGTTGAAAAACAGTTTGAAACTCACATCAAAATCAAAAGGTCTGATAATGGCATGGAGTTTAAAGACCTCTCAGTTGTGGAATTTTACAGAGAAAAGCGCATTATATATCAAACATCTTGTGTTGACACTCCACAACAGAATGGAGTAGTAGAAAGGAAGCATCAGCACCTATTACAAGTCACCAGGGAACTCATGTTTCAGTCCAAATTGCCTAGAAAGTATTAGGGGGAAGCCTTGCTTACTGTTGTTTATTTAATAAATAGAATGCCAACAAATGTGTTGCAAAATAGATCTCCCTTTGAGGTTCTTTACAAGACTAGACTATGTTGTGAACATTTGAACATTTTTGGGTGTCTTTGTTATGCTGCCACATTGAAAAGACACATAGACAAGTTGCAACCAAGGGCTCACCCTTGCATTTTCCTTAGATACCCTTATAACCAAAAGGCCTATAAGCTGCTTGACTTGGAGATAAATAAAACTTTCACTTCTAGAGATGTACATTTTCATGAAAATGTCTTCTCTTTCCAGCATATTCAACACTCATCTTCAACCCCTTTACCTCCTATCACTGAATGTATTCCAGAAACTAATATATTCTAGCAACCTGAGCCACATCTTTTCCCTCAAATGCCTACACCCGACACTATCAACATGTAGTCTGTTGAACAATCAACAACACCAACATCCCCTTTTTAGTCCACTGATTCTCCTCCTGCCTCTACTTCATCTCAAAATACATTACCAATTACAGCTCCAACAAGAAGGTCATCCAGATCACACCAACAACCCCATACCTCAAGGATTATTTTTGTGGTATGGTCCACTCATCACAGTTGCCAGTACAACATCATGCCTTAGTCTCCACCTTGACAAAATACACTGAACCTCAATCCTATGAGGAAGCCTCCAAGGAACCAAGATGGATCGAAGCATGCAGAAAGAAATTGATGCTCTAATAGCCAACCAAACCTAGGAATATGCTTACTTGCCACCAGGAAAAAAGGCAATTAGCAACAAATGGGTTTACAAAGTCAAACTCAAGTCAGATGGCACCTTGGAAAGACTTAAAGCAAGGCTTTTCATTAGAGGTTTTACTTAGAAATATGGAATTGATTACCAAGAGGTATTTTCCTCTGTTGTCAAAATGGCAACCATAAGAAGTATTACAACTTTGGCAGTCTCCAAAAGGCGGCCCTTATCTTCATGGAGACATTGATGAGGAGGTCCATATGGAGGTGCCAAAGGGAATTCCCAATCCTTCCAACAAGGTCTGCAAATTGAAAAAGTCACTCTATGGCCTGAAGCAAGCAAGCAGGCAATGGTTCAGCAAACTGAGTAGCACACTCATCTCTTTGGGATATCAACAATCTAAAAATGATTACTCACTATTTCTCAATAAGTCCTCTACACAAATTACACTCGTGGCCATCTATGTGGATGATATTATGATAACAGGATCAGATCCAATAGAGATCAACCACATCAAACGGCATCTGCATCAATGCTTTGGCATTAAAGACCTTGGACAACTCCATTACTCTCTTGGACTTAAGGTTAGCTACATTCCAGCAGGTGTGGTTTTATCTCAGAAGAAATTCACATTTGAGTTTCTCAAGGACAGTGGCTTGACTGACACAAGACCTGCCACCACTCCTTTACCACTTAACTGCAAACTAGCACCAGATGAAGGTGATCTTCTCAGTGATCCCACATACTACAGGACAATGATTAGAAAACTAAATTTCCTTGCAAACACTCGGCCTGATCTCAGCTTTACAGCCCAAACCCTAAGCCAGTTTATTTATAAACCTAGAACCTCCCCCCTGCAAGCATTATAGCACACCCTAAGGTACACTCAGTCTACAATAGGGAAAGGTATATTATTACAAGGATCAGACCATTTATCAATTCAAGCGTATTCAGACTCTGACTGCACAGCTTGTCCTTTTTCCAACAGGTCAATCACAGGATATATTGTAACACCCGGGATTTCATCCCCTCCGCTAAGCTTTTGTATACCGTTGTAAATTGAATAATGTCGCGGTAGGCTGCCTGAGTGTTGATTTTATTGAAAGAAATATTGTTATTCTCATGGTTAATAGCCCTTTTTTTTTTGGTATTAACGATTCCCGAATACGACTAGAACGTCGAACCTTGGGAATGATCCTACAATTTATTGAATCAAACCTCAATATAATCAAACAGCGATTAAACCAGTCGAAGATTATATTAACGGTTACGGATTAAGATTTGAAGGTCGATGATTGAATTTATGGCACAGCAGGCGATTGTTTTACCGGCAGACAAAAGAAAGAAAGAAATAAAGAAGAAAAAAATAATAAAAATTTAAGGTTTTTTTCAGGGAAGAGGAGAAGCATCGAGAAAAAGGGGGGGTGGTCTTCGACCCTACCCCGTGCCACGCCCAAACACACACACCGGAGAGGGTGAGGGAGGCCCAGCGGTATCGCCGGTAGCCGGCCGACTCACGCCTGGCCGTTCCCCTCGCCGATTGACGCCTAATTCGGGCCAGAGAGAGACAGAGTAGATGCAGGGGAAGAAAAAAAGGGTTAGGGTGGGGGAGGTCGTCGTGGGTCTCGGCGGCACCTCCACGACTCGTCTCTCAATGTAACAGAATACAAGATTCTTTTCATCTATCTTAGCATTCTCTCTCTCTCTCTCTCTCTCTCTCTCTCTCTCTCTCTCTCTCCTCACTGCCATTGATGAACTACTTCGAGCTCAATCAACAGGAGACAAGGGATCCCCTTCTTTAAGCCCACTCGTCAAATCAAAAAAACCTAAAGGAGATCCATTTACCGAGAATACTTTGTGGTGCTTAAGCATTGCAAGATCCAGCTAGTGAAAACATCAGGGAAGCCTAAAGTCCTCAACATATTTATTCACAAAATGCAACTCAAAAAATCACAAGCTTTTGTTATATCAAGCTTCATCATGATCCTAGGCGATACTCACTTCCTCATATAATTTTGCACTATATCTTGGCATAGGGTTACATTATGCAGAAATAGAATACTTCTTCCTTGGATGAAAGCTGTATGAGCGGGATTAATTAAAGTAGGCAACACCTTTTTCAATCTAGCACAAATCACTTCTGAAATGATTTTACATTAAACATGGCAACATGCTACTGGCCTGGTCACTTTACAAAATTGTCTTGGAAAAAAAAAAAAAGAAGAAGAGATTTGAGTTCTTGTAGGTACCACCTTCCGTCTCATGATACTTCTTATACGCAAAGTCTATATCATACTCCTAAGAGTACACACTCCCACAAGCCACGTCAACGTCATATATTAAAAATTATCTATATGACAAATACACGTTGGAAAAATGTATATACGTGGCAAGGTGAAGTATACACTCCTAGATGTATAATATACATTACCTCTTATGTGAGACGGCCTCACACAAGACTTACTACTCCCTCTTACTCCATATCAATTGCCGAAACCACAAACCAATCATTGAATCCAATAAAAGAAAACAACTGAAACTATAACGGTTAAATCAAGCAACCACATCTTCAGTTCGCCCCTCCAACAAAAATAAAATAAAAAAGTACAAATACCCGGCGCGTTGAAATGTCCGATTCACCCCTCCATTCTCCCTTCAATGGACAACGTGAATGGTCTCATCTACTAGTACTGAAGCACAACGAGGACCGCGAACAATAGCTCTGCATTGGAGTTTGGACACATCGCAAGTGAGATAGCTGATGTTTTCCAGCCTAAGCCACCAGCGGGGGCTGACGGCAAGGAGAAGCTGGGCCACTAGTGGCAGCGGTGGTGAAGCAGGTGGCACATGTGCTGGACTTTATTGTTGGACATAGAGGAGGAGGAGACCAACCAGAGGGTTACGGTAAGAGAGAACTCCTTCGTCGAGGTCTTATTTGCATGGGAGGAAATTATTTCGTTGATGGAGTAGCCACATTAATTAACTAAATTTGTATAATGAATGTTGGGTGTTAGCGTGTCCAAACTCCAAATGAGGTGATCTTGCGTTAGGCATCTATGATCTTATGCAAGTGTGGAAATGTAGAATTTCATTCTCACTGATAGAAAACACCCCAAAAACCAACTGTAGGGCAGGGGTCAAAATTCTGTGAAATGGTATTCATATAATTTTGCTTTTGGCCACTGTAAATCGATGATGGAATACGGCATGACAAATAAATGTTTAGAATGCTTTCAACAACAATGTAACAACTTGGAGAATACTTGAAATTAAGACTAGTAGGCAAACAACAATTGCAGGTTCTTAGAAGCAGTTTTATAGAAGCATTATTAAATTAATCAATCACACTACTTGCAGGTGTAAAGCTTTCTATACTTGAATCTCTACAGACCACCTAAAGCAAAACCCACACTAAATGACTATTGTCAATGCCATCTCCCGCAATTAACACTATTATAGTACAAGTCTATAATCACAACTACGTCCCAAACTTGGGGTGGACTCTGCTTTATATTCTTTGAGCTTAACGAGGCCAACAACAGCAATTCAAACCATAGAAGGGGGGGGGGGGGTTTCCTGCCATTTGTGTCCACAAAGGCATCCACTGGACACTAAGGGCAATTGCATGATTCTCAACTACATTCCAGACACATACAAAGCCTATCTCAAAAATGCACATAAACAATAGACGTGTACACACACCAGTCCCATGACACGACATAAAAATTGTGCCAAAATTGTGAAAGAATTAGAACTCAACATGAACATGAGAACATAGAAAAAAAAAATGAAACACGCGCTTGCACGCTGAGCTTCACGTTGTGTCCATGAATGCATGTGATTAATTAACATTTCTACGCAGGGGAGAGGAAACATTTACTATACATATTGATATAGGGGACAGGACAAAAAGGTTTTCCATTTATATACTAATACAAGTGAGGGAAATATATATTCACCGGGGGAAGTGAACCTTTGTTTGTATCAACAATCACTCCAATTATCTGCATCATCTTCTTCGTCGCTTCCAGCCATTGCCTGAATTAAGAAGTTACAATGGCATCATCGATCTCTTCACATACATTTATGGTATTTAATTATCCAATTACTTAGTTATACAAACCTGGCGGATGGTGCTGGCTTTCTCTATAATGGCGGCAACCTTCAAATTTGTTCTTGAACCTTGAATGCCTTGAATGTTTGGTCTGGCTGCGACTGCTCGTTTCAAACTGAAAGACTGAGTGGCAACAATGACTGTTAGTTTCATTGAGCAATTCCACTCCATCCAACACCATTCCTCTAGAGCATCGGCTGAGATGCAGTCCCCCCCCCCCCCAAAGGAAAAAGAACCCCATTTTAAGTTCCCTCCCCCATCCCCCACTTGCAACCACTTTACATGACATGACACGACATAAAAACAGGGAGCTGTATGTGTTTCTTTTTTTTAGGGGGGCGGGGGGCGGGCATTGTTTACATGTATTCAACCATTCTAAAGTAAAGAACCAACATAAATGCACACTGCAATGTGAGGGCTAACCTTGTTTCTTATTTGTTCCAATATCGAGTCTCTGTCTTCAGTCTTTGGTGCAACTGATGCAGTTGCTGTTTGTCCAACCTTTCTCAATTGCACCCGTGGAGATTCTGTCTCTTCAGGTTTCTGATAAACCTCTTGTTTAAATTTTTCAATTACCTTTCTCAATTGCACCGGTGGGGATTCTGTCTCTTCAGGTTTGCATTGAACCTCTGGTTTAACCCTTTCCGTTACCTTTCTCAACTGCACCCGCGGAGATTCTGCCTCTTCAGGTTTTTGTTCAACCTCTAGCTTGACCCTTTCCCTTGCCTTTCTCAATTGGACCCTCAAAGATTCTGTCTCTTCAGCTTTCTGTTCAGCTTCTGACTTGACCCTGTCCCCCACCTTTTTTAATTGTATCTGTTCCGATGTCAACTCTCTTTCAGTTTTCAAAGTTTGGGGTTTTACACTTTTCTCTACCTTTCTCAACCGCAACTGTCGCCGTGAAAACTCCCTCTCTTCAGATTTTGGTTCCACTGGTGGTTTAACCCTTTCCCTGACCTTTCTTAACTGCAGATGTTCAAGTGGAGATTCTCCCTCTTCTGCTTTTGACTCCATTGGTGGCTTAACCCTTTCCACCTTTCTTAACTGCAATTGTTCCAGGAAAGACTCTCCTCCCTCTGGTTTCGATTCCACTGATGGCTTAACCCTTTCTACCTTTCTCAGCTGCACAAGATTAAAATTGTCAGAAATACGTACAATTGGACCACTACAGTATATTCATGAAAGTGTGCCCAATAAAGTAAGGATAGAAACTAGCAAAGAATGATCACGAAGTCGAACCTTGCTTTTATCAATAGCGACAACCTCATCGATAAGAGGGTTCCTAGGTCTTGGAGGTTTCTTCTGCAGAGCACTATTTGTATATACACGTTGATCAGTTGGCAGTCCATCATAGGCACTCAACCATGTTCTCCGTGCCTCAGGAGCCATTAGACCTGGGGGTGCCTGCCAATCACAGTGCACTGGTGATGGCGGCAGGAAGTTAACATGAGAGTTCACTGCTTCTTGTTCTGTCACCAGGGGAATATGTTCAAGCTGACGATTTTGAACATCATTTTTGGCATCCACTTTAGCCTCCATCACAAGAGAATCATCCCCACAAGCGTGATTAGCTAATGATTCAGGTTCAACAAAATTCGTAGTACGCTGATAGGATTCTTCTGGTATCTGGGGGCCAGACAGAGACCTCGTGGTTGTCGGATTTGTCACTGATAATTCCTCTCTTTGAATTCCATTGATGCTATTCTCTAAAGAAACCATAGAAACTGAGGCCAGCGACGACTGCATATTGACCCTTTGTTCTGTTGAATCATTTGAACATACAGGTTGTCCCGAGCTGTTAGATGTATGACTAAAGGGATCAGTTTCATAATCATTTCCTGGTAGGGTCATTGGTTGAACTGGGCCACGTATGCATTGTGCCATCTGTCCTTCTGCAGCTGTAGAAGAGCTCTGGAACCTACTCAGTCTCCACTGCATTGGGGGCAAGGGAGGCAGCGGAGGTGAATCCAGGTTGATTTGCTGTTCAGCTGGAAGCACACCAAGGACAGGAAAACCTGGTGTTTGTATAGGCTGCCCTAAGTTCTCAACCATCTGGGTAGCTTGGTTAGAGCCACTAAGCATATTATTCTCTGAGAAGAATGAGGCACATTCTACCATGGGCTGTGTAAAGCTTCCCAATACATGCCCAGCTGATTGTGCTAGGAGCTTCCGCATTGAAGGCTGGCCATGATCATGTAAAGAAGCAGAATTTTCCTCACTGTATTCTGGAGTATGAATCTGCTGATTGGCAAGCAACCATTTAACCTGGGATTCGTCATCATGCAGATCCAATCCCTTCTGCCCAGGAATCATTGGTTCTGAAAGGTTTTGACTACGTGAAACCATCCTTTCTTCCATTCCTTCTGGCAGATGCATCAGGTGGGAGGAGGTGGAGTCTAGATCTTGGCACCCACTTTCAGAGATTATTGGGACTTCTATAACATCAGAATTAATAATACTCGGGGCATCTTCAGCTACTGTACTGTTGGGTGATATCAAGTCTGGATATCCATCAGATGACATGCTGCAAGTGCTGTAATATGGATTTACAGCAGCATCTAGAACAGGATTGACATTCTCCTGTGCAACTAGCTCTGCGCTAGGACACCTAACCAATTCGTCTTCATTTGGATGGTAGTTGTCGGTAACTGCAACTGATTGCTCTAGTACCTCTTCCAGGCACACAGATGAGGATGAAGGCAGAAGAGAGTTTTCATCAGAATAACCCTCAACATCAACTTGCCTGGAATCATTGGTGCTGGTCTCTCTATGCACCACCCTTCCCATACCATGAGGCTGATTTGAGTCACCTTCGGCTGCTGATATAGAGCAGAAGCTGTTAGGAAGCTTAGAAGGTCCATCAAATGGACATTTATCAAGTGAAAAGGCCTTGCTCTTATCATCATGCATGCTATTGCAATCACCAGTGGCGGTATCAGCCTGTACTGCTCGAGATTCATTTTTATCCAAATGTTCCACTATGTCAACAGCATCTGATTGACTACAGTAAACAGGAGTAACATGCTGACAAACATCTCTGTCAAACGCAACCTCATCAAGCGCAACTTTGCACTCCTCCCCGCCAGTGCAGACAGAGTTTTGTACCTCACTGGAATCGCTCCCGGCATATTGCTTCCCAGTTTCAGCAGGATGATGCTCAACCGCAGCAGCATCCGTTATCTCAGACAGAAGTCCCTGCAACCGGTCCTCAGTTTCTGAAGGATCTACTACAGGGAAGGAGTTTTCCATCATTGTTGAGCCACCGATCATTTCTCCATCAGCAGATCCAGAATGTAGCCCACCATTTGATTCAACTCCAGAAGAGACATCACCAGCTATAGCAGCCTCTAATGAACCATACTCAGCTATTCCTGCTGCATCAGTACCTACAGAAAGAGAGAATTCTGATGCACAAGTTTGCAGCCCACTAGACAAGGGTAACGGCAAATTTTCAGTTTGACTAACAATTGGAGCAGACAATACTGTATCTTCACCCTCAACATTTGCAAAGACCTCTTTAGAACTAGAATCTCCTTGAGAACTTGGAACAGCAGCTGCATCATAATCAGGGGGAGATGTATGATCAGGATTTGTCATTTCACATTGCTCTTGGTTGTTAAAGTTCCGTCTGGAATCTGGGGCATAATAACGATCATCTGAGTGCTCTTCAGTTAAAGTAATGCAGAAATCTAAATTGGAAGCACCACAAGTGGGTTTCACTATTTCTGGAGCATTGGGATCAGACACAGCGCTCACATCTGCCATGCCAAAGACACCACTATGTTCTACAACAGAACTGGCTGAATCAGCCTTTTTAGGTTCTATTTGAAGCAAAACATTCCCAGTAGTTTCTGAATCCGGCGAACTTCCAGAACATGCACTAGAACTGTGACTTGCCAAATCATGCATTGGTTGTTGGGCATCAGACCAATGCCCACTATCTATCCTCTCAGAAGCAACAATAGCTGTTCTGACAAAACAACCACTATTCGCTTGATTAGAGCACAACTCATCCAAGCCTGAGCTGGGCAGGGAATTCTCTCTCGGAGTAGCTTCCTCATCTACAGAGCGGATTGCCATATTTGGATCTGCAAGGATTGAATGGTTAGAAACACCCTCAACTAGCTTTTGCACAGTATTGGATATCTCATCAGCTTTAACTGTTAGAGCACTCCTCATTGTGCATGCTTCAGTTTTGTTGTTGGGCACATCATCAGATGTGAAATGATGTTCCAAAGCTATGCTGTCAGCAACTAAACTAGAGGGTGGGACAGAAGGAACGGCTGTGACTACTGCATTGAGATATGGTCTAGTCTGAGTCACAGAATTTACACTCATTGAGCGCGAAGAACTTTGTCTCTCTTTTAAGAAATTGTTACCATCTTCTGATGTAGAGGAGTTCCCAAGTGATTGAGAGTCCGAGAACAAACCATGGAGATCTCTCAGCCCTTCACTTGCATCAGAATCTACCACAATTGGTTTCAGATTCAAATAATGTTGGTTATTATTGCATTCAGAATCCGACTCGACTTCAGACTCCATAGTAGCAAGAGCATCCATGTAATTGTCAATTTCACTAGCAAAACCATCAGAATATCGACAATCATCATCGCTAAATTTTGATTTACTTTGTCTATCAGCAAATGCTCCTTCACTCTTCACCCTGTAAATAGCAGATGATATCTTACCATCATCACTATCATGGCTGAGACAAGGATCCACTACAGCTTCACTGTCAGTGACATCATCCAACTTGCCATCCCTAAAACCCCCCAAGAATGGTTTGACCACCATTTCGCTGATATCACGTGAAGAACGTGACGAACGTGATGGTTGCTTATGAGGACTATCGGTACCAATTTCAACTATTTCAAGACCTGATTCACAGCCATTGTCTGATGTCCAAGTCAGGGGCAAGGCGTCAATACAAACTTCATGAACAATTTTCTGCTCAGGAGAGCAAGAATCCAAAAAGTTCTCCATGTAACTTTTCCTCTTGTCTTGGTCAAACAAAGATCCAGTAAACTGCCTCTTCTTTAGCTTCACACGACGATCAGGATCATTGCCACCCGTTTCAATAAGCTCCTCCAAAAATAGCTGATGCAGTCTGCACTAAATTTCTCAAGGTCAAGTTTCATGTGTTGAAAATTGAAATCACTAGAATAAAATGCTGAAGAATGAAGGCTTCCATACTTGGCATGGGATGATGGAAAGGTTTCTGGAGTAGCTTCATTTCTCCAACGTGGCCCTCTCTTCTAAAACAATGCAACAACAGTTAGGCATGTAACATATACAAAGAAGATGGAGAATTCAGTCAAAATGGATGTAATAAGAAATTGAGCCCCTATTTGTGACATGATCAACCATATTCACACATCCAAAGTCACAGAACTAACAATAGTTTAACTGTTGCCTAAAACCAATATAGCCAAAGTACTGTTGGAATATTTTCATGAATGTTTTATCTATGGTGGGCCAACTGTTAGAAAAGACGAAGGAGAACGTCACAAGATGGAAAAATGAATAGTGGGTTTAAAAGAATACTCCAGGGAAGTTTTGATAACAAGCAGCTAAGCAAGGTAAGGTATCCAGAAACACATATTTGCTGGTGTAACATACCAGAAGAAAACTAACACATTATGCTTATGCCCTTCTTGATTTGCCATCCATGACCAATAACGACATGCTTAATAACCATCCTTCTCTATCCAAGTATCACAAGAAGCAAAACCACCAAATCCACTTGCAAGCTCACCTACCCAAATCCACATGAAAGATTCCATCCATCCCACCCCAAAAAGAGGAGCACCCGGGACCGGGGGGGGGGAGGGGGAGAAAGAGTATCAGACATCTTCACATGCCTGCTACTAATGCCATGAAATATCAATTCTTACATTCCTTCTTCCTATCCTGAGATAGTGCCAACAAATAGTGACAAGTGCTGCACGAAACGCTCCATCACCACTGTTCCATATCCAATCTCTACAATGTGTCATAACTAAAATGCATCACTTAAAACTTGTTCTGCAAGGCATCATTCCCATTTTTGTGTTTTCTTTTTAAAAAAAAATCTGTAGATAGGGTCACATTGTCAAACGTCCAGGATGCAGATGAGATGCATTCAGCATGTTAACACTGTGTCTCTATCATGTTGTTGGTTACTTCATGATTGCTTCTAATTAGAGCTGTCAAAGGTTTACCCAACTGGGAAAGCCAACCCAAACTCCTAGAATACTTTCAAATGTCTAATACATACTATATGCAGATGCACTTCCCCCCCCCCCCTCTCTTTTGTTTTAGGGCACCTTATTAGCTCATTTTCTGTTTGTCTTTGTTTCCGTTTGATACCTCCATATGTCTTAGGTCTAACAGTATGACCAATATATTAGTGGTATTATACAATTAACAAGTCTTCAATTAATGAGGCGGAAAACAAAAGAATAGCAAAAGTTCTTGCCAGGGTTGAATATTTTAAAGCTGAAACTGGAATGCCACAATGAATCTACTAGAACTAGCAATGCACTAATGATTCAGTCTGCCAGTTGAATGGTGCATTCTAATGTGAAACAAATCCAAGCCAAATGCACAGTCATGCAGAATGGGTAATGGTATTTCAATCAAATAGTGTGAAAGGTTTGAGATTGTGCATTAGAATCTCCTCTTGTCCCTACCTTCACTCTTCGAGCTCTCTTTTCCCGCTGGCCATCTAACTTTTTACCAGTCAATATTGCTTCTGCTTTGAAGAATGATGGATCTGTGAAGCGTTTCAAACATGCACCTGCCCCCGCAACATCAAACCTGTGGCATGATAAGTCATGCTTATCACTGCTCAATGATTTCATAAATCTATAGTGCAAAATTCATGACATAGAAAGATAGCTCACTTGTCCAGAAGGAAAAGCCGAGGAGGACCGCGACACTCCTCATAAGAGTCCATAACAAATCGAGGTAAATCACCTTGTGTAACCAGATTCTCATCCATTCGGGCATTACAATGCCAGTCAATACCTGCAACAAAGGTATATATCATAAGTCCCTTCTATCCTCTCAGATAATGCAGACTTTCAGCACTTGCAATATAGAAGGGTTTAAAAATAAAAAATCAAAACAGGGGAGCGAGGGGGAAGGGAGGGAGAGAGAGATAAAGAGAGAAAGAGAGAGAGAGAGAGAGAGAGATTAAGAGTGCAATTGACAATGAGATTGTCAACATTAATCTGTAATACATCCAAACAATTGAATTAAAATCCCTCAAAAAACCTGTCATTCACTGGCTTGCTTTCACACAGGAGGGAATAAACTCCTACGACAAGTGGTTAATCTAATACCAGTACATAAAGAGTAGATATCCAAAGCCACCAAATTGGAACAACTTTCAGGCCCATAGGATGATCAATCTTGGGATGAAGGCGTGGCAATTTTACCGGTATTCAATGTATATCCATTCCACCCGACTTGAAAAAGCGGGTGAAAATCCGAAATATGTGGATGATGGATGATGGTTTCACGGATTAGGTTGGACGCGGATGATCATCCATTCGACCCATCACCCGATCCATCACCCTCTTAGTCATCCACTCGTTTATCTCCTACTTGCTATTAGTTTACTTTTTATTTTTGTTCTTTAAATTTTACCCATTTTTTGAATGATTACATTGTTAATTTTATAATTTTTGTCAAAATTAATATGATAAATATGATATTTATTAATTTCTTACAACTAAAATATCTTCTTGAGGCTTTTCAAAAAGCAAAACTTATTTTTTCTCATAAATTTGCTAACATATTACACCTAAACTTTCATCACCCGTTTACAACCCGATCCACCCGTTTTCACCCATGGATGGTGGACAGATGGATTGGATTGAATTTTTGCAGATGATGGATCGATTGGATGACACGGAAGAAAGCGGATGATGATTCATCCGATCTGAACCCGGTCTATTGCCACCCCTTAAAAACAATTAAACAATGAAGAGAAGAAAAAGGCCTTCTGAACTCTTTTAGTTTTTTTATTTTTTCCTGGGCCGGGGGGGGGGGGGGGGTTGTCAAGAAAACTATCCAACTCATACTAATAAAGTAATACTTACAAGTTCACAATCATGTCAAAGTAGATGTCAGAATCGCCAAAAATTTTACTACAATGGTTGACAGCACTTTGTACTTCAGGTACTAACAAGTTTAGAATGATGTCACAATAGATCTCAGAATCGGCATTGCTTTTACTATGACAGTCAATGGGTACTAATGTTAAAATTAGCTGTCGTATAATATTCGACAATGCAAGAAAAATGTATAAAGATGCTCATCATGAACTTTCACCTGAGTTGTACAGAAAAGCTGTATGGCTGGTTTGGGAAAGAAGTGTCCTCTCTACTAAAGGAAACTCAGCTTCTAGTTGCTGGACTCTCGCAATCAGTCCGTGACCTCTTGCAGCTGTGGCCATAACTTCTTCATGTAAGTCATGGAATATCTCAGCAGCAAACCTTGAAATACAAAACAAAAAGATGATTAGATAACATGCATAACCACAACTACATGAAGCTAATGCATTAATGATAAGAGAGGCATTTTATCTCCAAATTAAGTTTAACTCGCAAACCAAGTTTAAGTGTTTAACTTGCAAAGGGGCATTTCATCTGCATAACCCTTTCAGCTCCATTGGACGTATCAATTTTGACCAAAAGGTCCAAAACACATTGAAGAGACACTCTTTGCATCGTTTCATCTGTGTCTCAATCATGCAATCCCAAGTGCTCTGCCTGACACTGGACTAGGAAATTGGGATAGCATAAATGCTTTCGACTTTTGAAGAGATGGCTACGCTTGGTAGATAGTCCCAGTTGATATCATTATGACCATGTTTTCAGTATGGAAGCTTGCAAACATGATTGGCCCTGTGATGCGCTGCTGCTCTGCCCCACCCCCAAATGCTGAATACTGTATCACTCTGTATGCACTCAGGTGCGTGTCTTTGCTTAGTTTTGCAGAAATCTTTTGAGATCAGGTTGACCAATGTGGACAAGTTTTGTTCAAATTTTTCTTAGAGCAAAGCCAACTACACATGCAAGCTGGGTTTTGAACCGGCCAATGTGACCCAAATCCCCCTTACCATAATTTCATATAAATAACTCATGTTATTAAAAGTGAAAAGCCTAGATCTCAACCTCTTATCTGCATCCCTCCATATCCTCTCTCTCTCTCTCTCTCTCTCTCTCATTTCATCATCTCTGAGGACTATCAGACTATGTTAGTAAAAGGCTAAAAGCCATTGAATTAATGTTGATTAATACTTGAAGGATATTGAAGAAAAATGACATGGAGATTCTGTTCCAAAACAAGGAAGATGTGTATTTTTTCCCCTTCTAGTTTCCTCTCTCGGCCTCTCCTCTTCGCTCTCGGTTCTAACTTTTATACCCATGGTTTGGTTGATCTTGCTCTTCTTTTTTTCTTCTTCTTTTAGAGTTTCTAAGCAGTTTTTGGAGTGGAGATAGAAGGGAAATGAAGTTTTCTAGTGTACTACCTTGGTTGGATTTGTCTCTCTACCATACCTATCTGAACACAGATCTGGGGCTGGCAACTGCTTTCTCTCTGCCAACATAACAATCAATTAAAAAAAAAAATCATAAATCTGGACACCAAACATCCGGGTCTAGACATCACCAAGCCAGGTTCGGTTCAAGTCATCCAGTGATGTCTGAATTGTAAATTCTGACAGTTTCAGAGCTTGTCTGAATTGTCATCCAATGATAAATTTGTAAATTTGTCCTTGGGGTAGAGCCCTACACAAACGCAGCATGCTCGTGCACCGGGCTACCCTTTTTTTTTCCATTCCATGCCCAAAGCCAGAGTGACCAAAGCCTGAAGACACATAATATATGCAACATCCACAATCTAACAACAAAAGATATGACGACCTTTTAAAACTTAATTCCTTCTTCCAAATCAAGATAAACATTGATAATGGATGCAAAAAAACAAAAAAAAGCCTTACCCACTAGTAAAGCATTAGAGTTACTACATGAAGTCTTTTAAGCAAACTAGGACCCATATTCCATAAGTGAAGTTCTGACTATTTTAATGAGTTAACTATTGCACCAAAAAAAAAAAAAAAAAACTATTGCGAACTTCCCTTGGAACCTTAGACATCACACAAAAAAATAAAATATACTCGCTCAACCCATTAAATATATCAAACTTCCAAAAGCAAAGTTGGGGGGTCATCTAATTCTCTATGTCCACAGATGAGGTGTTACTCTTCTATTCTGATAATCATTTTCTATTCTAATAAAAGAAATCCAACAACAATTTTGGGCTTTGTCCAAAGGAAAATTTGACAAGTTAAAAATGGGCCAAACTGATAGAGAGAGTAGATATGAGTTCCTCAAAGTTCTAGAGTGATTCAAACTACTATTGTAGCTCTCCGTTGACATGCTACCAAATGGACAATTGGGAGGAATCCTACAATGCCAGACAGAACATACAATACACACACAAACAAACATGAAGGAGAAACCTTTCAACAAAGCAGACAATGCGGCTACTTTTCACCTCTAAATCTATGCTAAGTAAAACTTCACATTTAATGGTCCTTTACTTCTTTTCTTCTCATGAAATAAAAGGTACTCATTAGTTCTCAATGAAGGGTTTAAAGAAAACAACATTTTTGCTTGCAAGGGTTCAGGGTACAAGGGTACATAATACATCCTCCCTAGTTCCTATTCCCTATCATATGAAGAGCCTCCTAGCATTTTTTCCTATGAGGGTTAAGGATACAAGGGTACATAATCCATCCTCCCTATTCCCAATCATATGAAGAGCCTCCTAAAGGAAACTTGTTTATTAGTTCTTTCAATAATAAAAATAGAATAAAATAAAAGAGAACCAAAGATAAGTTGCAATGCACATGGAGTCTCTAGCTCCAGCCTTGCAAGGGACCATTTCAGCATGCTTCCCTCATTTTCTATTGCATGAGTGCCACTAAAAAGTTCCTCTCTACATTAATCGTTCATCCTATGCGGAAAATTTTTGCAGAAATTATCGAATAATCTTTGGAGTTGCACAAGTAGCTGTGTTCGAAGACCACTGGCATCATGGAAGAATGTCTGCAAACCTAAACCATAGCTCCCATGGATTAAAAACATTGAGATTTGGAAGGAAGCCTTCATAGCCAAACAGGTATGGGCTGTGGGATGCAAGAAAGATATCATTTGGGTCAAAAGGATGAGTGAACATTACTTGAAAAGCTGTACTTGGTGGGATTACAAAACCTCTCCAGAGAATCTGAAGAATGTGTGCAGGATCGAAGATCTTATAAAGAAAGATTTTCAGCATAAGCAGAACACTCACTGGGATATCTCAGGTACTGAGCAGTATACCCAGGTAGCGGGGATGTAAGGTTTCTTGGTAGGTTGTACCGAGTGAATTGGGATAAGCGGGTGTAATAGGATTAGTAACCCTAAACAATCTATCCTTATGTGGCTGTTCATGCACTATAGAATTCAGTTTCTGGGTGGAATTGCTAAATTTTTGAATTCAGTGGACATCAAGCAAAATGAGCGATCAGGCTGAGGAAAAGCACGAGCATCTTCGTTTCCATTGAACAACTGCTACAGAGGTGAGGCATGAGGGACGTCATTTTCAGTCAGTTGCATATTATATTCAACCGCGGAGCTTGAGTCATATGTATAGACGATAGAGGGATTCTCCAAACTCAGGGACTGAAGAAACTTAACATGATTTTGCTGGCTTTTGTTGTTGCTTTGCCCTACTTCACGTGGCTTGCAAGGACTGAAGCAGTTTACCAAGGAAGAGTTCCGTGTGCTCTTAATATTGTAGACAGTAAGAGGTGCTTACTCATACATTTGATTTTGTATCAAAAAACAAATGTAAATTGGAAGGAAAACTACAAAATAGGGTCATCATGTACACCTCAATTATCCTCGGTGATAATGATAAGCTCTTTGGTTCCCCCCCACCCCCAAAAAAAAGAAAAAAAATCCTTAGAACATCCTCATATCCGCATCTTATTAACAATTTGATGCTTATGCAATAAACCATAAAGCACAGCAACCTTACAACCGTCCTATGATGGAATGGAGTGGCTTGAAATTTTCATCAATACAGCCTGTGCAATTCAGGGATACAGCTATTGGGCCTTCCCCCTCCCCCAAACATTGTGCCTAAGCGGGCCTCTAGGATATGGATTTGGATTTGGAGTTTGCCCAATGTGCAATGCTTCAGACCACATTTACACTCTACCCAGATCAATCAACTAATTCTTTCAGCTTTGCGTATCAACTACAAATACAAAGGCTTTCTTCCTATGAAATTCAATGAACTGGAGAAAAACCTGAGCACAAAAACAGAAGTTCTTTTCTCCATGGTTCCTATGTTCCTAGGATTTCAGGAAATGCAGTTGGTCAAACTTACTTAACACTAAACCTAATCTAGCAAATTGAACGTAAATCAAAAGTTAATTGAATAAAATACTCCATCAAACAATAACACAGCAAACATAGGAAGATAAGCGTTGATGTAAATGCAAATACTTATATCAAATTAAGGAATTGCATTTCAGGGCAATGTATGAAACGAGCATAAACAGAAAAATCTCCATTCAAGCAGATCTCAATCACTCATGAATCCAGAAACATCCTTCAAGTCCATAATCAACTAAATTAGGGCCAATTAACTCAAACCCAAGCCCTAAACATTCTTCATTGTGAAAGAGAGATAAACAGAAAGAAGAAGAGAGAGAAATTAACTGAGCTAAGTCACCGAGCTGGCGAAGGACACCAACAAGGCCGGCCATGGCAACACCTTCAAGAAGAGCTTCAGGATCATCTTTATCGGCAACTTTGTACAAGTCTGGATCTGCCAAGCTATACTCATTCCTTATCTGGTACCTGCTCAATGGCATTCTCTCTCTCTCTCAAAATCTGATTCTCACAAACCCTACCTCTACTTCTTCGTTGTCTTCCTCCTCCTCTTCTCTCTCTTCTCTGCGATGATGAATTGGCGAATCGATCCTTCGATGTTTTCAAGTTTCAAGGCTTCAATCATCAAAAATTCGATTGGATGCCGTCAAATGTTACTCAGGAGTGGGAAGAGAGAGAAAACGTCGGAAAAAATGAGAAGACTGAACGAGTGACAGTAAATGGACAGAGTTGGCTAAATTTTTGCTCAGAAAATCAATGAAATGGGTTAAAAAGTGTGAATGAAGTACGGGGAGCCACAGAGACTAGAACCCGGGGGGGGGGGGGGGGAGAGAGGGGGAAACCTAGCCATTTTTTATGGTCCTTTTTTCATTATGGTCCTTTTTTCATTCATGCCTGCATGATTCCATGCGACCCAATATGTCAATTTCGCAGACAAGTTCCCATGGATAAAAATGATTGCCGACACAGGTAGCTTAATGGCACCATCAAGTTTATGGATGATATAAGTGGAAGGAAACTCATAAGATTGTAGAACAATATATTTGGATTGAAAATTTGCGAAAGTTACATGTGTCTTTTGGACTATATGAAATGAGAGAAATGTAATTGTATTCGTGAGGAAAATCTTCAATTTAAAATGAGTCATTATCCGAGTGGAATAAACAAATGCAGAATGGCAAACAAGGAGTAGATCCAATGGAAAAGAGCCCCTTATGCAATATTAGACTGCAAATATAACCGAAATGGATAGAATAAGCTCTCTGTAGAATTTGTTAAATTCAGATTTGGTGGTTCAATAATTAGGACATAAAAGCAGCTAAAAGGCTTGCTATTTGAGATTAGAAAGGAAGCCTTTTTCAAGAGTTTCCAAATTGGCAAGGGCATCAACTTCAGTTCTATATTTGTTTTGTGCATATGATCACAAAGGTCAATGTAGGTCGAACTTGAATCCAGATTTTTAGCAACAACTTTCAAAGACTTTACCACCTATATTACCTGACACCTTCACAATTTTAGTTGTTGTAACACAACACTTGGAAATGATTGGTTCAACAATTGGAATGTTTGTCATTCACACTGGGACCATGGCAATGGATGTGCACATTGGTGAAAGGGGTTAACATCACTATTACCTCTGCTTTGATTTTGCTCATCCATTGTCTCCATTGTTGAAACTACATCCTCCCTTTATTTTATTTTATAAATTCAAGTACAACTCTGAGTAAGAGAATTGAATCACTCAATCCCATATTCTCTTCCTTTGTCCCTACCACCCTCCTTGCAAATCAACCAACCAAGGAAGTCCATTGCCGGCAAATTCTATGCTAGAAATAGTTGTTTCTTATCGTTTAATCTGTTTATTGGTTAGTTAGTTGTTTTTCTTCTTCTTCTTCTTTTTATTAGGTGCAATTTGAACTGTGCCTCTAATTCAGCTTGCTCGAAGATCAATTTGGTTTCAACATGCATTTCAACTTTTTGGTTTTTGCACGTCTCACATGTAATGCAATTATTCCTCAATTATGAGATTAGAGGATCATATTATTTGAATTTGTCTCAACAATTGTGGGCGAGTTTTACAGTTGATTTTGTTTTTGCTTTCTATGTGTTTATTTGTTTTTGTGTGGAATGAGTTCTTTGAAAATACCAACCAGGTTTCCAATGGCTACTAATTCTTTAGGTACAACTTTTTATATCACCGGAGTATCTTCTTCACAAAATGTATACTAGATTAATAAATCTACTTTCAAAACAATGTCATTGATATGTCAATCTTTTCTCTATGCTATAGTGATGGAAAACAATGCTTTGAATGAGAAACTGCATGTTCAGTACGTTTGCAGTTAGATTTTTAGGGTCAAGACTTATCTTTAATATTCAAGATTGTATTTCTTTTGAGTTGGATTTGTATTATAGATGTCACGCAACTTATTGATATTAACGAATTTATTCCTTTCCTAGTTTTGTTAAAAACAATTATTTTCTTTATTTTTCATTTGGAGCTATATCTTAGAAGTATTATTGATAAACTCTTCGAATATAAATTTGAGTAAATGTGTACTATCTTGATTCATGTGAGTCTATGCCTTTAAACTAAACCAACCACGCATATGAGGAATAAGAAATTATCCCTATATTTTTTTAATTCTTAATTTTATTATATTTTGACATTGTTGCACAAGACAACACTTAAAGTATATTGTGTTATTCTCTATTTTTTATTTTTTATTTGGGCTTGTTTTTTCCTAGCAGGATAAGCAGAGCGTACATTTGCAAGTAGAATTTAGAGCATATGGAGAGGGGGGCATTGGTATAATCCAAGCCTACGGGCCTCTCATACCCTACCTTTAAAAAAAAAACCCTTTTGGCATATATAATTGTAACAGGTCATTTATCATCTAGAAATTTCATTATGGTGTCTTTAGAATATCATTCAAGGCCACTCGGACAAAGATAAAAAGGTAACAAATGAGATTAGGGCACTGATATGTACATGATTAAAAACGTGCATATGGGCAACAAAATTGTGATTCAAACTTTAAAGAAGATATCAATCCAACATGATCTCTATAGATCATTTAACTTAAAAAAATCCGAATGGTATTGAGGAAGCACTTGACAATGTTGGAAGGAAGGTTTCAGAAGCCATGAATGCAGTTCCTTTTTTTTGTCCTTTTTTTCTTGGTTTATTATTAAGGCAAAAGGCTAGATAAGAGTACAAATAAATATTAAAAAACTCAAAAATAAGTAATGTATGTCTCTCCTACCCCGCCTCCTCATTTCTCCTTAACAATTACTATTAGCAAAAAGCAAAGGGCTACGATCATCTCCAAAAGCAAAAAAAGGACCAAATTCTAGGGGATGTCAAATTTACCTATGCATCCAATCCATTGCCATTGATTATCCAACAATCAGTTCTTTGGTTAGTCTAGGGAATGCAATTCTTTGTGAACCTTACAAACAAGATGAAGGTTTAGAAGCATTGAAACAAATGCATCTCGGCAAGGCTCCTAGCCTAGATGACTTTAATCCCTTCTTTTATCATAAATTTTAGGTTTTGTAGGAAATATGTGTCTTCTACGGTGCTTGTAATTCTCAATGGAGAACCCATGCTAGACAATCTTATTCATACAAACCTTTCCTTGATACCCAAAAAATAGAACCCAAGTTCTATGACTAATTTTCGACCAATCAGCTTATGTAATGTGGTGTATAATGTAGTCACCAAAGTAGTAGCAAACCATTTGAAAATCATACTCTCGGATATTATTTTTAAAAATCAGAGTCCTTTTACCCAAGGAAGATTGATTTTAGATAATAGATTGGTCGCTTTTGAGATTTTTCATTCTATGAATGGGTTTGTCGAGGTGACTGGTAGCATGAGCTTAAAGCTTGATATGGTTAAGGCTTGTGACTGAGTTGAAAGGATTTTTCTTAGAAGGATTATGCACAAACTAGGATATGACTGAGTTAATTTGATGATGAAGTATGTGAAGAGTTTTACTCTGATTTTTACAATTAACAGAGAGGCTCAGGGATACTTCAAACCTTCTCGAGGACTTTGCCAAGGCGACCCCTGCCACCATATCTATTTGTATTTTGTACCGAAGGTTTTTAAAGGTTGATTAATTAGGCTACTAGGGAGGGTCGCATTGAGGGTCAAAAAGTTATTGTGCTCATCATATTTCTAGCCTATTAATTGTCAACTGTTATGTTATTTTTTTTAAGGCAAGTGTTGAGCAGGCTTGTTGCGCCAAGGATATTCTCATTTGTCATGAGAGGGCTTAATGTTAGAAGTTCAAACCTCAACAAGACCAATGTTTGTTTTGCCAAAGGTATTTACCCTGTTAATCGAGTACAAATTGTTGACACTGTAGGTATTCAAGAAGTGGTATCTCATAGTATGTATCTAGGCGTTTCTACTTTTCTAGTCATTTAGAACAATTGCCTTTTGTTTTTATTAAAAACAAAGTGGCTAAACAGTTGAATAATTGGCTGGATAGACTAATTTCATGGGCGGGTAGGAAAGTGCTGCTAAAGGTTGTGGCCCAAGTAATTTTTGCTTTATGTAATGAGTGTTTTTAAACTGCCAGTGGATTTGTATCTATCAATTCAATCCGCTATCAGTCATTTTTAGTGGAGAAATGACATCACAAATTGATTGGGTTTCTTCTGGGTAGTCCATTGGATTAACAAAAGCAAGTTGTGTGGACAAAAGGATGACAGGAGGTTGGGTTCTCATGATTTAGAGATATTTAATGAAGTTATGCTTGTAGAACAATTTTGGAGATTGTTGTAGTAGTCTAACTCTCTGATTGCTCAAATCCTGAAATCAAAATATTTTCCAAATAATGACATAATACAGGCTAAACTTGGTTGTTGCCCCAACTTTACTCGGTGTGGTATTTTAGGTTCCAAAAAGGTTATTAAGACGGGTTCTTAGTGGCTGGTTGGTAGGGGTTGTTGAGTGTTTGGACACCAAAATGGATATCGAAACCTGCTTCTTTTCGAGTTATTTCACCTATTAAAATGGGATTATTGCTTCTAACTTGGATGTTGGCCACCTAGAATTATGAGGAAAGTTTTTTTCCATGTGATTCATCATAATTCTTAAAATTCCTATGTCACAAGGTTGGCCTGTCGATGAGGGAATTTGGCATTTTATTGTATCTAGTGATTTTAGTATTAAGTCAGCTTATTATTTGATCAGGGATGCCAAAGCTGCTGAGTCTCAATTGTCAACATCCAATGGAAAGAATCGTCTATGAAAACAGCTGCATAAACTGATGGTTCCCCCTAGGATTAGAATGTTTAGATAGAAACTATGTGTAGGGTTATTGGTTCAAAAGTGAAATTGGCAAAGAACTTTCAGGGCATAAACATGAAGTGTGACATATGTGATGACATTAAATGAGCACATCTTCTTTTGTGTCCAATGGCTCATGAGGTGTCGACTAGTTGTGACTTCAATGTGATGGTAGATTAGCACATTAGACGTTCTCTGAAACATCAACTAAATATTTTATGTGACAAGCGTGAGGCATTGAAATTGGGTAATATTTTGGCTATTATGTGCAAACAATGGAAAATAAGAAATCGGTTCATGTTTTGAAAGTTTTGCTCTTTACTTTGCCAAAAGTTTTAGAGAGACGCAAACAAAACTCTAACCTAAAAATGAGAAGCATTGGTCACATTGGTAGCCACCTTCTACTAGCCTATGGAAAATAAATTTTGGTGCAAGGTAGTTACTTGGCTTCAGGCATGGGTATCGCTTTGTGATTAGACACTTTGAGGGAAATGGTGTAGCTATAAGATTTAGTCAAGGTCTCAGGTTTTCTAATCTATTAGTGGAGGAAGCAAAGGTATGCATCTTTGCTTTGAGAAAAGCCTGGGAAGCTAAATGGACACCAAAGCGTTATAGTGGAACGCGACAATTTGTCTCTAATCAACAAGCTTAAAAGTAGAAGTCATCTTAGTTATTGCTCAAGCCTTTTTATTGATGAAGTTATTGAACTGTCAAACTTTTTTTATTTCATTTCTTGGTTTTTTGCTAAGTATGAAGGAAATAGGGTAGCTGATGCTCTTACTTATCTTCAACCTTTGTAGTTGGGTGACAGACTTGGATAGATGAGTGTACTGAGTTAGCTTTACATCTGGTTATCGATGACTAGTGTATGTTTTCTATTTCAAATGAAATATGAACCCTTCCTGCGTTTTCGATTAAGAAAAACCAATACTACAACATCCTCATCCACTACATCTGTAGAAGATGTTAAGTAACATTAAAATGAACATACTAAAGCCAAGGTCATCGATGGACCAATATCAGTTCTTGGCGTTAGCTCCTTGTGCTTCTAATTCAATTGGCTTCTAAAACTTTAGGTATAATGCGGAAACATCTATAAAGAATTACGAGCATGAGCCTATTGTTTCCATTGGTAAATAAAATTGGTAAAATGGAAGGATTAGTAAGGATTGACAATGATTGTAAAACATTGACATTTTTTAAGGATGACTGGCAAGGATTGGTAGTGACTAAAAAGGGTTGGGAAGAGGCATGATTGATTTTTTTTTTTTTAAGGAGTGGGAATAAATGAAAAAAATGGTAATGATTAGGAAGGACTGAGACTTTTCTTTTTTAATATGAAAGGTAAGGACTGGTGAACGATTGAAAATGATTCGTAAATACTTATTTACCAATGAAAAGAACGGACCCTAAGTGTCAAAGTCCAGATCAAATCATTCAAATGCAGCTCCACTATAGAGGTTTGATCCATAGACATTTTTTTATTAAAAGGTTTTCTAAAATGGATTCCTTGAACTTGCACTTATGCCTCGTTTGGTTTGATATAATTAAAGTGTTAATGCAATCAATAATGCAAAAATGATTTCATTATCATGTTTGGTTACAGTTAAGCAATGCAATCAATTTACATTGCAATCACATCTACTTCAACCTACGAAATTAGCATTACTTAACAATTTACTAAGCAATTTTGATTACATTCATTATACAACCAAAGTTTAGCTTACTTAGACTCTCCAACATTGTATGGGCAATGGCTCACTGTCCCTTTCTGTACTATGCTCT
>JACYFF010031952.1:19134976-19172363 GCA_017589665.1 Selenicereus undatus | reverse complement strand
GTTGGAAACTTGAATGGAAACCTTGGTCTACCCCCTATTCAAGTGTGATAGGCTGTACATAAGTGTGTTGCTTCCTACTAGCTGAAGGAAGGGGGATGCTGCTAGCCAAGTTCATCAGCCTAGGCCAGGGTGGACTAGTGGTGGAACTGGGTAGCAGCTCACTCCTGATTAAGCCCCACCTTATATTATTTTGTTTGTATGTGTGCCACGTGCATGGTGTTGTCTTAACTATAGTCTTCAATTACATCAAGGCTTTCCCTTTGGTTTTAAAATCTCCAAGTTAAGTGGTCTTGTGAGTTGTTATCCTAAATGTTTTGGTTGAGTCCTTGTAAAAATTATTTGATTTAGAATAGTCTGTAAGTGCAGGTTACTTGATTTGATATGTAAGCTATTTAAATACACTTGAAAGCAAACATAAAAGAGTCTATTTGGCTAAAAGTTCAATTCAGTCTTTTATTCTCAGGCAACCCGACTCAGTCAAAGTGATTACAGGACATTCCGTATTTTGAATCGAATTTAGGAGTATGCTTTTGACATAATCTATTTGTGACTGTTTTTGGTTGGTTGATGAGATTGGGAGCCTTTTTGTGGATCTTTTTGAGACTCAATTGCTCCTAGCTTCTTGTAACCGAAGCTAGACAAACCAAATTTCAATGGATCCCTCCATGTGCAAGGGGTGTATGTATTTTGTTTTGGTTGATAGCGACTTTGAGGGTGTTTAATGCTGCCAATTGCTTCAAAAAGTACTCAATTTAGCCCATTTACATGAACCTAATCTCAAATGAGTTGAATGGGATTTAGAATCTTAAAAATGTTGTCGTTTACCCATTTATCATGTATTTGTCCGAGAGAATTGTGAAAGCATGGGGTTTAATCAAGCCGATCTTTGTTTTGGGGTTGTAGTTCTTGTGGATTATGGACAATGGTTATATTATGATGATATGTTGAAGTCAAAAGATTAATTTATAGTGCTCGATAATCATATTTTAGTGAAGATGTCAAGCGAGTAAATAGGTAATTGAATAACTTGAATTTAACTGGTTTATATTAAATGGGTTAATGGATAAATTTCAGGTTAGCCCATTTAAAAAATAAATCCGTTTAATGAATGAGTTACGTTCAGATCAAGGATTGCTCAAACCGTTTAAGTTTAACACGAATATAAACTCAATCCAACCTGACCTGTTTGACAGCCCTACTAATTATATGAACTCAAGCTAGGGACCAGACAAGGATAGGAGTCCCATGACTTTGGGAGGTCCCGAGGATACAAAAAACTTGTGAGTTATTTTACTCGCTTAAAGAGAGCATTAACTTATGAATCCAATGCCCCGAAAGTTATTTTTCTTACCTGTTATGAGTTGGAAACTACCAGTTTCTTAATTATTCTATTAAATAAAAAAACAAACTTCTGTATGTGAAATACGTTTTACTATGGCTCAGCTTGATATAAATTGAAGTTTTAACCCCTCTTGGTTGCTATTTCTGCTTTGATACTAAAACAAATTAAGTCGATAATCCAAGTGAATGTCTTTGGTGATCAGTGTTAAACTTAGACCCTGAATGACCTACGTCCCCCATTCATGGGTGTTTTGGACATGCATGCTTAATATGTTACGTGGAGGTATGGTGTGACTGCTACTTAAAGTACTGTATGCAATTGTTTTCATTTTTTGGGATTTGAAGTATCCAATGAGCACATGGTAGCTTACCCCCACTCTCTTTTCCTTTTTCCCCAGGTTCTTGAAAAGGCATGTGGAATTTATTAGTTCATTGAATTGATTTTTCTTAGCTGCCTGGTTAATAGGTGCTAAGGGAAATACACACACACACACACACACACAAACAAAGATACATGAGATTAATGATTTAATGTGATGTATTTATAAGTCTTCAGGGAAAATGTGACTTTGATTATTGAATCCATGTATTATATGTGGTCTAGCGATTGCTCTAAATGGTTGTGGGGGCAAACCATCTGGATAGTCATTTGTTTTCATTTGCTGGGAGTTGAATGTTTCGGGATGTAACCCTGTATGCTTCGGATGCGTAGCCCTTTAAGTTGTAAATTGATTTATTTAAGTTCTATTTAAATTAATAGTTTCCCTACTCCAGGTATGTGGCCTGTAGAGTTGTAATCTTCAGCGTGCCACCGTCGAGCTAGTTTAGATTTGTCCTTTATGTTTTTATCATTATAGGGGCCAAATGTAAGGCCATAATTGAAACCTAAGTCATGGTCAGTTTTTAGGTGGAACCCTATCCGGTTCTTCCAAAATTTTAGAAATCACTAACATCTCTAGCCCTAAGAGGTAGGGGTGTTACAGGTGTTCTTATATGGGATCCCATTGCTTTTTAAATATAAATCCAATTCAGATTTTTGTGAAGTAGGCATACCCTTCTTGATCTGTTTGTGATATATATCTTCCGTGTTCCTCTTTCTACTTCATCTACCACCTTTAGAAGTGACAGTAGATGTATAGAAATACTAGGAATAATAGGACTATAACCTTCACTTGTATGCTTGAACGTTTACTTTTATTCATAAAATAAAGCATAACAAGTATCCTTAACCAAATCAACCTTCTCATAACATTAAAATCATAAATTGTAATACAACATCATTCCAACATATTCAATTTATATCCAGGATCTAAAACACAAGCAACTTCCATGGTGCCATGAATTATATCCTAATGTTTCTCCCATTTATCAAGAGTGTTTCTTGCCATGATTTTGATAATCAAATCTAAATTAAAAAGCCACTCATTCAAAGCAAGCCTAACGACAAACACTTGAGGAAAATACACATCTACTGTGGGGTACTTAATGCTTGAAAACAGTTAAGTCACGTCATAAAAATTCTCAACTTTTACAAACATCTAAAGCTTTATCCTATTCTTTATCATTAGGCAAACATTATAGTTACTTTCCTTTTTGGCCAACTTTTGAAAAGGTTCCATATATGTAAAAGCCGTTTGAAGCATCAAGTATGCTGAATTCCATCTTGTTTTGTGATCAAGTTTCAACTATTTGGAATAAGCTACACTTAAGCTATCATGAACTTGGTTAAAAGTTTCCTCTCTTTTAGGTGTTTTTCCCCAATATACTACATTATCACCTATCTTTTCAATTGAGCCCTCAACGTTACATGCCATCCTTAGAAATGAAATTAAGAATATGTGCACAACAATGCATATGGAAGAACTTATCCATCAAAGGTAGTACCCTTATATCCTTTCTATCTTTAAGAATGCTGATTACAATATCACTGGAAGAATAATTATCATCCCTGAGAGAGGATAACTTTCTATTGAGGTTCCATTGGGAAAAAATGGAAAAAAAATACACTTTAATGACTCTTCAGCATTAGCCTTTGCGGTATAAGGACATAGAACATATGAATACCTAGTAAGGACCCCCCAAAAAAAGAAAAATGAGCTTTATTTCCCTAAAAAAACATAAATCATGAGATAAGCAATAAATACAACAATAATAAAAGAAAGAAGCAATATCTAAAAGTCTGACTTTGTAAAGCACACGAATTTTCAACCCAGTGAGCGGTGATGGCTATAAAACTATGCATTTGGTTTTGAGAAGTCCATATCTATAGTGATATCCACTTTGCTTCTGACACTTCCCTACAATTTCATTGTTTTGCATTTTCATTTCCAAACACTTTGAATATATCATTCTGGAGAGTCTTCCTTGATATCATCTTAAAGAAGAGTTGAGAGCCATTGAATACTCGCTAAACCCAACATATTTTACAATACTTAGAGGGTATTCAGGCATTATGACCGTACTAGAAAGCTCCTTGCTCAGTCATGTTAGAAAAAGGGGGTTGAATGTGGTACAGGATAAACCAAGTAAATCGTGAAATGGAACACTTTCCTTAAGACTTATTTGTTGCACCACAAATAATCTTAGGGATAATCTACTTGGTAAAGCAAGTGTTTGTTTCAAGGTTAGCTCAAAGGTTAATCGATGAGGGTACTGCAGTCACTCACATTGATTTTTTTTTTTTTCGTGTGATTGTGATTTCACTCCTCTTTATAGAGAAGAGTGATCATGCTTGAAAAGGCACAAAAAATGGATAGGATAGGGTGGGTAAATCTTAAAGAGGTAGCATGCTTATCCACCTTTTCACCGAAAAGATTGGATAAGGTGGGTAAACTTGAAGAGGCACCATGCTTATCAACCTTTTCGGATAAGCACTATAAAAATCTGCCACTTTTATTTTATTATTGGAAAATTCCAACATTCTCCCGCCTTTTCCAAGAAATAGAACAAACCCCCGCCATTCCAGCAAATACACAATCACAACCGAGAACACAAGGAGATTTATGCATAAGAGAAGTATCTCGCGATTTGAAAATTTATTTAGCGAAAGAAAATTTCAATTAATCGGAATGTAAATAGTGGACAAGTCTTTGAACTATACATCCTCTTTTATTAATTGGATACATTTCACACACAAGTCTCATTACACACTTAAAATTTGACACTATTATTCGACCATGTGTCCATATCCATTATGAGTGCATCAAGCCAAGCCCAGTTGCTCTATGAAGCGGCCACACTTCACACTCACTTAGGTAGACCTTAAAAATATGCTCCTGTAATACAAGCCATTCAATCAGGGTCTATTGTGAGCATAAAACTCACCCTCTTATAACATTACAGTAAGTAAGCACTCTTACCTTGGAATGAAATATGTTAGTGCTTTCAATCACTATGCAATATTGTCACCCATTGAACTTAGAACGTGATGTCATACCACAAATTAAGTTGAGGGTTCATTGCTAGTGATTATAGATATGGGCTTAAGTCCCATCCCCCTTGATGTTCTCAACACCAAGTCTCTTGCTAAACCTTTGGTTAAAGGATCTGCAAGATTCTCATTTGTTTGCACATAGTTGACTGTGATCACTCCATCTTTGATCAGTTGATGGACATGGGCATGTCTAAGTCCAATGTGCCTTGATTTTCCATTATAGACATGACTATAAACCTTGGACAACGTGGTCTTGCTATCACAAAGAATGGAGAGTGGCGATATTAGTTTTGGCCATAAAGGCACTTCCAATAACAGATTTCGTAGCCACTCTGCTTCCTTGCTGGATGCAACCAAATCCACAAACTCAGCAGCCATGGTGGAGTCGGTTATGCAGGTTTGTTTCTTGGATGCCTAAGATACTGCCCCTCCACCAAGCAAGTATATATAACCTGACGTAGAGACATAGTCCTCTTTGTCAGTTCTCCAACTTGCATCTGAGTATCCTTCTAAGATCGAAGGATAACCTGAATAACAAAGGCCATAATCTTGAGTTTTCTTTAAGTATTTCAAAACTCGACGTATTGCATGCCAATGAAACTTAATAGGGTTACTAGTATATCGACTTAATTTTCCAATGGCAAATGCAATATCCAGCCTTCTGCTTGTCATGGCATACATCAAGCACCCTATGACCTTTGCATACTCAAGTTGTGCGATAGGTCTCCCACTATTTCGAGTCAACTTATAGGTTGGATCGAAAGGAGTGGCCACTAGGGAGCAATCTTTGTAATTGAATCTCCCAAACACTTTCTCAATATAATATGATTGAGACAAACTAATGCCATCATTATTTCTAATGATCTTAATACTGAGTATAACATCGGCCTCCCCCATGTCTTTCATAGAGAACTTGGAAGATAGAAACACTTGGTTTTCTTTACTTCCTCTTAGTTAGTGCCAAAAATTAGCATGTCATCAACATATAAGCATATAATCACACATTTTCCTTGTTCAAACTTGGAATATACATATTTGTTAGATTCATTGGTACTAAACCCATAAGATAGCACTACTTCATCAAACTTTTGATGCCATTATTTAGCTGCTTGTTTCAGGCCATACAGTGATCTTATGAGTTTGCATACTTTGTTTTCTTAGCCGGGAACAACAAAACCTTCTAGTTGTTTCATGTACACCTCTTCCTCTAATTCACCATTTAAGAATGCTATTTTCACATCCATTTGGTGAATTTCTACCTTTTGAATTGCAGCAAGAGCAATAAGAACTCTTATGGTTGCAATCCTAGCCACGGTGCATATGTGTTAAAGTAGTCACTACTATATTTTTGGTTAAAACCCCTTATGACCAATCGGGCTTTGAACCTTTCTATGGTACCATCTACTTTCCTTTTTCTTTTAAAGATCCACGTTGATGTGATACGCTTACATCCCGGGGGTAAATCAACTAAGACACATGTGTTATTTTTCATGATTGAGTCCATTTCATCTTAGACTGCTTCTTTCCAAAAGTAAGCATCTTGAGATTCCATAAACTCTTTAAAAGAGTTAGGATCCGAATCAATGCTATAAACATAGGGTATTCCATTTTCAATGGAACCCTTATTCCTTCTATCAAATAGACAAAGAAATCAGAACCAAAGGATTTCTCCTTTCTAATCCTTTTACTTCTACTTACTTCCACTATGTCTCCTTGTTCTTAATCATCACTTAGAGTCATAGTGGTTGAAATAAGATCATTTGGTTTAGAAATTGAAGAGAATCTAGTTTCATCAAAAATGGCATCAATTGATTCTATCATGGTGTTAACCATAATAGAAGCATTTGGTTCTATAACAAAAAACCTATAGTCTTTGCTACGTTCAGCATAGCCTATAAAGATGCACTCAATTTCTCTTTCCCCCAATTTTCTTTTCTTGGGTTTCGGGACTCTTACAATAGCCCTACACGACCAAACTCTGAAATAACTCAGGTTTGACTTTTTCTTATTCCATAATTCATAAGGAGTAATTGGATTCCTTTTATTAGGAACCTTATTTAGGATGTAGCATGCTGTGAGCATCACTTCACCCCAAAAGGCTTCACTTAAACCGAATTTAGAAAGCATAACATTGATCATTTTAGTTAGTGTTCCATTTTTTCTTTCTACCACACCATTTTGTTGTGGTGTATAAGGTGCTGTGACCTCATGGATTATACTAGTTGATTGGAAATAACTTGGATCATAGTATTCACCACCCCTATCCGATCTTAGTCTTTTAATAAAGGTTTCACAATGCAACTCAGATTCATTCTTAAAAATCCTAAACATGTCTAGCGCTTCACTTTTAGCATGTAAAAGGTATACTTGGTAATATCTTGTAAAATCATCAATGAAAGTGATATAGTATTTCTTTCCCCCAAAAGAGGGAGTGCTATGAAAATCACCTAAATCACTATGAATTAATTCAAGTAATTTGGTGATTCTTTGAACAGTTGGAAAAGAACCTCTAGTGATCTTTGTTAACATGCATATCTTACATTTCTCTATGTTTCCATCAAAATTAGGAATTAACTTAAGTCTTGACATCTCTTTTAATCTTTTATAATTAATATGCCCAAGACCATTATGCCATAGAGAAGACAAAGAATACACAAGCATGGAAGCAAAATCATTAATCTCATTACCACTAGAAGGAGTAATTACATTTAACTTAAACATGTCACCACTAGCATAACCCTTCCCCACAAAGACATTCCCCTTAGACAGGATAAACTTATTGGCCTCATACACTTGTTTGAAGCCAAACTTATTGATAAGAAAACTAGAAACAAGATTCTTTCTAACTTCCAGCACAAAATATACACCATTTAAAGTAAGAATTTTTCCGGAAGTGAAAAGTAACTCTACTTGGCCTATTCCTTTAACATCAATAATAGAAGAATTGCCCATGTAGAGCACTTTTCCATCTTCAACCAACACAAGAGTCTTGAAGAAAGAGCGATCCTTACACACGTGCTTGGAAGTACTCGAATCAACCCACCAATCATTGTCACTTTGGACAATGTTGATTTGATCATTGATCATGGCTACAAAGTTGTCCTTTGCCTTTGTCTTTTGGTTGTTTAAGCCATGTTTGCGCTTCCAAATGGTACAATCTCATTTCTTGTGCCCCAATTTGTTGCATTCCCAACGAACCACTTTAGCCTTCTTGTTGCCCTTGTTGTTGTTGTCCTTATTAGGCCTCTTCTTGTTTCCCTTTGGCACTTGACTCGACTCACCATCTTTGATAATATGAATCTTGGAGACATGCTCCTTTGACTCATTCTGCACACGTAACTCTTCTTTTATTCGAAGATGGTTAGCTAATTCCTCTAGTGACATTTCTTCTTTCTTGTGTTTCACAATTCTTTTAGTGTCTTTCTAAGAGGGGGGAAGTTTGTCTGCTATAGAGGAAACTATAGTGGTCTCATCCATGTGTATTTATGTTGCTTGAAGTGACTTAGGATTCGTTGAATTTCATGTAATTGATCGAGAACACAACGTCTTTCAACCATCTTGTAGTTATTAAATTGACTTACAAGGAAGTTCTTGCTAGACGCATCTTCTGTCATGTATTTGTTCTCTAGCGTCTCCTATAATTCCTTTGTAAATTCCATGCCTTGATAGACATCGGACAAGGCATCCGGCATGCTATTCAAGATATGGCCTCGACAAATGTAGTCATCGTTCTCAAATTTGGATCTTCGACGGACTTGCTCCAAAGTCTCATTTTTCGTCTCTATTAGGTAGGGAATGTTGAGCACATACACGACCTTCAAAGTTGTAAAAAGGAAATGCATCTTCTTTTGCCAGCAACGGAAGCCCACACCCTCAAACTTGTCCAACTTCTGAAAGCTGGATGTCATTTCATGAATTGATGCCATCTCAAATAAGTCTTAAGATTGTTAGAAAAATTAGGTTGAATGTGGTACAGGATAAACGAAGTAAATCATGAAATGGAACACTTTCCTTAAGACTTATTTGTTGCACCACAAATAATCTTAGGGATAATCTACTTGGTAAAACAAGTGTGTGTTTCAAGGTTCTCTCAAAGGTGAATCGATGAGCGTGCTGTAGTCACTCATATTGATTTTTTTTTTTTGCCTATGATTATGATTTCACTCCTCCTTATATAGCAGAGTGATCATGCCTGAAGAGGCACCAAAAATGGATAGGATAGGGCGGGTAAATCTTGAAGAGGTACCATACTTATCCACCTTTTCACCGAAAAGATTGGATAACACGGGTAAACTTGAAGAGGCATAATACTTGTCCACCTTTTCGGATAAACACTATAAAAACCTACCACTTTTATTTTATTCTTGGAAAATTCCAACAAATCATCACCTTCCCATACATTATTCACAAGTAATTTCCTTTTTCTTCTCCAAAGGTCTCTATCTTCAATTTCTTTTGAGAAAAACCCTGAGCAATATCCATTTGCTTTCTCATAAAGCAAATATCTTGATGATCTTTCAAATGCCTAGATTCATTTCTAGATTCACCATCAAGTTCTTTCTTATAATATTTGCAAATAGCTTTCTCTTTACCAATCCTTAACCTCAAGATAATAATGTACTTCCGAGATGAATTTTCTTTTCGGTCTCAATTTTAATGTTGTTCCACCATCCTTAATCGCATTTGGAGTTTTACAAGAATCAATATTTGTTCAATGTTGGTGATGGCATCGACATCTGTAGTTGGATTTTCATTTTCTATGTCCTTATTTGTGGAACAAGGAGAAGGTTCAAAGGAACTACAGGAGCCACTAGCCATTAGTCTATAAGAAGTTAAACTTTTAGCACTCATGGACAACCAAACTCAATTGAAAAAGCTTTAAAATTAGGTAGGGAAATTATTTACCAAAACAAATAGTAACTGCTGCTTTGACTAGCAACTGAAGTATCAATATAGAAACAAAATCCATTGGAGCCAACTAAAACACATAGACCAATCTAGAAATAAATTCAAAATCAATAAAAAAATTACCCACATCAATGAACACTATAATTAGGATAAACAAACTAGATTTTAGCAACCATAGATATAGGATCAAAGTTGCATAATTGATAACAAAAGCTGAATAAAAAGAGAAGGGAAGAGAGAGAACTTGCAAAGCTTTAGGGCATTATAGCTTAACAGATAGGGGTCACTGGCAGCAGTAATAGGCGACGATGTCAAATACAAGATCTTTGGACCCGAAAAACAAAAAGAGAAAGAAAGTACGTCATGGATATATGAAAGAGATAAGTATCAGATATTACAAAAAAAAAAGAAAAAGAAAAAGATATGATTACCTGTGAGAAGAACAACAAATGTGGCTCACAGTGGTCGGCAACACTAGAACGATAATTAATCATGGACGAGCAACACACTGACGATGAACTCTAAGTGAAAGTCTAAAGAGAGATAAACGAAAGACAAATAACTCTATTGGCATAGTCTCTCTCTTTGAGACTAAAAACATAGTAGTAGACGGAACCTGTGGAAATGGGAGAAGAAGAGGAAGGAACAGGGAATTAGAGAGTGTTAGCTTTATATAGTTAGGGTTTTCTCCAATTAAAATTGCAAAGATCACCTTGTATTTTATGTTTAAATATTTTCAGATAGAGGTAATTTATGTCATTTTAATTACAAGTGGGGTTGGGAACATGCATTTTTCACCTATTTGGGTAATGGGATGGGGACGAGAATCTATCATTGCTCAGGGGAATAGGGATGGGGATGGGTGCCTCAGATATTGGTGCAAAGCAAGTTCCAACCTTGGGCTTACTCTCACTAGTGGGGTTCTTGAACCAACTTGGCCGAATATTGACCAATGTCAAGGGCTAGGTCCCCCTAGGTCAATATTGACTTGAGGCCCTTAAAAAGGTCTAAGCAGGGTTAAGAAAGGTGGTTGGGCCAATAGTGGCCCTAAATAAGGAGTTAACCGCTTAATCTTCCCAAAACCATCTCGTTAGCTCATTTTCAGTTTATAGGAAAAATACTTTACCTCATTTATAACTCAAATTTAACTAGGCTAATGACCTCCAATTTCTTTAAATTATACATGGATGGAAAGCTCCAAGTGTCTATTTTCTAAAAAATCTTAAATTGCACTCTAACTCCAAGCATTGAGGAAGTTATGGGCTAAATACCAAGCAAGGGTCAGTCGACGATTTTGGTTTTGATTATGGGCTTAATTGAGGAGGTTACGTGCTATAATTCTGGAGATTAATCAGCATAAAATGATGCTTCACACACAAGGGAAGAGGCGACAAGTCACAACACCTCATTTGGAGAAGTAAATCATACTTAAGGCTCTCTAGAAGATGGAGGATAAATCCGAGAAAATACAGCTCAAAGTGATTGTAATTATCTTAAGCATCTTGATTAATTTTCCTAGGATATTTTGTAAGTCTCCTATTGGACCACTTTCCCTACTAATGCGAAGCTAATTCCCCTCTCGTTGGATATTTGTAAACTTAATTACCGCCCTAAAAAAATCAGATTTGATGAATGATATGAGAGCTTGAAGATTGGTTTTTCTCAAAATCTCAAATTCTTTATCTGTCTTAGGTGATTTGAGTCTTCCTTTAAATCTAATCCTTGGTACTAAGGCTTTAGAGGGTAAGAGGGTGGGTTGATTTATCTACTTGCTACCTATTTCAAGTGTTGAATCTACTCCATTATAGGCTTTCTTTATTTGGAATTTTCTGTCTCTCTCTAGGTTCATCTTTAGAGAAATTGGTCTTCAACATCCATTGGGCTCATCTAGATGCATTTCATACATTTATTTGGACAAATAGAATTCACCATGCATCATTTGATGTCAGAGCACAATGATCTTATCTCTTGGTAAGCATCCACTGCAACCATTCTTGTGTTGGAATTGCTTAAAATTTCTGCCTTTTTATGCTATTTTGTCATTAGTTCTTCCTTTTTAAATCTCTTACATAGTCCATAAAGAACCCTAATGATAGCCCAAATACAAACCCCACCCTAAACACATCCCTAAAACTCCATAAAAAGGCTAAAAACATGAAATTATCAATTTAGCATTGCTGCCCCATGCCAAAATCCTGTGCTTTGAAAATTTAACCTAGAGATTTGGCATGATCACTCGGTGCTGCCTCGCACAACCATTCCCCCTTTCTGCACTCTTAAATCCTATTTTAGAGATCTGGCACGACCCCCCGTGCCACAGAGCACAATAGTGATCCCTCCCTTTTTACTGTTTTCCTGCACGTACTCCTTCAGCATCCCCATGCCTCCCTTGTTTTCCCCTCCTTTTTCCTCTTTTCACCTTTCTATCAACCAAGAACAGTGAGGACAATCCCTCTCACTCCTCAAAGATTCCTCTGGAGCAAGCCCATGAGATAGGTAGGGACCTTGTAGAGCTTCAAGAGCAAATGAAGAAGCTCACTCAAGAGGTTGCACAAGTAAGGGATCAAATCCACTCCACGAAACCCTTACCAATAAGGCTAAAATGCTTGCCCTATTGACATTGAAAACTCTTCCTCCTATAAAGACTTGGATGATGAGAAAAGAAGACCAAGAAGACTAAGGCATTGAATGGATGATCTTCGGGATCTCAAAGTTGGGGCTCCGAAATTTTATGGCAATCTTAAGCCCGAGAACTATCTTAATTAGGTTCAAGCCCTTGAAAGGATCTCTGAAATCAAAGATTAAAATGATGAGAATGCCTTCAAGTTGGCCATTCTTAAGATGAAGGGGTATGCTTCATTATGGTATGAACATTTGAAGAAGAGTAGGGCTAGATAAGCCAAATCCAAAATCAAAACTTTGTCCAAGTTCAAGAAACATATGGAGAAGAGATTTCTACCCCCTTCTTACAAACAAGAACTCTACCTCAAGATCACCGTTTTCAGCCAAGAGAATCTAAAGGTAGAAGAGTATATTAGGAAGTTTGAACAACTCTAAATAAGGGTTGGCTTGGATGAAGAACCCGTACTCAAGATTGCTAGATTCATTAAGGTATTATCTCCTGGTATTGCTAGCAAGGTGGAATTACTACCTTACTTATCATTTGATGATGTATGCTACTTAGCTATCAAAGTTGAGAAGCAACTTAAAGAAAGAGAGTCCTTTCACACCTCTCTTACTAAAAACCCTTCCGATCACATTGAAGTTGAAACCCCACCTCCTTAAGTCAAAGCTCTTGATAAAGGTAAGGGAATCGCTAGTGAGCCCCCTAAAAGGTTGGAAGGAAAGAAATGTTTTAAGTGTCATGGTTTTGGGAATTTTCAAGCTGATTGTCCCAATAGAAAAGCCCTTATCATCAAGGAGGTAGAAGAGATTGAGCCATTGAAAAAGAATCAAGTGAAGAAGATGATAAAAAAGATGGTTTTTTAACTTTGGTGACCCATGATGTTAGGGAAATGTTGTTGATCAAGAGGTCCTTACATGCCACAAAGGTTCCTTATGAAGATAGCCAAAGGGAGTAAATCTTTGAATCAAGGTGCACCATTAGAGGCAATGTTTGTGGTTTAATCATAGGTGGTGGAAGTTGCACAAATGTGGCCTCCAACACACTTATTAACAAGCTTCAAATTCCCACCAAAGAGCATCCTACTTCATATACTATTCAATAGTTAGGGCCAAGCAATGAGGTAACTGCATCGAGGCAAGCTCTTATTTCATGCTCAATTGGTCCCTATTATGGTGAAGTATTGTGTGACATCCTTCCTATGGATGCATGTCACTTGTTACTAGGTAGACCTTGGTTGTTTGATAACCACGTGGTATATGATGGACATGCTAACACGTATACACTTAAGCACAATGGTAAAAGCCTCACATTAGCCCATTTGCCTACACCCAAACCTCACAAAGCTAAACAAGGTAAAGGAAGCGAGAAAAGCCCCCACAAGAGTGAAACATGGGAAGATTGTAAACCTCGAATTGCCTTACTAATGATGAAGCCAAACACAAGTGAGGGAGTGAAACCTTTACCCCTTGTAGCTCGTCAAGAGCTTGAGGATGAAACCCTACAAGCACTCATCCCCAAGGTCTCATTGCCCATCAAAATGGTGTTAGGAGAAGACCCTTATGCAAGTGATCAACCCACAAGCGACACTTTTCGTGAGTATGATAATTTAAGGTATCTTATGATGAGTATGTTAAAATCTTCAATGAGCTCATGAGGCCTATGAGAGCCATTCAATGCTTTGATGCTCTTCCAAAGCTCTTCAACAACTCTTACACATTCAAGAAGAGAAAAGTCATTAGTACCTTTCGTATATTCAAACCCAAGAACGGTAAATGGCATACAAGGGGGATCGTTGTAAATTCTGCAAGCACACGGTTTATCATCGCAATACTTACGGATATCGTCCTCAGGGATGATTTGTAACTTTAGGCTGCTAAATTACTTTATGTTGAAATTTTAATGAATTATAACTAATGAACATAAATTGATTTTGACGAATTACTACATTACAAAACTGAACTCAACCAATTGCGAATCGAATTTGAGCGAAGTAAATTAAATGAGAGGAGAGGCGAAATCAACGTCTCACCTCCCAACTCCTTCAACCTAACTCCAAAACAATCAAAGTACTAGAATCAATTTCCATGTAGGGGAGGATGAAATGCCTGACTTCCATCCAATTGTTTCCATATTCAAAAGTAAACACCAATGTTATTACTCAAAATTGAGAACTCAAAACAAAGTACACTAACTTGAGAATTCAGGAATCAAATGTGAAAACTAGGAAAAACAAAATGAAAACATGAAGATCTAAAAATGAAAACTTCATAAAAATCTGGGCTATCCTCTACTCTACGCTGACGCCTCATGTGTTCTCCTTCGGATCTTCATTTGAAGCACTATAAAAAAACGTTGTCCCTATCCTCTTTGGTTGCCTTCATTCACTTCTTATAACCGATGGATTGATGCTCATGATGATGATGAATAATGAAGGAAGAGAGAGACAAACACAGTTGAGTTATGGGAATGGGAAGATGAACGAATTTGTTGCCCTGTTTTCGGGTGTTCTGCTTAAGGGCTCTTCTAGGTTACGAATGAAAAAGGCAAAATGAAGGGATGGGGGAAGAGGCTTCAGCTCACGTACCCAGCTCGTGGTGGTTAAATAAGGAAGAAGTAGGTTGGGGCATCTGTGGGCTCGGGAAAGAAGGGACCGAACTGGGCCAGTGAAAGGAAAAGAATGGACTAGCCCAGCAAGAGAAAGAAGTGAGGGAAGAGGGAAAAGGGGAAAGCATGTGGGCCAGGCCCAGCAGAGGAAAGGGAGAGAGGAAATAGGGGAAAAGGAGGAGGCGGCTAGGCTAGTTGGGCGGCCAGACTTAGCAGGCGAGTGGGCCATGGGTTTGGGCTTATTCTTGAGTTCTTTTTCTTCTTTTTATCTTGATCCAATGCTTGTTGTGATCCAATCTCCTTTTGATTCAACTTTCTCTCTTTATGTATTTTTCAAATTTCTCAAATTCCTGCAAAATAAACAAAAATATATTAAAATCCTATTTTATTAATTTATTTCAAGTAAATATTATTTTAGATAATAAAAGCGCATAAAATGGTGTAATTTTAGGTTGAACAATACCCCCCCTCACCTAAATTTTGCTTGGCCTCAAGTAAAACAAACGTACAAATCCTAGAAAAAAAATAAAATAAAATGCTAACTTACTTTCGTGGGAATCATAATTGCACTTAGTACGTGCAACAAGCCCTATAAACCCCTAGGTTATCCTTAGTGGACGAGGAAGATCTCGTAAGGGTTTACAGAAGATATATCCACAAAATCTATAAAAGAAAACAACAAACAGAAAGTCGAAAATCTTTTTGAGTTTTTTCAAAATCTTATATATACAACACTGGGGAAAAAATATATGCACATATTCTAATCAACCACATCACTCAAGTAACCAAAGCCCTAGATTGCATATAAACATAATGTACACATCAAGAAACTCTTAATTCCTACTGATGACATCTATACACAATCTTTTACTCCAGTTAGAAATTATGCACAAATATAACTGATAGAACCTCACTTTAGGGATATGTGGAATACTCCCATTCATGTATTTAAAATATAACAACGTTCAGTCGATTCTCTTCCAATCATACAAACTACCATAAGCATGTTAAGGTTCTCCATTCTCCACCACTAAAATGCAAAATGTAAAACAATAATCAAGAGGACTTTCTCAGGGTTATAATGGGGCAAAGGTTAAGGGTAAGAGAGGGATAAATGATTTGGAAAATGAGGAGCTAGAAGTCATAGCTAATGAGCAACCAATACTTACACCAATAACTATAATGAGCACTCACTCTCTCAAACACAAAATAAGAACACACCCCAATTAAATGGATCATTGGAAATGAGTATACAAAATGATTCATCCATGCCAAACGCTCTTATTCACAATTTTTTTTGGCATTTTTGACAGATTTTTTTCAACTTTTTTTTCATTTTGTCTTGAAAAGTTTTTCATTTTTCTTGTTTTTTTCTTTTTTTTTTTCAAGAAGAAAATGCATGAATAACAAGTACAAGAGCAATACAACTCAACTTTCAAATGATCACCATAGTACATCCCCTTACATAACCAAAACCAACCACCAAACTTATAAACTACCCAAAAATTACCCCCAAACAATGAAATACTGCCCTACTAGTCTTGGCTTAGGTATAGGAATTGTGTTTAGACCTATGGCCAAAATGAAGGGTTCATAACAAAAAGGCAAGGCTCAAAGGACTAGCAAAAGGTAAAACATTCACACACGGGTGACAATTTGGCTATGTAGCTCACAAAACAAATGAATGCATCCATTATATTATCATAATGCACATGCCAAATGTGATTTTGAAGAGAATCAAAGCAAGTTCGAGAGATGTAATCATGGAAGAGACGCACATGAAAGAAACATATGAGATTAAATTGATGAATTAGTCTATAAAGCTCAAAATCTCCCGGGTTCATCTAACAAAGTCAAGCTTGCTTAGAAATAATATCGAGGATTAGGATCGTTTACAAACATCATCCTTTAGAACTAAGTTCTATCAAAGCACACCACATCTATATACAACCTAATGCTAAGGTACAAAAGAACATAGCTAATCAGAAATAGCACATAAATTCCCCAAAACAAAACAAAAATCTTTTTGAATTTTCAAATTTTTTTTCATTTTATCAAATTTTTCAAAGTTTCCCCACCCCTACACCTAAATCGCACAATGTCCTCATTGGGAGTGAAAAGAAATATAAAAATCCAAAATAAGAATGTATATACAAAAGAAAACATGGCTTAAAAAGAAAGAAAAATGACAAGCCTCTAAACTCGAAAAGAAAATAATAAAAATAAAACAAAGAAACAAATATATACAAAAGAAAACAAAATCACAAGAGAAAATAAAGAAAAACGAGTATACCAGTCAGGTGTAGAAGTACACCTAAGTTATAGCCTCCAGAAGTCCGTGCAAATAGAGACCTATGGAGCATCAGTCACTCCATATCGAATGAAACATCACTACTCAAATCAAAATCCATTAGAGCACATAGCAGCTTGTCAAATTGGCAAGAGCAACTCGCAACCAGATTACAACAGTAAAAATGAAGGAGTTGGTGCCAAAAGGAATACATCCACCATATCAATGCAGCACAAGGGCCCGCTTCAAATTGTCAAATAGTTGGGCCCAATTAGGTATCAGACACGTGCACTCAGTATTAACGAGTAAAGTGGTCATCGACCTAGAGATGTGATTATCAGCAGGAATGAGTAGTCTAGGCAAAATAGTTGGTCGGAAATCCACAAGTCCCTTAATTTCAAAAGGCGTAAGAGTCTATTTGAAATCAAAATATGCAATGACAAGATTATCAGACTCGACAAATTCATACTTGCAAGATTCAGAAAGGAAGTCAGTTTGGATAGGGTCAAAAGAAAAAAATTCACATTCAGCACAGAAACCCTCATCAAAACTTTCATCGATATCCAACCCACATGAAAAAGATTCATATTCCACAGAAAGAATATCATCATCAAAGTCGAAAATAGTGGGCTCAATTACCTCATCGCATGACTCCTGTAAAGACATAGCTTCTGACTTATTTTTATCATGATGCTCATTATAAATTATGATGCTCAGATCTAACTCACTAGGGTTCCCAAGGTCTTTACCCACCTCAAATTCACATGAGTGATTAAAAGGGGCGGGTGGGTCGGCATAAACTAAGACATCTTCAGTGACATCCTTAGGTGAGCTAGTGTGTGGTACAATGTCAGGTGGTAGAGATGTAGGCAGGCCACTCTCTTGTTCTAGGCTAGGCAAAGGTTCAACATCTTGCAAATTGGACTTAGATTGATAAGAGGGCTCAAAATCATCATAGAGACTAACTTCAGGTTTCGGAGATCCTAAACTAGAGTCAGTCTCATGCAAGTTAATATCCTCCCTACTATGGTCAAAATAGTTAAAATATGCAGCAATTCTCTGTTTTATAGTCTCTACCATTTGATTAGTCATTTCATTTATCTTCTTTTCAACACTTGTACATATACCATTCACATAATCACGACATGGACAAGTGTGAACATCATGATTAGACGCCTCATAGTAATCACAGGAAGCAGGAGACACAAAAGACTGAAATGGGTCATATGACTTCACAAATTAGTTCTGATGGGAAGGGTTAGCATGAAAAACAGACTCACCATGAGTTGAGTATCTAAAATTCTCTTTAGCTTGTTCAAACGCATAGGTATCCCAAGCCAATTTTTCAAAGAAATCCCAAATTTCATCTTGAGTCCTAGACAATAATCCTATTAAACCTCCAGGACATACAGACTCTACATAACCACGATATGCAGAATTCAAATCCACAGCAATGACCTCACAAATTTTCCATTCTTGAAAATGTTGAGTTAATTGAGCACGATAATCATTAAGTCTCGATAAATAACTTCAGAAAGGTTCATACTCAAATTGTGGAAAATTAAAAACTGACATTCTTGAAACCCATCTTTTTCAATTTTAAGAATTTTTTAATTTTTTTTTGGATTTTCAATTTTTAAAGTTTTTAAGGATTTTTTTTATTGAAAGAAAAATTAAAGGAAAAAAAAAATAATGACTCTAAGACAACTAACTATAACTAATGACTAAAACTAAAAAACAAGACTACTCAAATAGTCAAGTTAGCAAAATAAACTAACAAAAAGAAATCTGTATGACCAAAAGAAAAGAAAGCCCAAAAAGAGTTAAACATCAAAAAGTAACCCAATACAAAAAATAGAAAAGAAGCACACACACAAAGCATGCACACTATTTCATTTGATTTTCTTTAAACACACACAAACATGAAAACCTAAAACAAGATAAAAACTAAAAATAAAATAAAACAGAAAATAAAACTCCTAAAATCAGAACTCTATTTACAAAAAATTCCACACAATTTCAAGAAACATAAATATATTTTTTTGCCAATTTTTTATGTTCCCAGACAGTGCAAAAAAATTCAAACAGAAAATGAATTCAAAAAATACGAAAAATTCTAGACAGTTTTAAAAATTCTAGAAAAATTCACATAGCCTCTAAAACTTATGCTGAATCCATACAAAATATCAAAAAAGGATAATTCAGACCAGAACTAGTCCAAATAATTCAAACAAAATCCAAAAATGACAAAAAAACCTGTATGATTTTTTTTTTGGTTCTGTGTTGCCCTTGTTCCTGCATAGACTTCAATCAGATTCTGTTAGTGATTCTTTTTTTTAGCAGCGAAATAACCTTTAAAAAGCAAAATTAAATTGATCGAAACAAAGAAATAAAAATACTAATTCAATTCAAAAATCAAAAACAAAGAAATCTAAACTAAATTAAAACGGAATCAAAAATTAGAACGAATACGAAAATGACTCAACGACTGAAATAACTACAACTCGATGCAACCTAATTTCACAATCGCCATTCCTGGCAATGATGTCAAAAACTTGTTGTAAATTCCGCAAACGTGCGGTTTATCGTCGCAATACTTACAGGTATCGTCCTCAGGGATGATTTGTGACTTTAGGCTGCTAAATTTCGATGAATTATAACTAATGAACATAAATCGACTTGACAAATTACTAAATTACAAAACCGAACTCAACCTATTTCGAATCGAATTTGAGCAAAGTAAATTAAACGAGAGGAGAAGAGAAATCAACCTCTCACCTCCCAACTCCTTCAACCCAACTCCAAAACAATCACAGTTCCGGAATCAATTTCCATGCAAAGGAGGTCAAAATGCCTGAATTCGATCCAATTGTTTTCATATTCAAAAGTAAACACCAATGTTATTACTCAAAATTGAGAACTCAAAACTAAGTACACTAACTTGAGAATTCAGGAATCAAATATGAAAACTAGGAAAAACAAAATGAAAACATTAAGATCTAAAAATGAAAACTTAATAAAAATCTGGGCTATCCTCTACTCTACGCTACTACCTCATGTGTTCTCCTTAGGATCTCCGTTTGAAGCACTCTAAAAAAACGTCATCCCCATCCTCTTCGGTTGCCTTTATTCACTTCTTGTAACCGATGGATTGATGATGGTTATGATGATGAATAATGAAGGAAGAGAGAGACAAAAACAGTTGAGTTATGGGGAGGGGAAGATGAACGAATTTGCTGCCCTCTTTACGGGTGTTCTACGTCAGAGCTCTTCTGGGTTATGAATAAAGAAGGTGAAACAAAGGGATGGGGGAAGAGGATTTAGCTCACATGCCCAACTCGTGGTGATTAAATGAGGAAGAAGCAGGCTGGGGTGTTTATGGGCTCGGGAAAGAAGGGACCAAACTAGGCTAGGGAAAGGAAAAGAATGGACTGGCCCAACAAGAGAAAGAAGTGAGGGAAGAGGGAAAAAGGGAAAGCATGTAGGCCGGGCCCAGCGGAGGAAAGGGGGGAAAATGAGGAGGAGACTGCACCGGTTGGGCCCCCAGACTTAGCGGGTGAGTGGACCATGGGATTGGGCCTGTTCTTGAGTTCTTTTTCTTATCTTTATCTTGACCCAATGCTTGTTGTGATCCAAACCCCTTTTATTCTACTTTCTCTCTCTTTTTTTTTCCCAAGCAATTTGTGTATTCTTCAAATTTCTCAAATTCCTACAAAATAAACCAAAATATATTAAAATCCTAATTTATTAATTTATTTCAAGCAAATATTAGATAAAAAAAAGGGCATAAAATGGCATAATTTTAGGTTGAACAATGATGTCAAAGAATTTTAATTCTAAGGATTTGAAGGCAAATCCTCTTAACGGGGGAGTGGTTGATGCGGAGCAAGTTCTGAGCTTGGGCTTACTCTCATTAGCGAGGGTCATGAACGAAGTTGGCCCAATATTAACCCTAGATCAAGGACTAGGTTTCTCTAGGTCAATATTGACTTCAGGCCCTTAAGAAGGTCCAAGTAGCGTTAGGAAAGGTGGTTAGGCCAATAGTAGCCCTAAATAAGGAGTTAACCACTTAATCCTTCCAAAACCACCTCATTAGCTCATTTTCATTTTCTGGGCAGAATACTTTACTTCATTTGTAGCTCAAATGTAACTAGCACAATGAGCTCCAATTTCTATATATTATGCATGGATAAAAAGCACCAAATGTCTATTTTCTAACAAGTCTTGAATCGCACTTAAACTCCAAGTATTGAGGAAGTTATGGGCTAAATACCAAGCAAGGGTCGGTCGACGACTGGAAAATGCACGGATTTGATTATGGGCTTAATTGAGGAGGTTATGGCTATAATTTTAGAGATTAATCACATGAAATGATGCTTCACACACAAGGTTCTCTAGAAGATGGATGATGAATCCTGGAAAATACAACTCGATAGTGATTGTAATTATCTTAAGTATTTTGATTTATTTTTCTAGGATATTTTGTAAGTCTCCTATTGGACCACTTACCCCACTAATGTATAGATGATTCTCCTTCTCATTGGGTATTTATGGACCCAATTACCTCAATGAAAAATCAGATTTGATAAATGATATGAGAGCTTGAAGCTTGATTTTCCTCAAAATCTCAAATTCTTTCTTTCTTGGGTGGTGATTTGAGTCTTCCCTTTAATCTAATCCTTGATACTAAGGCTTTAGAGAGTTAGAGGATGAGTTAATTTATCTACTTGCTACCTATTTCAAGTGTTGAATCTACTCCATTAGAGACTTTCTTTATTTGGAATTCTCTCTCTGTCTCTCTCTCTCTCTCGGTTCATCTTTGGAGAGATTGGTCTTCAACATCCATTGGGCTCATCTACATGCATTTCATACCTTTATTTGGATAAAGGGAATTCACCATGCGTTGGATATACTTCACAAACACTTGGCCTCACATTATTACTTAAGATCCCTTCTTGGGTTGTGAAGATCCCTCATATTCTCAGGATAATCTTCAACTAAGACCTAAGAAACCTATTATAGCATTAAGTCGTTCCAAAACCTTGTAGACACCTCCAAATTGTTAGACCTATTCTTTTCAACTTATTATAAGTACTTATCATTAGCATGCAACATTGGTTAGTACTAATCAACATCGATCAACATCGATCAACACTCATTAGTACTTAATCATACTTTCTACTTACAATTTTAACCATAATCAGCACTCTTCAACACTCATCAATATTCATCACAATGTTAAGAGAATCGATCCAGTGATCGAGCCAGTTGGGGGAGTGGGTCAATAGGTCAATATGTTGGATCAGTTAGACTAGGTTTGGACTAGTTGACTCGTTTTAACATCAAATCGGATTAGACCAGCATTACCCCGGTAAAATCCTTTGTAATTTTTTAAATATTTTTGCATTTGAGATAATAAATTACTAAAAATAAAATAAAGGGTGAACACCACTTATTATTATTATTTGTATAATATTTTTCTAGCATAAAAGGAAGAAAATCATTGAACTTGAGTAATACTATAGGGCCCAAAAGAAATGAATATATTATCGAAGACTGTTGAAGTGACTATTTCCTGGAAATTAGGAGGCGTTGGGGACAAAGGAATTGCTGGAGTTATCCTTTCTATTTAGTATCAAGACCTTTGATGTTAGTAAAAGCTCTTTCGCAAGAAGGTTGGCTAGAGATTTTTTGTAAAAACACTAGCCCCGCTCAGTCTATAATGAAAATATTGCACCCCCTTTTTGATTCCATGTATTTCTTATTCTCATTATGCATATTAAAGGAGGAGCCGTATGAGATGAAAATTTCACGTACGGTTCTGGAACGGAGATTCTTTGAATCGAATGACGACCGTAACGGATGTCAGCTCAATCCGAAGGAAATTATGCGGAAGCTTTACTAACCCCTACATAAGCACATAAGAGCCCAAAAATATATATGGAAGAAACAAAGAAAAGACCTTTGAAGAGGAGGCACATGATTCCATATTAATAGCTCACACCTCATAGAGTTTTCATTTCCTAGTTTTATTCCTCAAGCTCTCCGCCTCCATCCCCTGATTCCCATCAAGATTTGAGTTTTCTGTTCCTCAACTTCTCAGCACCTATCTTTCTGTTTCTCAAGATTGAGTATTGGCTATGATATTGGCAGTGCTGCAACAACGCACACATTTGCCTGTCTTCTTTCTTTCTCTTTCTCTCGCCTCTTCCCACCTCTTTATAACTCGGGCCCCTATGGAGTTTTTATTTTCCTTCACATTGTCATGTCTTCTCTATTCAACTTCAAGTACAGCATCCACCCAAGTCTTCTAATATGCATGCAACAATAACATGCCCTGAAATAATTTTTCATGCCTAAAAATCAAGCCCATGCCATCATGCCAACGTGGACTTGCACTAAGGAAACTTGTCTCCTTTTGTTTTTTCGTTTCCTTTTCCTTTGTTTTGTTTATTCTTTTTCGTTTTTTCCTTTTCTCATTTTTTTCTCTAAATAAACCCAAAAAAATTAAATATAATTTTGTGTTGGACCAATATTACATTTCCAATTTCATTTAATTCAACTGTTGACCAATAATGCTAAAATTTTATATTTATCTCATTTGATATCTTTAATTGTCATAGTTTTTGCCATTGGCTATCAACAACTAATGTAAGCAACATTTAAAAGCCCTATTTGACAAAATTAGCCATTTTGTCTTGAATAAATGTTTGAAATAGCTTATAGTTGTTTGAGTAGTTCATCGTTATTATAATTTAGTTGTTCGGAGAGAAGTGTTTAGACAAACAATTTAAGGAGTCTCAATAACTCTAGGCTAGTGTTGGGTGATCAGAATATTTAGGGCAATCCTATATTTTTCGGAAGTTTTCCTTATGTGTTTGATTCATATCTTTGTACTTGCCAAATATTTGTATTTCTCATATTCAGTCATATTGTGTACATATATGCTCTTCATCAATAAAATTAAACATGGTGAAGAGAGCACCGATAGGGAAAAACATTCTCTCACAACTCTAATTCTACATGGTATAAGAGCTATCACGCGAAAAAGCTATTAATTATTTTTTCTTCCCAAGTATGGTGGAGAAGACTCAGACAAGGCTAATAACATGCCTGCTTTCAACATAAATGACCCTTAGTCTCCCTATTATCTATGTAGTGCAGACCATCCAGGAAGCATTATTTCTCCCATTCTTCTCAATGGGGACAAGTATGCAAACTGGAGCAGGATTATGACGAATGCCTTGAGATTCAAAAACAAGTTTTGTTTTGTCGATGGTCACTAACCAGACCAAGCAGCAACACCCCGGAAGTCCATGCCTGGGAAAGGTGTAATTTGATGGTCATAGCTTGGTTATACAACGTGATAGGCAAAAGTTTTCATGGTTCAGTTGCTTACACAAAAATGGCAAGCGAAGACTTTAAGGAACATTACTCACATGGCAACAAGATCAGAGTACATTAACTTAAAAGAGAAATTACACGAATGACTTAGGATAATTTGATTGTCAATATGTACTTTACTAAACTCAAGGAGCTATGGGATGAATTAGGAGCTTACTAACAGATCCCGACTTGTAATTGTCTGAAAGATTTCAACTTAAGCAAATTTCAAGAAATTGAAAAAGTACATCAATTCCTTATGAGGCTTGACTCGGACCAGTTAGGAGTGGTGAGATCGAACATACTTGCTATTGAACCTTTACCAAATCTGAACAAAGTTTACTCTATGGTTCTTAGAGAGGAGAGGCAATGAAAGGCTAGTTCAGGAACAGAGCCCATAATGGTGGTAGAAGCGGCTGCTTTCAACGCATCGTCCATCAGCATATCTAGATAAGGGGTCAACTAAAGTGCAGTTACTGACATAAACTTGGACTGAGAAGCATCAGTGTTTCGAACTCATTGGATACCCACAAATTTGGCAGCCACAGTGAAGCAATCAGACAAATCCAGGGCAGAACTGTGCACGATCGAGTCAGCCCAGAGCACTCGTGACCGGTGGAAACTCGAACAGGGCTTCGAGTGGTGCTCAAGTAGGTGTCATCGTCACTGCTTACACCGGGAGACAGGGGAAGGTCAAGCAAACTCAAAACTATGGGGCAAACGAGTTGATGAAATTTGTAGGTTTTACCTCAGACCAAATTGATACTCTTTATACCCTCTTTAAAGAAAGATAGAATAAAGAAAGGCTAAGTGGTAAGCATAAATATACTACTCTTGAATTGATTCTGGACTCTGGTGCTTCATATCACATGACGTCTAATGCCTATGCTATCAATAATTTTTTGACTTGCCCCAAGCTATACATATTCTTATACCCAATCGTGTAATTGTGGAAGTCAAACAAGCTAGAATAGTAAATCTTGGGCATGGTCTAGTCTCGAGAAACGTGCTTTATTCTCAGTTTAATTTTATTTCTATCCAACAGCTCACTTATGACGAGAACTGCATTATTATTTATGGTGCTCAGTCTTGTCTTATTCAAGAGGTCACCTCGAAGATGTTGAATGGAGCGGGTGCACGGAGGAATGGGGTGTATTACCTCATGTACGGTGTAGAAGGAAAGGCTTTCACTGCAACACAACAAAATGATGATGGACAACTTTGGCATCAACGACTAGGTCATCCCTCTTTGGGTAGTTTGTCCTCTTTTACTACTAGTTTTATATTCAAAGTCAATAAACATGTTCATGAGTGTTGTGATGTTTGTCACTGTGCCAAACAACTAGGAATTGTTTTCCTATTAGTATGTCGAAAGCTCAAAGACCATTGTTTAATCCATTGTGATTTGTAGGGACCATATCACACACGATCTCTTAGTGATTATTGTTATTTTTTATGTAATGTGGATCATTTCAGTCTTGCTATTTGGGTTTATTTACTAAGGGATAAGGTGGATACATATGAAAATTTGGTAATTTTTTGTTCTATAATGAAAACTCAATTTGACAAAGAATTCGTAGCGATAATGGTATGAGGTTTGTCAAATGACCACTACCCATCTTCTTCTCTAAGAATGGACTTCTTCATGAAACATCTTGTGTTGACACACCTCAACAGAATGGGCGTATTGAAAGAAAAAATCGACACATTCTTAATGTTCCCCGTGCTTTAATGTTCCAAGCTTCTCTTCCTATGAAATTTTGGGGAGAATGCATTTTGGGGGTTGAGCATCTCATAAATTGAACACCAACAAAATATTATTTAATTTTAAGACTCCGTATAAAGTCCTATTTGGTGTTCCTCCTAGTTACGATCACATTAAGGTTTTTTGGGTGTTTATACTATGCTAACTATCATAGCAAGTCCCATGATAAATTTGATGCAAGAGCCATTAGGTATCTATTTTTGGGTACCCTTAAGGTAAAAAAGGGTGCTTATTATGTAACTTGGAGAGAAGGAAGCTAGTTATCTCCCGGGATATCCATTTCTATGAGAAAATTTCCTCATTTGTTGAAAAATCACCACAACCTGTGGACTCTAATGCTCAAAGTCCCCAAGACTGACATCCCCATTATGCTAGTCTGCCTAATTTGGGCTGAGGCACAGAAGGAGCAGCCCACACGAGTTCTGTTGGACTAGAGATGGTTCAAGCTATGTCTAGCCCAGATCCTCAACAAGCCCAAGAGGATGATCTACCATCTGTTAACACTGTTGAACATGTTGGGGACTCCCTAGATTCAGTGACAATTCAACCTGTCCGCAACAAGTACGAAGACCTCCTGCATATCTCAAGGATTATATTTGTCATGCTATCACTCACCCCACCTCGACACTGCTTCGTGAAAGCTCTTTGAGTATGTCTCATCCTATCTCTCATTCTATTTCTTATGATCGATTTTCCGCTACTCATTGTGTTTTTTTAGCCACAATAACATCTAAAGATGCACCCAAAAATTTCAAAGAAGCTATTCATGATGCAAAGTGGCATGATGCAATGATGGTTGAAATTTCCGCTCTCGAGGACAATAATACTTGGGCATTTATGACCATGCCTCCTGGTAAAAAGGCCCTTGGTTGTGAATGGGTATACAAGACCAAATATCGTGCAGATGGGTCTTCGAGTGCCATAAACCACGATTAGTCATTTTGGGAAATAATCAAGTCAAAGGAGAGGACTTTCATGAAACCTTTGCTCCTGTGGCAAAGATGGACACAGTTCGTTGTTTGTTGACTGTTGCAGCATCCAAGGGATAGGAATTCACCAAATAGATGTACATAATGCCTTTTTGCATGGTGACCTTGACAAAGATAAATACATGAAACCTCAATCCCCCTAACTGAATATGGTTTGCAAATTGAAGAAGTCTTTCTATGGACTTCGCCAAGCCCCACGAAAGTTGCATTTCAAATTGACCTCTACACTGCTTCAGTATGGCTTCTCGCAATCACCTCTTGATCATTCCTTGTTTATCTATCGCAAAGAAGGTATTTTTTGGCCCTTTTAATCTGTGCTGATGATTTGGTTCTAGCTGGTAATACTTATCATCATTGCTGTCACTTTAAGAGCTATTTACACCGATGTTTTATGCTAAAAGATTTGGTCCCTTTAAAATACTTTCTTGGTATTGAAGTGGCTTGTTTCCCATATGGATTATTCTTGTGTCAATGCAAATACGCTCTTGACATATTCATAGAAACTAGGCTGCTAGGTGCCAAGTCATGTTTACATCCTTTGAAGCAAAATCATAAACTTTCCAATGATTCAGGATCCCCTTCAACTAATGCTTTGCAGTACAAACCCCTTATTGAACGACTTCTTTATCTTATCACCCTTACCCGACCAGATGTTATGTACTCTATTCATATTCTTAGTCAATTTATGCAAGATCCTCGCAAAGGTGACTGGGAAGCTGCAGTGCAGATCCTTCGTTACTTGAATCTTCCCCGGGACAAGGAATTTTGTTGCCGGCTAGTAATTCTCTTGACTTGCATATTTATTGTGACTCAGATTGGGCTAGCTGTCCAATGACTCGATGATCTATAACTGGTTATCTTGTTAAGTTAGGCTATGCTCGTATTGCTTGGAAATCCAAAAAACAAGCTATGTTCTCCAGGTTTTTGGCAGAAGCTGAGTATCGTGTTATGGCCAATGCTGCAAGTGAAACTATGTGGCTACGTAATCTCCTTCTCTCTTTGGGTGTTCCTGTTTAAATAATCCGTTATATTGTGGCAATCAGGCAGCCTTACATATTGCTAATAATCTGTTGTTTCATGAGTGCACCAAACATATTGAAGTGAATTGCCATTTCATTCATGAGCGAATTCTATCTAGCATCCTCAAACCTCCGTACATTCCTACTCATTACCAAAGCACTTGGTCAATGCCATTTTCACCATTTGCCAGGCAAGTTGCGCGTTTCCAATGCTCACGCTCCAACTTAAGGGGGAGTATTGGGTGATCAGAATATTTAGGACAATCCTATATTTCTAGGAAGTTTTCCTTGCGTATTTGATTCACATCTTTGTACTCGCCAAATATTTGTATTTCTCGTATTCTATTCATATTGTGTACATATATGCACTTCATCAATAAAAGCAAACACGGTGAAGAGAGCATCGGCAATGAAAAACATTCTCTCACAACTCTAATTCTACTGTTAGATTACAACACCAATACTACCACCATCAACAACATAAAATATTGATCTAAATTTCAAGTTACTCAACAGTAATATTTGATTAATTAGTGTTTTCATTAGGTTAAAATATGAAACTTCGCTACATCGTCACCGATCATAGCCTTAACATGTAATCCTATAGGCTGTATAGGAGTATCAAGTTTCGAATTTATTTCCTCCTAGATATTGTATATTTGTATTCTTTGTTCCCGCCTCATTTTATTTTAAATAAAGCAAAGATTACAGTCCATATAGGCCAAGAAATTAGGTTTCAGTTGCAAAGTTAAGCTACAAGTTCAACATTTGGCCGACTATGCCCATTAGCAATCTTTTTTTTTTTTTTGGTTGCACCGAGGAAGGGCCTATTGTCAAACATTATATGGGCTTTTTTTTTTGTTTTTTTCCTGGGGGGGGGGGGGGGGAGGGGGTTGGTTTACCTTACATAAATCACAGCCCAATCTTTCACAATCAGAATTCAGGAAGGATTTGGAGTGCTCAAGGAGGACGTGACTAACTTACTATAAAAGCAAACACACAGAGGCCGATCATAAGAAAATTCAACGCAGAGTAGACAGTAGGCAGGGCAGATAATATTAGGAAATTCCGTTCACAAATTCTTGTGAATTCATCAAGTTCTTCTTCCTGCTTGGTGAGGCAACTTTTTCGATCCTTTTTTATTAGAATGATTTACTTTGATCTTCTCTGTGATCATAAATCTATATTAATTTATCTTTAGAATTACCTGGCCTGGTTTGTTTAACATCGTTATTGTCAAGGTTGTATATGCTTGTTGACGTCCATCTTAAAGTTGTGCAAACTCGGTACGTAGATTTATCGGTTTAGTTTGGTGCTACGCTTCAAAAGTATAAGTACTGCAACTTGGTGACAAGCATTGTTTCGCGCAAGTTTCTGTCTGTATGTTCAACTCGTCCATTTTCGTTAGTGTGGCCATGACTTAGTTTGGTTTGATTCATTCAGAAGAACTTGGGCGTGTCAATAAGCACGCATTGGACTTGCCCCTGTCTGTCAAGTTAGGCATCGCATCGTTGATTGGTTTCGTCTGGTTAAATGTACTCAGCTAGACACTATAGTAGGCACTGTCTGGCATGAGCTTCAGCATATGTGTTCGTTTGATTTGGTTAAGTCACTGTCTGGCATGAGCATACAATTTAGCTGGCCTAGTCAAGTAATCATCCTCTGATTTGTTTCTTTCGTTTTTCTGGAGTGACAGAGAGCATGGCAGCAGAGACAGGTGAGGTTTCATGTGATAAAATCTCAGAGTTGCCATGGTTCATTCAACATCACATCCTGTCATTCTTGGAGCCCAAACATGCTGCAGAAACTATGTCTTTGTCTAAGAAATGGTTAGAGATTTGGTCCTCATTCCCCTTTCTGAGATTCAACCAGAGCAATTTTCGCATTCCCCTTCACTCTTTTCACAGAAACTTTGACAGTGATGATTCTGAAGATGACAGTGATGATTCCGGGGATATTTGGGACAGTATCTATGATGGATGGTTCGAGCAAGCTGTCACTAAAACCTTGAGTCGGCTCCATGCCAACAAGCAACGTATTAGGAAGCTCCGGCTAACTCTGCAGACTGGCCTTGTTCCACATTTAGAAGCATGGGTTAATTTAGTGAACGATCTCTACATTGAAGATCTAATGCTGCGAATTTGCTTAAAAGGACGTAATCCCTACAAGCCAACTCTGCCCCCAAGTGTACTTGTGTCAAGAACAATTACTGAGCTACACCTAGAAGGCTGTGATCTCAACCCTTGCATGGTCTCAAGGGATGCCATTAGGCTTCCCTCCCTTCAGAAATTGTATCTGTCTTGTGTTTCTTTGGATGATGCAGCGTTCATAACTCTTAACTTCTTCCTGCCCATCTATTGTAAGTCTCTCCCTTCGTAGATGCATAGGGCTTCAAAATGCCAAAATATGCAATCTTAATAACCTCATGGAGATGGAGTTCTGCAGTACCTGCTATGATGATGAAGAAGCTGGCGGGCTGTGTCTAAAGAAATTCATCGTCGAAGCTCCAAAGCTGGAGAAGCTAAGATTTGCTAATTTACTTGAGACATGTGAGCTAAAAATCAGCAGTGAATTCTGCCGGAAGTTGAGACATGTAGTTGTTCAAGGGGTTAGTATCAGGGAAGAATTGCTCCACACAATTTCAAGCTTCTCTTTGCTTGAGTACTTTGGGCTAGAAAGATGCAAGCTACCCAGATCGATTCGAATCTCAAGTCATAGCCTTGGGGAAGTAAACTTTTACTGTTGTGAGAATTTGGAGGCAGCACAGCTCGACACCCCGAACTTATTATTATTGGAATATAATGCTGGCACTAACATGCCTTTGCCCTGCTTGGATTCCGACGACCCTGCTGGCAAGTGGGTTGTTTGCACTAATGTGCATCATGTCGAGGATGTTAATTCTGCTTGGATCTCCAACCTCTTCAACGGCCTTGCTGCATCTAAGCACTTCCAAGAGTTAACCATCGCGTTCGATTTTCCGGTAAGGGCCTGTCCTACTCACTTTGTATGGATCTCGTCTCCTTTCATTCGGCCTGTTTAAAATATACATGGGTTAATTACTATACATGAAATATGAAATCTAGGTATAGATAACCCTGAAGGAATTGAATAAATCAACTAGGTTAATGTGTTTGCAATCTGAAAATGAAAACCCAAGAATCAATTTTAAATAATGTAATTTGACTGCACAAGGGAACCCTAAACACATAGAAATCACAAGACATACGTTTAATATGATTTGTTGATGCATTTTTGTAGACTTTATTGTATGAGCTGAACGCGGAAGATTTGAGACAAGTACAATTCCCATCTCACTTGAAGCTCGAGAAGATCTCCTTGAAGTTGGTCTTCTCATCACAACATTTGATAGCCCTTTGGGATTGTTTTTTGTGGAGGTTTCGTCCTAGATTTCTTTCCATCTGCCCGGACTTCCCCTTCACCACCAGTGCTGGAGGTTATAGACAACGGGCAGAACTTATAAAGGTAAGTACTCTTTGTATCCGTTTATGCAGTTTTTTTTTTCTTTTCCCTTTGTTACTAGCGCCCTTGACAGAATGGTGAGCGTAAAAGGAGGTCCAAGCTTAGGATAAGAGGCAGAGGGGAATGTTAAGAGTATAAAAACTACTTGTGGGGTTTCAACCCATTTGTTTAATCTTTTAATTGAGTTGGTTATTGAATTTGATATCAGAGTCTACCTGAATTAGATGTCTTCAGTTTGAACTTAAGTAGTCTTCATATTGATTATTGTGCAAATTAAAGTAAGAAGGGGCATTTGCAGCACTCACGCTTTAACTCCAAATGACACTCGCGTGAGAGGACGGATTAGAGTACAAAATCTATTCTTGGGCGATCAAGTTCAACGATTAGCTTAAGCTTTTTAGTTGAGTTGAATCTTGAATAGGGAAGTTGTCTATTTGGGTTAGTTGCTATATGCTTAGCACTTTCTTGTGAATTTGAACCTAAGGTCCATTGTGATATAGAGTCAAGGAAGACATTTGTTGTTTGAGTGTTTTTCGCCTGTACGCAGATTTTAATGTCTTTGTTTTTTCTAATGTACAGGAATGGACTAATCACTTGATACTTAGAGATGATGATGGGCGTTGCTGTAACCTGAGAGAGGATAAATGTTGGAGGCATTTTCTGAAGGATGCGAAGAAACCCAAAGGAATAGTTGAAGTTGAAGGAATGGAATCAGGGGCTTTCGTTGATCTTAAAACGCTAGCAGATGAATTCAAAAAATCCCAAAATTCTCAATTTAAAACAAATTGGGTTTTTGAGTTCATCTGGTAAACAATATTTTGAAAGGCATGTACATTGATCGTTGAGATACCAAGTGCAAGGTAAAGGAATTCAACATAAAGTAGGTAAAGATTAGGCCAAATTTCTACGGCAACGACTTTAATTTTTATTTTAATTTGGGAATCATACGCAGTTTTAAAGTTGCGGTGGGAGCTTTAATTTTTATATTAAATTAGAAATCATGCTTAGTTTGTTTTTTTGGCGGCGATTGAGGGGGCTTGAGCCCCCAAACGAAAATTAAACAAATTACATTGGGTTCCTGACCATTATTGGCTAAGCTGCACCTGATCAATCCTCAAACAAAATCTGACCCAACTCAGGGTAAAAGGGGGGAGAATCAAGATAAACTATCCCATTTGCAAGCGAGGCTCCTTGGTGAGAGGATCCAATCCCCCGGTGGTAAGAGAGAAGGGTAGAGCGAAGAAGAGCCTAGAAGAAGTGGTTAGAGAGGACCTGAGAGTTGTCGGTCTGACGGAGGACATGGCTCAGGATAGGAGGCTGTGGCGGTAGAGGATTAAGGTCTCTGATTGTAGGGGATCGACTCCGTAGGGAACAGTAGCTTAGGCAGTGTGGGGCGGGTAGGGTTTTTGGTTTGCTTACCTGTAGGTCGTACTTTTCTGGGATGTGACGGCAACAAGCGCCCTTAGTCTATTGAGGTATGTCTCTGCTCCCTCTTTATTTGATATTCGGAACCTTTTTCTCTTCCTCTTTCTCTCACCCGGTAAATGGTTTTTGCAATCGTTTTTTTTATAAACTTTTTTCACAAAACTGTTTTGTGGGTCTTATGGAAACAACCTCTCTATAGGTAGGAATACCGGTAGAGGTAAGGTTGCCTACAACTGGATCTCCCCAGACCCCGCGAAAGCGGGACCCACACTGAGAGTTTATTGTTGTTGTTGTTGTTGCTCCTGGTTAGCAAGCCAGTAAGCTGCATGATTCGCCTCTCGGTAACATCTTGAATCTTTATAACCCAATCGTCCATCCTCATGGCATTCTTGCAACTGTTTATCAAAGAAATCGGGATGATTATTTGATATTTCCTTGTTCGACGAACCTTCTATCAATTTCGAATCAACCTGAGCCTCCAACCTCCTCGTTCCCAAGCGTTGAGCTACTTCAAGTTCCTCTACGAAGTGCCAATAGTTCAGCTTTAGTAGCAGAACAGACCCGAAATGCCTCAAAAAACCCAGCAACGATACCACCTTGATGGTCTCTGAGGCTGCCTCCACCACCAGCCCTTCCTGGGTACCCTTAGTAGCCCCGTCAGTGTTTAGAAGAGTCCAACCCTCACAAGGCGGTGCCCAACGACTTAGCTTTTCAGATCTCAAGTGTCTTGAGTCTCCAAACAATTCTTCCTCAAATTGTAGAGCTCTGCTATTCTCGTCGAATCCAGTGGTCAAGAAAGAAATGGGCTCGGATGGAATCTCCTCTTCTCTATCAAATACACAGGCACTTCGCCATCTCCATAACCTCCAAATAATAATAGCAAACTTTACAGGCCATTCAAAGGCATCCTCCCCATCAATTAAAGACAAGTTTTCTACGATCTAGTAGTGCAAAGGGAGTTCCCACTTGTTAATTAGTGGACGAGGTACCCCAAAGCTCCTCCAAACACATTTTGCTGGTGCACAGCCTCATACGGCGTGTAATAAATCTTCTTCAGACGTAGCACAAAATCGACGAGGGGGCTCTTCAGTTAAATGCCTTAGAACACGATTTGAATCAGTAAGTACCTTGTCATGAACAGCAAGCCAAAGGAATGTACAAATGTGTTGTGAAACTTGTACTCGCCAAACTAGAGGCCACCCCCTGTTAGATTGCCCATCATCTTCATTATGGATGAAGTCGATTTGATTGAAAACTCCCGCTTGAGGTACTCCCTAATAGAGGTGATCGGATGATGTATCATCTTCCACAATAGAGCAAGATTCAATTATTTAGATAACTCCTACAGGAAGAAACTCAGAAAATTCATCCCACTTCTATCTATGTCCAGGTATCCACATCTCATCTAACGTGAAATTCTGTAACTGCAATAGGATCTCTTTGATGGCGTGCTTGGCAAATGGAGATTCCATTACCCAGTTATGATCCCATAACATAGTTCGCTTGTTGTTACCTAGGTTGATCCGTACTTCTCCTCTAATGTTTACAACATTGTCTGAAATGCCTTGCCATACCATAGAGGCCCCTGATTTGGGTGGGCATCTCACACCTTCCATTGCAATACTTGCTTCGGATGACTCGTGACCAAAGTGACTTAGATTCTAATAATAATCTCCATCCCAATTTTGTCAAAACGGCTGGCATTTACATGTCTCATCGACCAAATGCCTAGTCCCATGATCATGGGGTTTCTGCAAAGTCTCCCAGTCCACTAGATGTAGTTTCCTCTTTTCCTCGATTCCACCCAATCTGCCTGGTTAGAGACCGAATGCTTTCGGTCTCCAAATTAGAAAAACCAGTCTCTATTTTATTTTAGAGACCGAACAGAGACTGAAAAGAATCGGTCTCCAAATACTTGGTAGCAATTCAAATTTGGACATAGTGGTCTCCAATTGAAACCAGAACAGGTGGTCTCTAATTGAGACCAACTTTCTGGTGTCTACCAGAGACCAAACAACTTGGTCTCCGACAGAGACCACGTCGAACTGGTCTCTAATTGAGACCAGGTATATTGGTCTCTATTAGACCATGGTTGAGAGAACCGGACCAGACCAGCCGGTTCAACCAGTTGAACCAGGAACCGGCCACAGTACCGATCCGAAAGTACTCTAAAACCATTTAAACTATCAAACCGGGGGAAACCAGTAAAACCCGGTTGAACCGGCTGACTCGGTCAAACCGGCCCACCCATGGTTGGACCGGTTTATCGCGACTTTTTATAAAAAACAATATTTTTTTTGGCTATGAAGATTTTGAGCACAACTCAACCCTTCAATAGCATCATTGATTTATCTTTCCCTTCCATGCTTTTTTATAAGGCTATTAAGTTTGAGAATTTTCTCAAAATGGCGATGTGGGACTTCCCATTTCTCACAATCTAACAAATCCTATATTTATGTAATGAAGGTATTGCAATCACCTTTCACTCTATCAATGTGGGACTATAATTAAATTTTTTATTTCTCTTTTTCCTTATTATTTTGTACTTGTAACTTTTTTTATTAGATTTTAGTAATTTATGTTGTTAAATCAAAAAGTATTTTTTTCATCCAATATATAATTTAATGATTTCTTCTTCCACATTATTTTGTAACAATTCATTTATTGTAATTTTTGTTCCATTTAATGTATATTTTTTGTTTATCATCAAACTCTTGTAATTTGTATATTCAAGCATAGTTTACCAAATTAATATGTCCAAATCAAAAAAATTATGGACAATTATAGGTGATAAAAACAGATAAAAACCTTGAGTTCTTTTACAAAGTATAGCTTTAATTACAAGCCCTTGACTTTGTATTATATTTGGCTAGCCTTCCATGCTTTTTTATAAGGCTACCAAGTTTGACAATATGCTCAAATTAGCAATGTGGGATTTCTCAATTCTCATTCTATAATAGAACTCATATTTATGCAATGAGAGTCTTGTAATCACATTCTACTCCATTAATGTGGGACCATAAATAAATTTCTCATTTCTTTTCTTCTTTATTATTTTGTACTTGTAACTTTTCTATTAGATTTTAGTTAGTAATTTGAAAAAAATATATATAACAAATATATATAAAAAAATTTTCAGGTTCACCGGGTTGTGCCGGTCTAACCCGGTTGGACGGTAAACCGGGTCAACCGGTCCAAATCCGGTCCAAACGGTCCGACCGGTTGAACCATCAACCCACTCGCTCGACCGGGTCGATCACCGGGTCGGTTTTCTCAACCTTGTTAGAGACCAAAATAAGCCGGTCTCTAATTGAGACCAATTTTGTTAGTCTCTAATTGAGACCAAGTATACTAGTTTCTATTAGAGACCACAATAAGCCGGTCTCTAATTGAGACCACTAGTTTTGGTCTCAAATAGAGACCAATATAGAGACCAATATGTTTGGTCTCTATCTGAGACCATAAGTTTTGGTCTCAATTGGAGACCAAAATAAATAGTCTCCAATGGAGACCAAAATTCAATTTCGGTCTCTAACCTGCCCATATTCCTCCATTGTTTTCATTGCCCCGACATTTCCACCATTTTCCCAATATTTACACATATGCTGTTTACATGTTCGCATCCTAGTTCACAGCTGAATTTGCACCAAAATATACATAATTTCACATTCCAACAATCCAACAGTTACAGTGTTCAACAGTTACCTTACATGAAGTTCGTTGCCCACACATTACAGTGTTCAATTACAATAACACATCTCATCTAAGTTGAAGGGCTACAGCTACACATACCTACATCTACGACGACGCCTGCGAGTTGTCCGCACGGGTTGGGTGGCCAAGTAGCGCCAAGAAGCTCTCAAACCGAACATTCAGCTCGAGCAGCCCAATTCGTTGCTCATCAAGCTGCTTCCTTGTAGCTTCTAATTCCTGCCTAATACTACTCAACGCCTCCTTAGTAGTTCTCAACTCCTCCTCAGTCGAATGCAAGCGAGACTAGGTCGTCTGCAACTCATTTTGTGTTGCTTGCAGTTGATCCTGGAGTTGCGTTACGACCGGGGAAGAGTACGTCGAGGAGCCACTACGCCTTGATGTTGTCGGTCTCTCAAACATGGCTGGGCCCT
>JACYFF010031952.1:19030011-19046786 GCA_017589665.1 Selenicereus undatus | reverse complement strand
TACAATATGACATACTTAGTAATGATACAATTAGGAAGAATTGCACAATAAGAAGTTTGCATACATTTAAATTAGTCATAACAAGCGAAATACATAATAACAAAAGTTCAAATGCATTTACAACAGTTATGCATAACATTGCCATGAACGTTCGCAATAGAAAAAAGTGAATCCCTGAAATAGTCGCCATCATTATCATAAAGATCATCCCCGTCTTCTTCAAGGGTGTCCATCATCTCCATATGCACCATCAATGTCATCAATCTCCTCCTCGTCATTGTCATCTATGTCATTTTCCTCTTCTGAGACGATCTCAACATCATCATCCATGTTAATATCTCCTAAATTTCGTGGGGAGTTGTTTTCATCTACTTGGAATGGTGTCTCATCTTTAAGAAGCGTCTATTGTTGGCGTTGGCTTTATTTTCAACACCGCCCACCAATCCTTTTTACTAGTGTCTTGCATGTGATAAGGAGTAAAACAAACTTGGGTCACTTGGCTTGCAAGGACAAATGGATCATACTTTGGATATCTCTTCATGTGATTGATATCAACCAATGTGTATGTGTCGTGGACAGTAACATCATTAGTTGAGTCAAACCAATCACACTTGAACAATATTGTCTTATATGGACGAATATCCCTAACATAGTACAACTCAATTACATCTTGGAGAATGCCCTAATATTCCTTTTTATTTGTTCCTTTCATGCAAACGCCATAGTTCATTGTTGACTTGTTTTTCCTATATTTGTACATATGGAAATTGAAGCCATTGAGATAATAGTGATCCCAACGGTGAACATGCCTTTTAAGGCCAAAAATGCAAGTGCTCTAATGATATCGTTGTTGATATCGAAATGGAAAACCTACATAGCCGTCATTTACAAAAATGATCAAAGATGTAGTCATTAAGTTAAAATTATATGAATACTTGTGCATGTCGTTGCACTTACATATTCTTTGAACCATTCTTGAAATATATCCTCAAACTTCGCCCAAACATCGACCCGAACGTGAGGGTTCTATTGGACCATCTCGACTTCGAAGATCCTATAATATACAAGGAGAAAACAATGTAATGCCATTTAATTTATATAAGTTTTTTTTTCCATATGTAAGATACAAATTTACCGCTCATACTCTCCTACCAACCCATTATTCGATAGCACATATGCATGCACCACTTGATGATCCAGAAGATCCAAAAATCGTACAGTACCCTCATTAGGGACATGTCCAACATTACGGGAGAAAACTTCAGGAAGATAGATATCAAATTTGTCTTGTTCAATTCTGATCACATTTTAGGGAAAATCTCTTGACTTAATATCAACACTATCATCAAAATAGTTTGCCGATGCAGTTGGCTATCTCATTCATTAGGTACGCATAACAAATTGAGGATTCAACCCATGCTTTGTCGCCTACTTTCCCCTTTTGATGATGAAGAAGCCTAAAATCCAATGAAATCAAATATCATTCGTGAACTTCATTAAAAATAATATTTCTATGGATCATATCAAATCTTTCATAGTCATACATCCGTCAATACTAAATCGGGCCTCCAACTTTCAATTCACAAGGTTAGTGGACCGTTAGATGCTCCATGACATTGAAGAACGCAAGGGGAAAAACTCCTTCCAATTTGCATAATATTTGCACAATGTTATTCTCCAGACATAGGACGTCATCACCATACAACTTAGAGGACCACAAATCTCGAAAGAACTGACTAAGCTCAGTTAGCACCTTCCACACATTGGTAGGCAAGAGGTCTCTAAAAGCCAAAGGCAGCAAACATTGCATGAAAACATAACAATCATAGCTTTTCAGGTTATGTAATGAAGTATTTCTCATATCCACACACATACTCAAATTTGAAGCCTAACCATCTGGGAACTTCAGCCTACATATCCCTTCACACACTACTTTTCTTTGCTCCTTACTTAAAACATATGGAGCTTGCGGCATAACTTATCTCTATCTTCTTTCACTAACCTCCACAACTTGGACATCAAGTCTTCTACTCGTGCAATGAATAGCCATGTCCTTTCTCGCATTAAGGTCATCCTTTGTTTTGTCCTTCACATTTATCACCGTGTCAATTATTTGCTCAAAGACATTTTTCTCAATGTGCATGACATTTGGATTATACATAACTAGTCTAGACCCGTGCTTTGCACGGTGATCTATAAATAGATAATAAGTTGTTTTCAAAAGACACATAGTTGCTATTATTATTTAGAAAAGAAGATACAAATAAGTTACTTAGTAAGTGATGTTGTTATAAGTAGAAATAAATTTTCACTATAAAAATTTAATAAGTTACGTAGCAAGTGATGTTGCTAAGACCTGTGCGTTACCCCGGGATTAAATTTTTGAATAAGTGAATGGTACTTTAAAAATATCGTTGAATAATTGTTGGGCCGACGTCAATAAGTTGATATGAAAAAATAATGAGAATTTTAGTCTAACTCAAAAGAATTGGGGTAAGTAGCGAAAATATTATCACTACTATATTTTTTATCTTTAATATTTTTTATCCTTTTCTTTTACGTGATTTTTATCTTTAAAAATAGATCTATTCTGGTCACAATTTCATTCAAGTTATCCCAATATGTAGTTACAATGCATCGTAATTTCTAACTAAATAATGGAAATATTCAAGCATGCTTTATAGTTTCTAGCTGAACAATGGAAACAGAAAATTACATTGATTCAAACATGCAAGTAGTATTGAAAGTATGCGATGATTTTAAAGAGAAAACTGAAAAATTACATTTGTTAATATTGAAGACATATTTTGAATGTGAATAAGTTAATCAAAATCATTATAAAGACTTTATAAATTAGGATCAACTTTTTAATATTAAACTCATCTCATATGTCTATTAATGCAATTTTATCTTACAGCTAGGGTTCCTAACCCAATGAAATCCCCCACCACCCCCTCCATATGATTCTAAACCCCAACTTAACCACCTCACTCAATTTCCAAAATAACAAAGTTTTTGAAGATATAGAGGACTATACTCTTATCTACGTCAAATTTTGTAGTTTCTTTTATATATCTTAACAGTGACTTTGTTAAATTATGAAAATCATATTATAAGTTGTAGTATAGATATTTGAAATTTTTTAATTGATGTAAATAAATAGGTCACCAAACAATTTAGATACATGTGAAATAGTTTGCATTGTTGTTTCCATTAAAAATTTGAAATGCTGAGGAAAAGGATCAAATTATTAGAGTTTTTCTTATAAAAAAGCAAAAACCCATAAATGAACAACATAAATAAAACATGAAAGAATCTAAACACAATTAAGTTACTAATACAATATAATATAATATAAGCAAAAAATTTTAACCTAAGTCATAAATCGGGCGGAAATAATTAAGACTATAAAAGAATCAAACCAAACATCACCACTATTAATCAAGCACGACAAAAACTACACCTAAAAAAGTGAGATTATGAATTGTAGCAAGAAATCAATGATGACGTCAATTACTGAAAGATTAAATATCAAGAGAAGAAAATTAAGCCACATATAGGAGGGAATTATAACCAAAAGGTACAAAAATTTCAATCAAATACGATCAAGCATTTTGACACTACTAATTACAAAAGAGGAGGTCACTTGCCAACAAATTAACAAACTAATATAAATAAATATATGAGGAAGGGAACGATGATTATTATATATCTGGAAGTGAGGTAAAAAATATCACTTTGACACACATAAGCAATGAGCAAGATGACAGAATTGATTTCAACTATGAGATGTATTCTAGTGTATAATTTCAACTATGAGTAAGAACTACTTGACTATTTACACTAATATTGAAAGTTCAAAAATGATATCTTTTTTATCTATAATTTTCATAGTTATTTGTCACTAGCTACTTCATAATTCATATTTTCATAATTATGGGATTATTTTTTTATTGGCATTTGACTTTATTATTTAAAATAATACTAAAGGCATAGCCACTACATAATATTTATTTCAACCATTACAAAATTATACTTCCCGGGATTATGCTTTCCTAGGATCATTTCCTTAGTTAATGATTTTTTTCCACCATTACGGAATTATACTTTCTGACATTATACTTCCCGTGATTAATATTTTTCTACAATCTAGAGGTGATAGGGAGACAGGAGGAATTCAAAAGATTTAAGAAGGATATTTTTTTATAATTTTCACAAACACTAATCACTGCATAATCATTCCTTTTAGAAAAAAATACTCCATAATCCTCATTTTCACAATTATGGAATTATACTTCGTAAGATTATACTTTCTTATGATCATTTCCTTATTAATGAATTTTTTCCTTACTATTATGTGAGAAATTTGAAAATTATAAATTAATTATTTTCAACAATCGGATGGTTGTGATGAGGAGAGAGAATGAATCCAAGGGTTCGAAATCTCTAATTAATGAGAATGCAAGAAAACTCCACATCATCACAACATTGCTTTTATATATAGTATAGATTATTGGCTTGTTCCAATATGGGAGTTTCCAAAATATGCTACGTCTTGTCCCATTGTGAGATTGTTCATGGCCATTCAATTTTCCCTTGTGATATAATGCCTTAGGGAGCAAAGACACATGACTCCAAACCTGTTCTCCAGTCAGCACAGGAGAAGGTTCATAATGGACCCCCCTATTTTTGTAAAATGCAGTTTTATTACGCGAAACCACCTATGATCTATTGGGAGAAATTAGTGATGAGAATCAAATCATGATTGCTTGTTCCCATGGGCTAGCCTGAATGATTTGGTGCGCTCCATACTATGGGGTTATGCTAATTCTCCAGCAGTCATCCAACCCAAGAGCATGCCATAGGTAGGGAAGTCGCTTACAGTCCAAAGAAGGGCAACCCTTTATTGTGAAATTTTACCTCAGCGACACATCATATGTTATTATTCCTTCATTCCACAATTGTACAAGTTCTTCAATAAGAGGTTGCATGTATATATCGAGATTGCCTTTTAGATTCTTTGGACTAGGAATGGGGAGAGCTATGAACATGAACTACCTTTTCTTACATATCCATGGTGGCAAATTGTAAGGAGTTAAAATGACTTGCCAACACAAATAGGTTTGTACATAATGACCAAATGACGCGAAACCATCAATGCACAAACCTAGACCTATATTATGTGGTTTAGCAGCAAACAAAGGATAAGAAGCATTTAGATGTTTCCATGTCTCACTATCTAATGGACGCGCCATGAACCCCGGAAGGGCACTTGTGCTCATGGTGCCATCGCATATTCTCCACAATTTTCTTAGTTGCATAAAGATGTTGTAGTCGAGGGCCAATTAAGAAGCATATTGGTCACTTCCTCAGGATTTGCTTTCCTTCTTTGCTCATTCTCAAGTGTCTTACCTCGTCGCATATTGAGAAACTATCCAAGCCTTCAACTTCCTTCCAAAATAACATGCAACCATTGGGGCAAATATTGATCTTACGATGCGGAAGTTCAAGGCCCACAAGCAACTTCTTAATCTCAGAGTAATTGCCCGCCATGTCATTGTTGTTAGGGCTTACCTCCTTCATAAAGGATGCAATATCATCAATCGCTCGATGAGGCAGGTTAAATTCACATTTTAGATTAGTAAGCCGTGCAATGGCTTTCAATAGTGACATTTCACATCCCCCATATAGTGGTCTTTTTGTTGCCTTAAGGAGTTTAAGGAATTTTTTCGCCTCTAGGATTGGTTCTTGCTCCTCATGGTATGTTGCCTCTTGCAATAACATGGATGTGATACGTGCGTTGGGTTTGCTATTACTTCTTCATTATATGAGGAAGGCACAACTCCTCCCTCTTCAAGAAATGATTCTCCATGATGCACTCACCTCTATTAGTCCATGTTGCTTATTATCCTTTTTTTAGGGTTTGGGGGGGCAGCATAGTGAAAAAGCCCATCGTGGAGAATTGTTCAAACAAATAAAATAGTGCACCAACATATAAAATAAATGTAAGTTTACCTGGAAAATTACTCAAACAAGAAGTAAACGTTTTCTGTTTGTTAAGCGCTAATTGGTTAATATTTAGTTACTCTTCTAATATTCTCCCTCTATTCTTAAAAATGTTATCACTTTGCTTACCGTAGAATTTCCTATTTTACTTTTCAATATAGCATTTGAATTGTACATCTTATGAGGGCTAATTAGTCATTCTTAAAAATGCCCCCCTTTCTTGGTCTACCTATCTCTTAAAGGTAGCTAACAAAGATTAGTGAAAAATTTATTGACCCAATTAGGGAGTTGAGGTCCTAGGGTTTTACAAAAATAGTTACATATTTTTGGTATACAATATCCTCTATTACACTCCTCTATTACACCCCTCAATCTGAATGGGGGGATCCACAAACATATTGGACTTTAAAAAAAAATGTTGTATAGGAGGAGCTTTGGTAAAAATATTTGTGAGCTGAAGCTGAGTAGGAACATAGGTGACAACAAGATTGCCATGAGAGACACGTTCACGAACAAAGTGATAGTGAACCTTGATGTACTTGCTGCCATCATGAGGACAGAATTAGCAGTGATATATGTGGCTGAGATGTTGTCACAAAGAACTTTGATAGGATCACGCAAAAGAATGACTAGCTCAGTAAGAAGATAACGTATCCATAAAGTCTCGATAACATTGTAAGCAATTGCCCTATATTCAACTTCAGTTGAGGATTTGGACATCGTGGGTTGCTTTTTGGAGCGCTAAGAGATCAAATTGTGACCAAGAAAATGGCATAACCTTTTGTCGGGCGAGAACTATTCGGACAGTTGGCCCAATCAGCATCAGAGTAAGCAAGGACAACTGATAGAGATTTTGCTCCTTGGAGCGTAAGGCCATGATCAGCTGTACCTGGTAAATATAAAAAAATGTGCTACACCATAAAGAGAAAAGCAGTACGTGGAACATGCATAAACTATGAAACAAGCTTCACTCCATAAGATATATTATGTCTAGTCATACTCAAATATAGCAGGGCCCCAACCATACTACGATACTCAGTGGGATTAGATAATAAATCTCTATCAGTAAGAGATAACGTGGTCCTGGAAGGAAGTGGAGTGCAGACAGGTTTGAATTTTTGGATGTGAAATTTGGTAAGAAGATCTTAAAGATATTTGTGCCGAGATAGAAAAAGCATAACAGTCGTTTGGACAACCTGAACCCCCAGAAAATAATAGAGATCACCTAGGTCTTTCATGGGAAATTGAGTAGACAGAAGATATATAATATGGTGCAAAAGAGAGGGAGAGCTGCCAGTAAAGGTGATGTCATCCACATACAATAATAATAAAAAGTAGTAGTGGAATGACCCAGGATGAACATGGATGAGTCAATACGATTGCAAGTGAAGCCCAAGGAGAGAAGGAAGCTGATGAACTTATGACACCCCTAAGGTTGAGTCAAATAGACTTCCTCATGTAAATCGCTGTGAAGAAAGGCATTCTTTGTATCAAATATCTAATGACCTAACCATGAGTTATCGCAAGGGAAAGCACAATGCAAATGGTAGTGGGCTTCATAGCAGGACTGAATGTTTCAGTATAATCAAGCTAGCAAGCTGATAAAACCCTCTGACAACCAACCTGGCCTTCCTGCGCTTAATAGACCCATCAGGATGATATTTTATTTGACAAACCCACTTACAACTTAACAAATTCATTTTATAATGATAAGGAATAAGGTGCTAAGTATAATTTTGGATAAGTGCATTAAATTCTTCAACAATTTACATCTACCAGTTTTTATCTTTATAAGATTGAGAAAAGGAGGTAGGTTCTGATTTTGTACAGAGTGCAGTCAAGGATAGAAATTGACGAGGCTTACTAATACCCGACTTAGCACAGGTTTGCATCAGGTGAAGATTTATGGGCGGCAGAGGAGGGTTTGGGTCTAGGAGTGGTTGGACTATAGGAGGAGATGAGGTGGATGCCCCCTCAATACAAGCTAGACTCGGTGGCGAAGCAGGAGGCATAGGAGAGTGGGAAGAGATAAGAGAGGAAGAGGGATCAAGATCAGAAGCAAATGTTGAAGATGGGTTGGGCGGAGATGGGATAAGGGTAGAGGATTCTTTACAGAAAGCAACTAGGGGGGACTGGAGGCTCAGATGTGGATCTAGATGGGGCAAGAGAGACTATAGGTAGAGATCCCTGGTCAGGACTAGAGAAAGGAATGGGTAGCTAGAAGGAAAAGGGGTTGGGAATAGAGATAAGTTGAAGGGGAGAAATGTTGTGAGCTTTCGACTCTGGGGTTTGAAACTCAGGATAGAGAGAGACATCTTCATGAAACGAAGTATGACGACTAACATATATACGTCCCATAGCGGGGTCAAGGCATCGATACCCTTTGTAGTTGGAAGCATAGCCAAGAAAAACACAATGTTTAGACTGTGGTTCTAACTTGTTCTTATCGTTGAAAAGAGTAGGAAAACAACAACAAGAACACCTCCCAGTGTGGGTTCTGCTTTCGCGGGGTCTGGGAGATCCAGATGTAGGCAACCTTACCTCTACCGGCATCTCTACCCGTAGAGAGGTTGAATCTAAGAAACCCACAAAAACAAGATTTTGTGAAAATATTTTGTAGAAGAAGGATTTTGTGAAGCATTAAATGGAAAAAACTATGTGAATAAATGTACAACATAAGTACAACAAAGTAGGGGAAGGTACTATACCTTAACAAACGGATGTAGGCAAACAATGTCTCTTCCCAGATGTATGTATTGCCTGCATACAAACAAGACATACGAAAAAAATCACAAACAAACCTACCCTACTACAACCGAAAAAACCCAACCAAATAAGGTGGCCGACTAACTGAGATCTAAGATCGTAATCCTATCCCGCCATAGTCTCATATCCTGAGTCAAGTCCTCCGTCAATCCTACAACTTTCAAATCCTCTCTAATCACCTCGTCCCAGACTCTTCTTTGGTCGTCCCTTCCCTCTTTTGCCTTCGAGACTGTTAATCATCTCACATCTCCTTGCTAGAGCATTCACACTCCTTCTTTTGACATGGCCAAACCATCTGAGTCTTGTTTATCTCATCTTATCTTCTATGGGAGCCACTTTAACTAAATCTCTTATTACCCATTCCTAATTCTATCCATTCTCGTATAACCACACATTCACCTAGTCATCCTCATCTCTGCTACCATCAACCTTTGGACCTGTATCTTTTTTATAGGCCAACACTCTGATCCATATAGGACAGCCGATCTAACTACCATATGATAAACTTTGCCTTTTAATCCTACAAACATCCTCTTATCACATAGCTCACCTGAAGCATACATCCATTTTTGCCAACCCACTTTTATGCGTTGGTTAATATCTTCATCCATATCCCTATTCTGTCAAATGATCGAGCCTAGATATTTAAACTTCTCGAACTTTGGTACCGGCATCTCATCATTGGTGGCTTCTCCCCCTGCATATTCCCTTCCACTGAAACAATAATGTAGGTATTCAGTTTTCGATCTACTTACCCTAAAACCCTTAGACTCTAGTGTATGTCTCAATTGCTCCAACTTGCCAATAACTTCCTCTCTAGTCTCATCAATAAGAACAATGTCATCTGCGAATAACATACACCATGGTAACTCATCTTGAATCCCTTTTGTAAGTTCATCTGTAACTAGAGTGAAAAGAAAAGGGCTTAAAGCGAAACCCTAATGTAGGTCCATACCAAAGTTGAAGTCATAGGTAGCCCCCCCTGGCGTCCTAATACTCATCCTACCTCCCTCATACATATTCTTAATAACTCGAATATACACTAGTCATCTCCAAAACACTTTAGGCAGAACTCTGTCATATACTTTTTCCAAGTCAATGACCACCATATAAAGATCTACCTTTCTATCTCTATACAATCCCATGAGCCTTCTAAGGAGGTAAATTGCCTCTATGGTTGACCTACCAGGCATAAAACAAAATTGGTTCTCTAATATCGAAACATCATTCTGCAACTTTCTCTTAATCACCCTCTCCCATAACTTCATAGTGTGGCTGAACAACGTTATACTCCTATAATTATTACAATCCTGAATATTACATTTGTTCTTGTACAATGGGATGACTGTACTAAACCTCCATTCTCTGAACATCTTAGCAGTCCTAAAAATAACATTGAAAAGCTCTGTTAGCTACTCTAATATCCCTTCACCTAAACACTTCCATACTTCCACCGGTATCTGGTCTGGTCCCTCTACCTTCCCATTGGAGATCTTTTTTAGGGTCTCTCTAATCTCGCCCTTGCCGATAGGTTCACACATGGGCGGAGCTACATTGGGGCAAGAACAAAATAGATATATATTAATTAGTTCATATACATTTCGCAAACGTGTGCCTAGCAAGATGGTCGGTTGCTCTTTACTTGTTTAAGGGGGTCACGGGTTCGACTCTCATCACTCTCCTTCTACGGTGCCTTGTATGTTTTTTTTTTTAGTTTTGCCCATTCATTTCCCCTAATTTCTACCTCTCGATTCTCTAGTATTGCTTTGCTTTCCTCCTCATACGCACTCTCTCTCTCTGCCTAGCCCATCGCCCACGCACTCTCTCTCTCACTCTCTGCAGTCTGCCTAGCCCAGTCGCCGATTGACTGACTCCACCAGCCGCCAGGCCTGCCATTAGTGCCGCTTGCAGTCCTTCTCAGCTCTCCTCCTAACTCCTAAGTCCTAAATCCCAATTTGAGATAACTCCCAAAAATTCTCAGTTTTTGTTTTTAATTTTGTTATTTTGTAAATAATTATGTTTATTTTACTGATTTTAGTTAGATTTATGCTAAATAATTGATTAACTTAGTGAATTACTCATGATTCATGAATTGAAAAATGAGGATTTTAACCTAATTGTTTTCTTGGTTGTTTTTGGTTGAAGATTTAAAGTTGGACTAATTTTATTTGTAATTGCTTCCTTGTTTATATTTAGTTTACTAATTTTTATTGAATTTGTGTTGAATAAGTGGTTAATTTAGAGATTTACTCATCAATTAAAAAATTGGGTTTTGCCTTTCTTGATTGTGAATTTAGAAATTAGAATTGGGGTAATTTGTTGGATGTTGTTTGTTTATTTGTGTTAAACTTATTGACTTTGGGCAAATTTGTGTATTATTAACCTCCCCCCTTACTTTGAATCCGGGCTCCGCCCCTAGGTTCACACAATTGAGCATCAAGACGCCTCTCACTACTCTCTCTTACCCTACTTCGAAAATCTTCCATCACTTCACCATTGAGGAGTTTGGAAAAGTACATTTGCCATCTCGCCTTGATCTTTGCATCCTCAGACAACACCTTACCATTTTCATCTTTGATGCACCTCACAACACCTAAGTCCCTAGTTCTTGTTTCCCTAGCCTTCGCCAGTTTAAAGACTTCCTTTTCACATTTCTTGGTCTCCAATTTTTGATATAACCTCTCATAAGCCATGCTCTTAGTTACAGCAACAGCTTTCTTAGTTACCTTTTTGCTGCTTTACATCTAACTCTACTAATATCTTTCTCTACATCCGTTCCACTGTTCATGAAAGCAACGTATGCCTCATTTTTCTTTTTAAATTTCTCCTTTACCTCCTTGTTCCACCACCAGGCTCCCTTCATTTCATTACTACCTCTCCGAGATGACCCTAGGATTTCCTTAGCCGACCTTCGAATGCATTTTTCCATAGCCTCCCACATTGTATCCGCATCTTCTACCTGCCTCCAAGCTCCTTCTTCAGTAATCCTCTCTGATAAATCCATTGCGTTCTCCTTAGTAAGCTTCCACCACTTAACTATAGTTTCCCCAACACTCCTCTTCTTCCGCTTTGAACATTTGAACTCTACATCCAACACTAGCAGCCTTTGCTGAGTTTCTAAATACTCACTAGGTAACACCTTACAATCCTCGCATAACCTCCGATTTTTCGCCCTAATCAGGAAGTAATCAATTTGAGTCTTTATGGAGCTACTCTTCAAGGTCACCAAGTGGTTATCCTTGTTTTTAAAATAGGAGTTTACCACCAACAATTTATTAGAAACCGCAAAGTCCAGAACAAAAACTCCTCCATTGTTTTTCTCTCCATAACCAAAATTCCATGAACCGTATCATACCAGTCTGATTCGACACCAATATGGTCATTAAAGTCTTCTCCTATGAAAAGTTTCTTGCTCCGAAGCACGTCCTGAATTACCATGTCCAAATCCTTCCAAAATTGCTTCTTAATATCATCCGGCAAACCTATTTGAGGTGTATAAACACTAACTACATTCAGGATTTCTGATTCCACCACCACCTTGATGGCCATAATTCGATCACTCTTACGTCTCACATCAACAACAAAGTCAACCAACTCCTTATCAACCAAAATATCAACTCCATTCCTAGCATTGTTTGACCTCAAATACCACAGCTTATACCCATCAACCCACTCACTTAGTTTCTTGAACACAAGCTGTGTTAATCCTACGTCTATACAAAGACTTGACTAATTCTATCGACTTACCAATAAGTGACCCAATATACCAGTAAGTGGAAAAACACTCACGCCCAAAAGCCCATAAAAAGGAACAATCCAGGATTTTATGAAAATGTTGCTCAGAGGGAGAGTGATCTGAAAGAGGAGTGGGAAGTCGATTGATTACAAAAGTGGCATTATATGCAGCATCTACCTAGAATTCACCAAGAAGATGTAAGTCAATAAAAAAAGTGCGCGCTACTTCTATAATGTGACGATGCTTTCTTTTAGCCACTCCATTCTGCTAAGGGGTTTTGGGGCAAGATTTGCGAAAATAAATGCCATGTCAAGCAAAGTGATCCTTAAGGGAATCATTATCAAACTTTTTCAGACCATCACTTTGAAACATTTTAATCTTGTAACATATTCACAATGAGCTTTTGAAATGCACAAAGGTGCTAAAAAGTCTCATGTTTATGTTTCATAGGATAAATCCAAGTGAATTGTGTGCAGTCATCAACAAACACAACATAATAGCGATCGTTTAAATTAGAAAGCACGGGCGACCGCCACACATCAGAATGTACTAAATTGAAGGGAGTTCCATAACAGTGTTCAACATCATTGAAGGGTAACCGTTGTGCTTTACCTAACTTATATGAGACACACTTATTACTAAATTAGACATAGGAGAAACAAAATTCTTACACCTAAGAGTATTTAAAACACAAGACTCATAATGACCAAGACGGTGATGCTAGACATCCCCAGAATTGGAAAGAACAAGAAGGGATGGTGGGACATGGGAGCAGGTAGGAGGTAGACGCCACCGTCACTAATACCACTGAAGAAGAATTGTCCCCATTGCCTTGTCTTTAACATACACAGGAGAAAAATCAAAACCAACTTCACAGTTATTATCCTCATACAATTTTTGAATAGATAGCAAGTTATATTTTAATTGAGGTAGATGCAAGACATTTTTAAGTGTCGGAGGTGAGGCAGAAGTAGATAAGTGCACTTGACCAACATGACGAATAGGCAAACGAGTTCCATTATCAACACTAACAGAATATGAGCCATTGTAAGGGAGTTTGACAAAACGAATACCTTCCAAATGAGTCATATGAGATGAGGCTGCCGAGTTAGGATACCAAAGAGCTTCATTAGCTTCACTAGACTGGATAGTAGTAAGAGCATTCTGGCCATGAGAGGAGTTGGCTTGGGCAACAACAGGGAAATAGTAAGGACAATAAGGAGTAGTGTGATCTTGAGAAAAACAAAGTTGGCGAACAACTTGGGAAGGGGGGAACACATAAGAGCAAACCTCTCGAGACATATGTACTGAGGAATCGAAAGTATCGAGGGTAGTAATGCTAACAAACCAACTAGAACTAGAAGCTATACCTGAGGTAGAACAACCTTGACCACCAAAGGATTGATGCTGTGCCCCCACGTCCGCCATTGTTGTTGTTGTTGTTGTTGTTTTTGTTGTTGTTGTTGTTGCTGGACCTGTGACCGCGACCACTACTGGGGCCCCGATTAGAACGATTTCTACAGCAATGACCTTTACGCCCACATCATTACTTATTAAAACTGTTGGCATTTCGAGAATTGCTAGGGGAGGTAGAGGTTGTGGTAGAAGTAGCAAGAGCCTGGTGAGAGGAGGTAGCAATAGAAGATGACTCGCGTAAATGGAGTACTCGGGGCTCATACATGATGAGTTTGGTGTGGAGTTCATCAAAAGTGAGGTGCCCACCAAAATAAGTAGCAGCAATCGCAAAAGCCTCACACTGATTATCTAGGCCATTAATAGTATACCGAACCAACTCTTGATCGATCAGAGGGGACTCAATGACAATAAGCGAATCCACTATATGTTTGATCTCTCGAAGAAAAGAGTCCATGCTTTGTGATGCTTGGTTCTTTAAATTAGTAAGTCATCATTATAAGTCCAAGGTCTTGGCAAGGCTAGCAGTTTGAAATCGCTTATGGAGACAATCCTTAATCTAGTAAGAGTGTACCAAGTCATGCACTTCAACAAGCATGTCGTTAGAAATGTTTACAAAAAGAAGAGAGCAGAGCAACTCATCAACCTGAAGCCAGTGAGAGAACAATGGATTAATCATTTGTCACCTATTTCCATCATAAATAGTAGTAGACGGTGGTAGAGGAGATCCATAAACAAGTCCAAGCAGGTTACAGGAGATCAAAAAAGTAGTAAATTGAGTCCTCCAATTCAGATAGTCATCGATAGAAGTGAGAGGCACTGTGATGAAGCTTGTGATGTTAATGTTGTTGGGGAGGCTCAGCAAAGGAGGAGAGAACAACAAGGAGGCTTGGGTTGAATCGCCAATATGCATGGCCTGAAGCTGGTGAAGCACATGATCAAACAACGAGGAAGGATCGCGGCACCGGGGGCTCAGGTTGGAGAAGGTCAAGCCAACTGAAGGCATCACCCAGTGTAGCGCAGCTGAGGGAACAGTAGCAGAACTCGGGTGAGGAAGGGGAACAATGGCGAACAGTGGTGGCGTTGACAATAGGGGCTTCAGGATGGTCAGCGATGATAAAGTAGGCACGGGGCTAATGGCAGGAAGCAAGGTGTGGGAGATATCTACAGTGTTAGCGAACGGGTTAGGGTTGCGCAGAAGGTTCGGCGTGTGAGCGGTGTGCAGTCGGACAGTGTGGAAGGAGTCGTGGCGTCGATGGAGGTCTCAAGATCGAAGCAGGATGGCGAAGGGATGGGTAGTGTAGCCATCATGGCCGGCGAGCTAGGGTTTTGAGCGGTAGCTAGGGTTGTAACCCAAGAATGAAAGAGTGGAGAAAAAAAATTAAATTTGAAGTAGAGAGAAATTAAAAGAAAATTTTTATTAGCTCTAATACCATGAGAAAAATTAGTTGAGAACTCACTCACCCAATTAGGGAGTTGGAGTCCTGTATTCATATTAATGCATATAACTAGGTTTACGAAAATAAATACATATTTTTGGTATACAATATCCTCTATCGGTAGCAATACCATTAAGGTGATGCACGAATTTGGTGATATGTTGGACTGTTTGAAAGATGAGATCTTCATATATAAGGGTTTTTGGGGGTGTGGGGGCCGGGGAACGTATGGTGGCAAGGCAATTGGCCAAAAACGATAGCTTGAGATTTTTCTGCTAATGTTTTCTAAGTGGAAAAGAATTAAACAACAGAAAAACTCGTAACCATCAAACACGTCGGCACGCAAGTATCTGTTATAACTTATAAGCAATGCAGGAAATTAGGTCAACTACCCTCCTATAATAAATATTCAAACATAAATACGTGAAATTCTTTAGTTTGCTGCTTGCACTTCTTGTCATATTTCTTTGATATTAATTTTGATAGTTTATTATTTCAAGCTAAAATGTGCAAATTCAATTAAAAAAGTCGTTAGCCGCATAATCAAAGCTTAATTGTAAGATTATTTTTAAAAATGAATAGGTAAGGTTGCCATAGACACTTTTTATGGGTGTCTTGTTGGTGTCTGATCATCCTTGGACACATATTTGGCACACCAAAAATTTTAAAAAGACCATTTTTTTTTTTGAAAAAAAAAGTGTGGAACACTTATGTCCGTCACATTAAATCAACTGTGTTAGAAAATCAACGATGTTGTACGTTCCTTTTTTTCTTGGCTGAATAAAAATGTTGTAAGCTGGTCTTTTGTTTAATTATCGGTAATCATACCAAATTATACAATTAATATAACTCCATTGTTGTTTTGAAATTTGACGTGTCCTGTGTTCATATTGTGTCATACCTATATATATCATCATACCAGTGTTTGTGACTGTGCATTTTAGAATCGCCAGCCTTAGCTTAGCTTGGGCCCTACAAAAATTACCAAATGTAGGGAGATGATGCTATGATCAACAACAACAACAACTCTCGTTGTGGGTCTCGCTTTCACTAGGTTTGGGGAGATCCAGATGTAGACAACTTACTTCCACAGATATGATTGCCTGTAGAGAAATTGATTCTAATAGAGCTATTTTGATCAATAAGTTAATCTTATATTTACATATTTAAAAAAAAAAAGAAAACTGTTCTTTCTAATTTGGAAAGAATCTAAATGATTAGTTGTTGGAGGACATAAAGTTTGTAAATTAAGAAAATCTTACCTTATAGGCTAAATTAATAAAACGTTTTTGGAGGACCTCTCCCAAAATAAAAAAAGTTCTCATTTCTTTTGCCTCCTTTTCTTGCTTTACATTATTGAGTCAAATCAAAAGCTTCCAATTGCTTTTGTTTTTTGGGGCAAAAGAAGACATAAA
>JACYFF010031952.1:19001405-19015165 GCA_017589665.1 Selenicereus undatus | reverse complement strand
AAAAATTTAAAAATAAAAAACTAAAAAAATAGAAAAATAAAACAATTTCAAAGTACGATAATTTACAAAAAGGTAGTATAGTGAACTTTTTGGTGGAAGAATGATTAAATCTCAGATGATACTCTACAAATTATTAAAATTATGAAGGGGTGAGTTGAAATTGATTGAAGTAGGTTGAGGTAGGTTGAAGTGAGTTGAAGTTGGTATTTTTTTTCAGGTGGGTTGAAATAGGTTGAAATAGATGGAATTTGGTTAAAGTGGGTCGATGTTGGTAAATTACAATTGACCCGCGAAAAGAACATGCCATTAGTGTTGAGATTTATCCCAAATTCCTTTACCAGTTTTGGTAACAAGGAAACAATTTTCTTTTGTGAAGATTGTTGTTTGGCACTTAAGACTCACGTTTTATGGTGGGAAATCTTCTGTATTATAGAAATTATATTGTCTCCATATTGTGGCTGAAGACCCAATCCTTTTTGAAATGATGATGCTTAATTGATGGCTAAAGCATATGTTTGCGGCTAAGATTACAACATGATATGTTTGGACTTTTGATGTGGCTTTTAGGTCCCTTGTGGGCATTCGTGGATTTCGTAGACTGGTCAATTTTGTATACAATTTTGAGTGTCTATTCTATTGTAAGGGATAGGAGAGTTTGGTGATTTTGAGAGTTTGTGTGTATGAGCTGCTATTTCTCTTTGGTTGATCTCTTGAATTGATCTCAATTATGAATTTATTTGGCTCTCCGTTGCACTCTCTCTCAATTATGAATTTATTTGGCTCTCCGTTGCACTCTCTCTCAATTATGAATTTATTTGGCTCTCCGTTGCCTGTGAATTTTCCCTTTTGGATTTTCGATGTTAATATATTGTCTTCTCTTGTTTGGTGTCGATATTTGTTTTATAGTCATCATATTCGCTTCCACTGCTTGATTGCTCGGATATATCCCCAACAAGTGCTATCAGAACATGTTTTGTTTAACATTTAGATATTACACGTCACTACCACCCAATTTAAGTTTTTGTTTTTTAATTAGTAATGTAAGTAGGTTTAGACTTAGCCCATCCTTCCACTAAATTGTACGGGCATATTATTTTCATTTAACGTTAAGTTATTAAATTCTTTTTTCATAAGAACCTTAAATTATTCAATTCCATTAAATTATACTAGCATAATATTTCCGTCTTACCGTACAACAAACAACAACAAACTCCCATTGTGGGTCCCGCTTTTGTGGGGTCTGGGGATCCAGTTGTAGGCAACCTTACCTCTACCGGTATTCCTACCCATAGAGAGGTTGATTCCATATGACCCACAAAACAATTTTGTGAAAAAGGTTTATAAAGAAAACGATTGCAAAACCAATTACCGAGTAAGAGAAAGAGGAAGAGAAAATGTTTCGGATAGCAAAAGGAGAGGGATCAGAGACATACCTCAACAAACCAAGGGGCGCTTGGTTCCATCACATCCCAGAAAAACACGTCCTGCAGACAAGCACCAACAAAACCCTACCCACCCCACACCGCCTAAGCTACTGCCACCTACGGAGCCCTACAATCAGAGACCTTAATCCTATCTCGCCACAGCCTCCTATCCTGAGCCATGTCCTCCGTTATACCAACAACTCTCAGGTCCTCTCGAACCACTTCTTCTAGGCTCTTCTTCGGTCTACCCCTCCCTCTCTTACCCCCGGGGGGTTGATCATCTCACACCTTCGCACTGGGGCGGCTACACTTCTCCTCTTCACGTGGCCGAACCATCTGAGCCTCGATTCCCTCATCTTCTCCTCTATGGGGGCCACTTCAGCTAAGCCCCTGATTACTTCATTCCTAATTCTGTTCAATCCCGTAAAACCACACATCCACCTAATCATTCTCATCTCAGCTACCATCAACCTTTGGGCCTGCGTCTTTTTTAGGGGCCAACACTCCGATCCATAAAAAACAACCGGTCTAACTACCATCCGATAGACTTTGCCTTTCAAACCCATGGGCACTCTCTTGTCGCACAGGACCCCTGTCGCTGACTTCCACTTTTGCCAGCCCACCCTAATTCGCTGACTAATATCCTCGTCAATGTCCCCATTCTGTTAGATAATCGAGCCCATATACTTAAATTTAGCGACCTTCGGTATTGTTCTCTCATCCAGTACTACTTCTCCCCCCTCTTCTATCCTTCCGCTGAAACAACAGTGGAGGTATTTCGTTTTCGATCTACTCAACCGAAAGCCTTTAGCCTCCAGCGTATGCCTCTATCTCTCCAACCTGTCATTCACCCCCTGCCTGTTCACATCGATAAGAACGATGTCATCTGCAAATAACATGCACCAAGGCACCTCATCCTGGATTCCTCTAGTGAGTTCATCCAAAACTAATGTGAAAAGAAACGGGCTTAAGGCAGAGCCCTGATGCAGGCCCAAACTAACAGCAAAGTCATTTGAGACCCCTCCTGGAGTCCTAACATTCGTTCGCCCTCCTTCGTACATATCCTTGATTACACGAATGTATGCGGGCGACACCCTCTTCTCTTCCAAACACCTCCACAAAACCTCGTTTGGAACTCTATCATATGCTTTCTCCAGGTCAATGAACACCATATGGAGATCCACCTTTCTGTCCCTGAACAGGTCCATGAGCCCTCTAAGGAGGTAGATCGCCTCAATAGTCGACCTGCCTGGCATGAAACCAAATTGATTCTCTGAAATCTCTACTTCCTCTCGCAGCCTTCTCTCAATCACCCTTTCCCACAACTTCATAGTGTGGCTGAGCAGTTTGATGCCCCTAAAGTTATTACAATCTTGGATATCCCCTTTGTTTTTGTACAGTGGGGTGACTGTGCTGGCCCTCCACTCTCTGGGCATGTTGGCGGTCCTGAAAATAACATTGAAAAGTTCCGTGAGCCACTCTAGACCCGCTTTCCCCATAAACTTTCAAACTTCCACTGGTATCTGGTCCGGGCCCACTGCCTTCCCATGCGCCATCTTCTTCAAGGCCTCCCTAATCTCCTCCTTTGTTATCATGTCGCCCGCACGCTGATCGCTACACTCTCCACCCCTACTACAGTCGTCTCCCCCCCTTCCCCATCCCCATTGAGGAGTTTAGCAAAGAACATTTACCATCTCTCCTTAATTTAAGCATCCTCAGTCAACACGTTACCCTCTTCGTCCTTGATACACCTTATCACTCCCAAATCCCTGGTCTTTCTTTCCCTCGCCCTAGCCAGTTTAAAAACCTCATTCTCTCCTTCCTTCGTCCCCAATCTATGGTACAGTCTATCAAACGTCTGGCTCTTTGCTACTGTCACCGCCCTTCTGGCTACCTTCTTGGCCGCCTTGTATCTAGTCTTCTTATGCTTCATCTCGACTTCCGAACTACTGCTCATGAACTCTGCGTAAGCCTCTTTTTTTGCCTTGACTTTCTCTTTTACCTCTTCGTTCCACCACCAGGCACCCTCCATCCGGTTGTCGCCTCCCCTAGAAAGACCTAAGATTTCTTTAGCCGACCTTCGGATGCAATCCGCCACAACATCCCACATCAAATCGGCATCTTCTGCCCTCCTCCAAACTCTCTCTTCGGCTATTCTTTCTGCTATTAACCCCGCCTTCTCCTTTGTAAGGATCCACCACTTAATTCTGGGTTCTCCGGCTCTCCTCTTCACCCTCTTAGGGTACTTGAACTCTACATCTAAAACCAGCAACCTGTGTTGAGTTCCCAGCAACGCACTGGGAATCACTTTGCGGTCCTTACACCATCTCCGATTTTCCTTCCTCGTTAGGAGGTAGTCAATCTGGGTCTTGCAAGAGCTACTCTTGAAGGTCACTAGGTGGTCCTCATTCTTCCTGAAGAAGGAGTTGGCCACCCACAAATCAAAGGCCACCGCAACGTCCAACAGAAAGACCCCTTCCGCATTTCTCTCCCCGAAACCGAAGCCCCCGTGGACCCCATCATATCTCGCTGCCTCCGCGCCGATATGGCCGTTAAAGTCTCCTCTTATGAACAGTGACTCGCTCTGAGGTACCTCCTGGGTGACCTCATCTAGTTCCTCCCAGAAGCGCTTCTTAGTTTCCTCCGGCAGGCCTACCTGGGGCGCATACACGCTTACCATGTTCACTAGAACTGAACCCACCAAAACCTTAATGGCCATAATCCGGTCGCCTTTGCGCCTCACTTCGACCACCTGGTCCGCCAAGTCCTTCACAACCAGGATGCCTACTCCATTGTTCGCCTTGGATGCCCCCGAGTACCAAAGCTTGTATCCATAAATCTCTATAGCTTTCGTTCCAACCCACTTCGTCTCCTGGACACACGCTATGCTAATCCTACGCCTACGCAGAGACATAACTAATTCTATCGATTCACCCGTGAGAGACCCAACATTCCAGGACGCTAGGCGTACCTTCCGCAGCCCTACCCCCCTCCTAACCCCAAAACTCCCCGGAGGACAGGCTGAAACAGCTACATGGCCCGCCATAGATGCCTACGAGGCCAACGAACACCCTAAAGATCTCCAAACTAAAACGACACCCGAGAAAGCCACCACCAACCGCAAACAACTAATGACACCTAAGGACGAAAAACTACAGCCCGCTAACGACAACTACCAACTAAAACAATACTAAACCAAACTAAAACAAACCACAACCAGCCAAGGACAACTACAACTATACAAAAGTTATTGCAGACTTAAACCAACTACAGACAAGCTATTAACACAAAGAAATTAAACAACCAAACTAGGAGAAGAACAACAACAGCAGCAGCAACAAAAATTATAACAACGAAGCTAACCCAAAGACTATGAGAAGAACTAGGCACTAAAACTAAAAGGGAACAAGCCTAGGAAACTACTTAGCAAGAGACCAGCTATTAACCCAAAGTCGCCAAGAGACTTACCAAAATAAATAGTAAATAAATACAATCACAATACGTAACCTTAAAAAATATGCACCAAGAAATAGCTTCAAAGTAATTAACCTAATACTAATTCAGACTAACGAAACTAATAGCAACAATACTAATGAAACTAAAAGCAACAATAATGATACAAATAAAGCTAATAATAACAATGGCAATTATAGAAGCAACAAGGGCACTACGATATAGAGAAGCAGGGGCTAATATAGAAGCATGGGATTCCAACACCCACTAAAGCCCAAATCACGAATCGTCAAATCACAAACTTGGTAGCCAAGAACCCTCACCACGCAGCTCCCACCCCTGAACAAACTACCCAACCAAGCAGGCAACAAAGAATCAACAGCCCCGTAAACAAATGTCACACCCAGTCCGTGAATTGCTCTACTAGGCCAAACCTAGATCACAAACACCACACAATAGGGTAGATGCCTCAGCGAAGGGGATAGAGCTTTCACCACACTCCCAATTATGGAGAAATCTACCCACAACTTGATGCTCAACAACAATTTAACAGAGACAAATTAACAACAACTTAACAGGGACAATTTAATACAAAAACTTCCAGAGAAGTGCGAAAAAACAATAGGGGAAATGGCAGGACAGGGGGACGACAAGAACTACTCGGTGTTCACAACCAAGACCGGGGAATGACAGTGCTTAACTCAGCAGCTAGAATTGAGCTAACATAGATAGGGACGGGGGGTGGGGGTACTTACAATCGGGTGAGAAGGTGGCCACCACTACCGGCTGCGGAACCTGAGAGGAAAATGAAGAAGCGCTGGAGACCGTAAAAACAAGACCCCGGAACTCCGGTGTACTGGTCGACTGAGTACGCCGGCGAGGCCCCAAGTGACCGTAAATTATTGAATTCAATTCCTAGGAGAGGCGAATTGTTTATCCTATAGGCGACGTTAAATGGGGTTCACATCAAGATCGGATTCCACGTTGTTTCTCAACTTGACGAGCAAGCTAAGAGTAGCATTGCTGTCATTGCTACCGGTTGCATTATCACTGTCTTAGCTAGTGGTTTGGAGTTACGGAATATTTTTCCCCTTATGCCCATTAGCTAGTGGTTTGGAGTTATGGAATCTTTTTCCCCTTATGCCCATTCTTTATGAGGGTGGGCGCCTTTACTTGGTCTTTTGTGTCAGCGTGGAGATCTTGACCGTGGTGGGTAGTCAAGTATCAGTGAACTATCATTGTTTTCTTAAAATATGTTGTTTTTAGGGAGTTGGTGTCAAGTTGTGTTTTGTAGCGTAATACTCGCAAACTACTGCTATTCGATTCAATAAACATATACAAGTTCAAGTTTAGTGTTCCTAGTATTTTTGTGATCTATTCAATTAATTGTTAACTGCTATTCTGAAATATATTGTAAGAATTAAATATATTTCGGTCATTCATAACATCATTAATGATGAAAAAATATCGGTCGCTATACCATATCTTCATAACTAATTAATTGGACTTTTCAACGACGATAATGTTCATCATTTACTTCACATGAAAAAATAACAACAAACCAAGTCCATCGTTAATGGTTAGGATTTTAATTTTTGATACTCATAATTTTTAAAGTTTACGACAACTAACTTGGTCGTTAATAATATGTTGTTCATCATTGCTTAATCTATTAATTACAATGACACTCTGTTTCGTCGTTACTTCCACTAACGATGAAGTTTTTTAAATGGTCGTTAAAACTAATAACGATGGGGCCAATAACGATGAACAATGACCAATATTTTTTTGATTGTGAAACATTTAACGACGGAAAATTGAGCATTTAATGACCAATTTGTTCATTGTTAGAGCCCTCTTTTCTAGTAGTGATATAGCTGCTAGAAAACTAGAAAGTCATTCTCGAAGTCGACAATTGAAAACAAGTAATTACTACTAACTGAAAAGGCGAAAAAAAGAAAGTCCGCCAATGATCCGTCATCTTCATCAATGACCGATAAAAGTAGGGAAGTGTTTGAACTCAAATGGGCACCCCATGTCGCCAGACATCTACAAAAATGGAGAGGGGTTAGAACTTGAGTTTATCAAGATCAATAAATCTGAATACATATATAGCCTGCATCTTTAAGCGTTTATGACAAGATGAGTACAAAAATGTGACCTAGACAAGAACCTACAACAATTAGTATTGCGATAGCCATTACAACCACTACCACATACTATACCAAATGCAGTAGCAAGTACATGAGCTGATTGCACTAGTAAACCTTGCTCTCAGTCATTTTAGATAAACATAATCTCAAGCTACTTCTTGGTAGCACCATACCATTCTAACACAAGGTAATATGACTGCTAATCACTTTAAACTCCCTCAAACTCAATTTCAAAGATAGGAGGCAGTAACTACCTCATAAGCAATGGTCCAGTAACAATAATCATCAAAAGAGTTCATAAGGGCTAAAGCCCATGTTCAGTGTTCTAGGATTTTGTAGCAAATGCAGCAATTGCTATTGCGATAACCATTAAAACTACTGTCACACACTATAGCAAATGCAGCAGCATGCACATCACAGATGCAGCAACAAGTACATGAGCTGATTGCACTAGTAAACCTCATGTCTCAGTCATTTCGAATGAACATAATCTGAAGCTACTTCTTGGTAGCACTATACCAATCTAACACAAGTTAATATGACTGCTAATCACTTTAAACTCCCTCAAACTCAAATTCAAAGATAGGAGGCAGTATCTCCGTTATAAGCAATGGTCCAGTAACAATAATCAACAAACGAGTTCAAAAGGGCTAATGCCCATGTTAAGTATTCTAGGATTCATTTAGCGAAGTCATAAGGTAATTTTAGGATAGCCAACAAGGCATGGAACAATAGAAAATGAAAAGCAAGCAACTTTACTAATCTGTTGGCTAGAACCAGTTATATATGCTCCTTTACTAATCCAAGATATAAACAAAGATAGTATGCTAACTCATGTGCAAGATTCCTTACATTTATCCTAAAACTAACTGTAATTTGGAACTTTCCTATGCATTATGGCCCTTATGAATCCCATCAAAGGCTGGTACCCAAGAAAGAACGAACATAAGAATTGTCTGGAATTTGATATGAAAAAAGTAGGCAACACTACATGAATTCAGCTGGAGTTCAATAAATCATGTGCCACCTTGTTGTACATAACTCATTTATATCTTTCACCATAAAGGCATGCCTACGATTAACACTACTTCTCAATAGGGAAAATGCTTGTAACACCTAAGCAGTCAACGTTCTACAAGTACAACCAATTCTTTCATACAAAACTGTTGTACTCTTCTGTCCATTTTGAGGTGTCGAGCATTTTCTTTCATGCAAAACGGTTGTACTCTTTAAACAGATTAGAAAACTAGTGCTTTGTTATTTGTACATTGCCAGTATATCGCCTAGTGTCATATCCCACTAGTGATTGTGAAAAGATCTAAATGTCTCATTCCTCTACCAAAAAAGAGGTCGATTCACCTAAAAAAAAAGAACAAAGCAACAAAAAAGGTCAGAGATGACTTACTTTCTCTAAAAACATGTTACGAACGAAAGCAGTAGCAAATCCAAATACAGGTAGTTGTTGTCTCATTGCACCCTTAACGAATACAACCATGAGGAATTGAGGATTTCTATTTTACAAAGATGTTTATCTAAGAAACATGCCCTTGTATCAAGGCCACATATCTTTATGGGAATAATCCACATGTCTCAATTTTGAAATAACTTTATCCCATCTTATTGATTACCTAGAATTACGAATAAAGTGGCCATGTTAATATAGGAAAAATGAATCTGTATCAATATCACTATCATGACCAAGTTGTAAAACTATGTTAGGCAGCTTGCTAACTTTACTTACAATCAAGTACCCCTCATCCATTTCCCACTTCTATAAAAGGAGAGAACTGCCTTATAACTTGAGCAAGCTAAAGCACAGGGCACAACTAACCTTCAACTGAACCCAAGTTCTGTCAAAGAAGAAAACCAAGTTTGGTACCATGCAACATCCTACTCCTACGACTCAAGGTTATCCCAACTATGGCTATCCTCAACCTTCACCATACCTTCCTACTCAAATGTATACTTCCAAAATTCAGAAGAAAAAGGAGGACACAACTTAGTGATAACACTATAGAACAGCCCCACTCCCCAAAAACACAAAATCTTACACAAAACTAAGCTATCTAAGTCAGGCATTTTGTCGAGCATGAAATATGCATATGAATGAAGTACACTCATACCAAGCTTTATTGACAGATTTATTGGCATTCATAACTAGATTGTTTCTTTATACAAAAGTCTATCACAAATCGGCTAATTCCAACCACCCAACAACACAAAATCTTCAAAATTCACTGTGGACACTATAAGAAATGCTGTGTCTATCTACTCTTATTTAACCACACTTGATTAAATGTAGCAGGAAAATAAGCGAGAATGAGTACCCAATGATTTTCCTCACATATAATAAGTGAAGCAAAATATAATAACTCTTATAAGAGTGGTAGTAAATAATTAAGGTTTGTCCACACATATTAAGCATGGTGTCTTACATCTTGTAAATATGGCACACTTGATACGGATATTAAGTGTGGTGGCATATATTTTAATTTTTCAAAATTTATTTTACTAGCCAGCCAATTAATGAATATCAATACCATGGAATTAAAAAAAAAAAAAGCTTTTCATTCTCGGAACCATTGAACCGCCAAATTGCCTTTGCCCTACTTAATTCTCCCTCACGCAGCCCCTGCTTTCATCTCCCTCACGTACGCACATCCCCTGCTCTCGTCTCCCCCAAGCACAACACTTTCACCCTTTTCAAACCTCAAATTCATCAGCCTCACCGTTCTGTTCCACCTCACAGTGAAGCGTCGAGTCGGCGGTGCTCGTGTCAGCAGCGACAACTCCCGGGTGGCGAGAACTCCAGGCCCAAGTGTCGACCTCTGTTTTGGTGCTGGGCTTTTCTATTTTGGTGCTTGGCAATTTCAGTGAGTTCTCTTTGTTCCCACTCTCTAATCCCTAATCTATCATCTAATGTATGTCTTTGTTTGGAAAATTTTGTTGATGAAATCTGATTTAGTTTCTTCAATTTGTTCTCCTAATTGTTGAAGTTTGCTAAATTTGCTAAATTTCTATCGCAGAAAATCGAACAAGCTAAAGATATGCATAGTGAACTAGAGGTATGTTCATGCTGAGATAGGGATTTCCCTTTTTGCGTCCTTTTCCTTGCTTTCAAGGGGACTAAGGCCCTGTTCTTTTTAGTAGAACGTGAGGAGCGTGGAATGAGTGATTGTGGACAAGGGGAAGAAATGGGTGAGACCCTGTTCTTTTCGTTGAAAAATTCACCCACCCAACACCCATCCACTTCTTCTCCCCTTTTCCCACTCTTAAAAAAAATATCACTTCTTCCCACATTCACCTACTCTTTACCACACCTACATAAAACAACAATTTCTCATATTTGAAATTTTTTTATAATTTACATAATTATGTTTACGAATAATCTGATAGCAATTATGAGTAGTTTTAATTTTTCGGATCTTATGGAACAGTTTTATTTTTTCTGTTTTTCATTAATTTTTTAATTTTTTAATTTTTTTTAATTTTTAAATTCTATTTTTCATTTTTCATTTTTTTATTTTTTATTTTTTAATTTTTTTGTTTTAATTTTTAAATTTTTAATTTTTAATTTTAATTTTTTAATTTTAATTTTTTTTGTTTTTATTTTTATTTTTTTTAAAAAAAATTTAATTTTTAATTTTTTTTTGTATTTATTTTTTTGTATTTTTTATTCCAGAAAAACAACAAACGGAAAATTCCAAAAAAATAAAAAAATTTATACAAAAAATAAAAAATAAGAAAATAAAAAATAAATACAAAAAGATAAAAAAAATTAAAACTAAAAAAATTTAAAAAATTTAAGAAAACTAAAAATTCAAAAATTCAAAAAATTCAAAAATAAAAATTAAAAATTTAAAAATTTAAAAAATTAAAAAATTAAAAATTAAAAATAAAAATTAAAAATTAAAAAATTATAAATTATAAATTATAAATTATAAATAAATAAATAAATAAAATTTAAAAAATAAAAAATAAAAAATACAAATGCAAAAACACAAAAATAAAAAATAAACAAAATAAAACAAAACAAAACAGAAGAAACAAAAACAAAAAAATTTCATCATCATTAATTACTATCACAATAAAATTATAACATTATAAAACAAAAAAATGTTAATAACTAATACTTCAACTTTATTCAACTACATTCAACTTTCACCCACACTCACCCACTTTTTCCTACACTTAAAAAAAAAACACATAATGAAAAAATACGTGCCTTCCGTTTCAATGTAATATGTGTTCCGTTTCAATGTAATATGTGTTCTCTACTCCAAAGCCTTCAATGATGGTGTATCCTTGGATTAATTCGCCCTAAGCAGTACCTATCTTACAAGGGATAATTGCACCCATAAATGATATAAATACTACTATTGCTTTAGCCTACTAACATCAATAGCATATTTCTATGGGAAACTTATGAAAAAAGGATTAGGTTATTTTGGTAAATATATTAAAGCAATCCAATTCGTTTACACGTTGACATCCTAGAGGATTTCATAACCCATGTCACTACTAAAAAAGTTCACATTAATGACGGAACTCAGCGACGGAAAATATTAACGACAGATTTGGCAACGGAAATGACGACGGATAAATAGCTTCACCAAAAAGTCAGATTTGACGACAGACATGGCGACGAAAATTCAAATCCGTCGCCTAAATTGGCGTGTGGCGACGGAAATTCCGTCGCTAAAAACATTTAATTATTTTTTTAAAACCCGCCTAAAATTTTTTTTTTTTAAAAAAAAGAAAAATATAATTTTTTTTTTTTAGAAAGGTGGCGATGGAAATTCTGTCGCCACTTAAAAAAATTCAAATGGGCGACGGAAATTCCGTCGTCATTCCGTCGCCAGGTCGTTTAAATGAAACCAGATCTGGTTTCATTTCGCTGCAACTCGAATCGAGGAGAGAGAGAGAGCGAAACACCGAGCGAACGCCGTGAGCAGCGCCAGCGCCAGCGCCACTCCCCCCGCCGTGCCCAGCCGCCGCCACTTCCCCGCCCCTTGCTGCCGGCCACCCCCTACCGCCGGTTTTTTGAAGCTAATTGAGGTATTTTTCTCACCTAAACAACTTAAAATTTCTACAAATTTTTGTATTACATTGTTAGAATTTTGTAGTTAGTTCATATTTATGTTGAAATGTGGTGTTTGTGTGAGATTATTGGTCTAATTTGGTTCAAGATTGAGGTAAATGCGATTTAGGGTTTAGGTTTGGTAGTTTGAAGTTAAAGTTTGATATATTGGTGGAATAAAATAGTTTGATTGATAATGTTGTTGAAATGTGCAATTTGTGTGAGGTTATTGGTCTAATTCGTTACAAGAATTTGTTAAATGCGATTTAGGGTTGAGGTTTGGTAGTTTGAAGTTGAAATTTCGTATATTGGTGGAATGAAATGTTTTAATTGATAATGTTGTTGAAATTTGGTTGAAGAATTTGATAAATGCAATTTAGGGTTTAGGTTTGGTGATGTGAACTTGAAAGTTGATATGTTGGTGGATTGAGATGCTTTAGTTTGTTATTTTGTTCAAATGCGATGTTTGTATGAAGTTGTAACTCATATTAGTTTTGTGATGTTCGTGAGAATGTAAGTGTATTTATCACGTAGTTGTAATGATTTTTTTTTTGTGCATGTGAAAATTTTGAAGTAAGCAAAAAAAAATATATAATTGTGTAATTTACGTAGTTATTATAATTGAGTTTTAAATTAATCCTTATCAAATACCTTATGTGGTTATTGTTATTTGAGCAGAATATGAATGGTCCTCCACATCGTAGGTGGATGTATAATAGATTACTGCATGATCGTAGTGGTTATACGCAAGAATTTCTGGATGGAGTAAACGAATTCGATCAATTCGCACGTACACAGACAGAGTTTTTGAATGGGGGAAAGTATAGATGTCCTTGTGCGAAATGCAGAAATAGGGTGTACTTGACACCTGATGAGGTCAAGATGCACCTTATGTATAAGAGTTTTGTGCAAGGGTATTGGTTTTGGATAAGTCATGGGGAAATAGAACCTCAGGAATATGGTTGTGGGTATCAAAATAATGAAATTCCCAAAGTTGGAGGTTCAAGTCATGTTAATAATGACTATTCTGAATCCTACATAGATCGGATGGAGGACATGGTTGATGATGCTATAATAGCAAATCAAAATGTAAGGGAAGAGGGGTCAAGCACTTGCCGAGAACCATTTTATAATATGGTTCAAGCAGCTCAACAACCCTTATATGATGGTTCAAGCAGCTCGGATCCACCCACAGTGAGCTATCTGCGGCGGTGAGGCTGTTGAGTATTAAATCTGATTATAGTATGCCTCAAAACTGTTTTAATGAAGTTGTTCAATTAATGAAAGAGATGTGTCCTCCTAACAACCGCGTGCCTAACAACTACGGGCAAACAAAGAAGGTTGTTAAAGATCTCGGCAACGATGTGGTCCAAATTGATTATTGCCGGAAAGGTTGCATGCTATTTTATAAGGAGGACACAAACTTGGATGCGTCCAAGTTTTGTGGGCATTCAAGATGGAAGAGGCAAAGGTCACATCAAAGGAATCAGAATCCATTGCCATACGCAATGATGCATTACTTGCCGTTAAAACCTCGACTGCAGAGGTTGTACGCATCAAGAAGTACTACAAAGCACATGAGATGGCATTATGAACATCGACGTGAGGACGGTGTTTTATGTCATCCATCAGATGGAGCAGCATGGAAAC
>JACYFF010031952.1:18980680-18996355 GCA_017589665.1 Selenicereus undatus | reverse complement strand
CATCGACATTTAAAACTATAATGCTTTAACTTGAAATGACACTTAACGAACCAACTTAGCAGATCAAGCATGAATCCTATTGATTCTAAGTATTCTCATTTCATTTTGAAGCCATTAAACGAGCATGAATTGACTACGTGTACATGTATCAATTCTAGGCATTTATAGTTTATTTCAAAGTTATTGAACGATCATGATTTAACTAAGCATACATATAACGATTCTGAGCATTTAAAGTTCCGTTTGAAGTTATTAAACGATTATGGGTCAACTAATCGTACATATAACGACTCTAAGCACTTATGGTTACTTCGAAGTTATTAAACGATCATGATTTAACTAAGCATACATATAACGATTCTAAGAATTTAAAGTTCACTTCGAAGTTATTAAACGATTATGAGTCAACTAATCGTACATATAAGGATTCTAAGCACTTATAGTTTACTTCGAAGTTACTAAACGATTATGGGCTAACCAAGCGTACATACATCGATTCTAGACACTCATAATTCATTTCAAAGTCAATAAACGATTATGAATTAACTAAACATATATACATCGATTCTAAACATTCATAATTTATTTTGAAGCTATTAAACGAACATGAATTAACTAAGCGTACATATATCGATTCAAAGCATTCATAATTCATTTCGAAGCTATTGAACGAACATGAATTAACTAAATATACTTGAATCGATTCTAAACAAGCATAATTCATTTTGAAGCTACTTTTTAAGCATTAGTTAACTAAACTAACATACAATGCAACTTTAAAGGTTAAAACGATTTTGAAACTACTAATACTTAGGAGCGCGAGAAACACCCACCTCAATCCATGCTAAGGGTTCGTTTGAAGGGCTTTAGGCTCGAGTTTGAGTGCTGGAAAAGCTTGATTTCCTTACCCTTGCTTACTGATGCACGAACAGATGCAACCCATGCTTGGCCCACGCAAAATGGACTCAATTCGACCAAAACCCAGACCTTGGTTTCTACCCCTTTCACTAATATCGTCATTGATGCTATTGGAGGTCGCCGACAGGGTGGTCGCAGGGGCGCGATGGACAGGTGCTGCCACATCAGCGTCGTTATCTCCTCTTCTTTCTCTCTTTCTCAATTCGCAACCTCTCTCTTCCTCGGTCTGTCTCTCTCTTTCTGATTTCGGGTGGTTGCAGGGGAGGTCACGGGCGGTCACCAACACAGAGGTGCATTGACTGTCGGCGTTGCCGCGGCACACCATCGCTCCTCCCTCCCTCTCCTTGGTGTGGTTCGTGGGGCAGGTTAGTTAGAAGCCCCCCTGGTCGTATTTGGTCGTGAAGAGAAAGGGGGTCTCGGCCCCCTTTTTGGTTTTCTTTTTTTTTGGTTTTGTTTTGGGCATTGGCTAGTCATCTCAAATCACTAGCGTGCAATCTAGACTCGAGTCTAAACATTGTAATAAACAGTACTCTAATAGGATTCGGGAGACGACTAAATGACTTGAATAACGACTAAATTAAACTATCGATACAATTTAAAGGCACAAATAGCACGAATTAACTTTACAATCAATAATAGCAATAATAATCTCTTTTTAATAAAGTTATAGTTCCCATAAGCACATCGATAATAATTTAACTCATATAATTAATAAAATTAAAAATTTATAACGTGAAAAGGTAATACAGTTAACTTAACAAAAAACAAAGAATGCGGGTCTTACATTCTTCCCCCCTTTAAAAGAATTTCGCCCTCAAAATTCTCAAACTATGTTCAGTCAAACCTAAAATGTGCACACACATGACACGTTGTACAAAACTCATACTAAAATCCAAAGGCTTTCTTTACGATTAATTTAAATCGAAAAAGGCGCTTATGGTATCCAGTCTCCTCCTCGCCAATCCTCTTCAAGTGTCTACTCACTCTATTTAGGCGCCGATGACAAATCGCATCAAAGAGGGGCAAATGAGTTGGCGTGGAAAATCATATCAAACTTGTTTTTAAAAATCAAAAGGAAGAAGGCTTTCAATTATCTAGACTGAGTCCGCATGGTAAGCAACAACTCTATGCATATGCATCTATGAGTGGGCATCTAAAGGTATGACAACTGGGACAATGACATCTCAAGGTCATGTGCGAGTAGTCTCATCCTAAAAACATGAATCCAAAGCACTTTTAGGATCACAACGATTGACATGGAGATTCATATAACACATTAGGATGATAAGGACATCACACAGCACCACGTAACATCACTTAAGCACAACAATATTACATAGCATTGCATAGTATGAGTAATTTAGTATTCTCAGGCCTAGGAATCACAGGCAACATGCAGCCATCTAGTACGTAGATAGTTGAGTTGTATCTTTTACTTTTCCTGTATTAATGAACTATTCTGGTTGGTGTACTCCGAGTGAGTGGCTCGTTGAGTTATAAACTCCGGTGTGTAGCCGTTGAGCTTCTTTTAAATGTTTTACGCTTCCGTTGATTTACAGGGATTTATTATAAGGCTTTTAGCATGAAAATGGTCATTTTTTAGGGGAAGCTCTGTCCGTTTTGTCCCAAAATTTAAGTAAAAAGTTAAGAAAACGTAACGGTTTTAGCCCTAGGTGTTGGGGATGTCACATTGATGGTATCAGAGCATGGTCCTATGACCATAAGCCGCAACCTGAGTCTTGCATTCATATAGTCTGATAGAAACGCGTTCATAATAATGTGATATATGCCTACTAGGTGTGCAAATGTGAGTTTTGTGGGAATGTTAGCACGTTTACCTAGTTTGGTGCAGCTTGAGTGAGCTGAATGGTTGGACGAAAGAACCATTTGCGAAGGTGTAGGCTGAGTGGCTCGTATTTTCGCGGATGAGTTAAGTGTTAGCTCAATCGAAGGTTGTTTCGCTTATATGCCTTGGAGATTTTAATAGAAGGTTTAAAGAACATATGATTTGAAATCGAATGATTGGAAAGCCCTAACTGTAAGCTCATCTTTGCCCCTAAAGTACGATTTGCTCCTCGGGCCCATAATGGAGCTAGCAGACGCACTCAATGGTTGGTAGGGAATGAGCTAGAAGCAGTTAAGCCGTTCTCCTTTCGAAACATGCATGGAGACCTTGAAAGTTGAGATCCTTCCTAAATAGTGAGTTAAGGTTTTTTCTTTAGCATAGAAGCCCTTTCTAATTTCATAGTTAGGCCTTACTGTTGCATCTGAACACTTGCATTTGCTTTACAATGGTGTTTGTGCCTTGTTCTATGAGCATAAGCTCCTATGTGTAACTAGATGTATTGAATACTTACTTGTCAAGATGCATTCGCTGCTTGATGAGTCTATGACCAGTTATATGTTTTATGAATAAGTTGTTGCACTTCTTGATGTTTGCTTGACTTAAGTTGGTTTATTATATGACTTGGTCGTTTAGATAATACAAGTTTTGTAATTCATAGCATGACATGACCCCTGACTCATTATTTGCATTCGGTGGCTTCTATAATTTAATGTTATAGCTAAGTAACTGCATGCGCCTGTGTTTGAAGCATGATGAAACGACCATAGCAACCCGCATTCATATATTCTTGCCCTTATTTGATTTATCAGAGTTGCACAGTGGAAGCATACATGCCCATAAGCCATAGACCCAAGACTTATCCTTTTACTATAGGTTGCAACCTAGGGTTTGCGTTTACATACGGTCATATAGGTACATTCTTGCGTGACAATGAATGAGTTTAAGTGTCTTCAAGTATCAATGTGGCATACGTGTAGTGGTAAGCTTCTAGGAGCTTATATAGTTACTTTGGACTTGTTATTAAATGGTCATTGACGTGTTTTGTGGACGAATTGTTTAGTAAATGCACTTCATGGTGTTTACTTAGCTTGAGTTTGGTAAGGCATGTGGCTGAATTAGCCGAACAATATAACTTGTGTGATTTGTCAAACAGTATGATCTCTGAGCCATTCTTTACACTCCACGAATTTTATTATATTATGGTATAGCTGGAGTGGTTGTATACACATGTATTTAATGCATGATGTAATGACTGTAAGAGGCTGCATTCGCATATGTCACCTTTATATATTTCATGTTTTAGGAGGAAAGCATGATAATGTATCCAAGGTCATATTTAAATTCTTTATTCTAAATTTGGTGTGTGAGTTGCATAAAATGACCATTAGCATGATTGATCCAAGTCTCATGGCATGACATGATCATGCTATCTTGTACCATATGTTATGTGATCAACTTCATGGGGAAACCTTAGAGTGTATTTTATTTTATTAGCTGACTTACTTATTGCCATTAGTGTCATGGGGTTCTTTTTGTTTTGGGTTTACAGTATTGTCATGCTACTGTTCTGCATAATAATTATTTGCGATCTTAGAGACCTACATTTGCATGAATATGTGATTGTTCATCTAGTTCATGTGACACGATAATGTGCTAGGGGTGCTTGTGGTCGTATTGGAGTCTATACATCACTTGATCGTCGAATTGTGAAATATGCATGATCTGGTGTGGGTTGGTTGTGTTGCGTTATATATTTGTGATATTCTTATAAGGGTGCACAAGGGTGTAGATTCATGTCTATGGCCATGTCATCTTACTTGCATGTTCTCAGTAAGTAGACATAATCAGTTCTCTATGAAGACCCTATAGTTAATGTGATTATCTCGTCTACTTATTATCCTTTCAGCTACACACTCCGGTCGGAAATCTTTTGTTTAGTTTATTGTAGTTCTAATATGAGACATTAGCTTAGGAGCACTTGAGTAATTCCTCTACTAGCTCCCATGTTGCTTGCTGTATTATGCCCTGTAACTCGCATACTTGGGCAACTGTTTTGAAAATATATCCATGCAAATTAAGTACTTATAAGCCTTCCTTCCCCTATGAAAACTACTAATCCCGGTGGCCGATCTCTACCTGAAACAACATGCTTACAAGTAACATACTGAACCCCCACTACCCATCAGTCTACATTCTTAGCATGCCATTTTTCTTCCAAGTTCTTTCTTGCTTGCTAATTGATAACACCATGAATTACTCTCAGTAATGTACAGGTTATATCCTTGTATCAGTGATTGATGTCGCTCATAATTATTGGTCTTTCAGATGTTGAGTTGTCTTATGTCCTTGCTACCTTGGTGTCCTTGTTACTTTGTTGTGATACGGAAGCCTTGGTTGACTAACTTGATTTTGAAATAATTCGATTTCTTCATGTTTCAGAATGAACTTGGATAAGTTGAATGCCTTGATATGACCTCGAATTATTATGTTTAAGTTGCCATAAATGAAAATCCTTTAAATTTCCGCTAGTGTTGATGCGTAAGTGCAAAGTAGTCGTTGCGATTCTATTATTGCTTAGATAAAAATTTTAAAGATGATGTTCATTTAAAATAAGCTCGATATGGTTTTCCACGCCAACTCAGTTGCCCCTCTTCGATGCGATTTGTCCTCAGCGCATAAATGGAGTGAGTAGATGCTTGAAGAGGATTGGCGAGGAGGAGACTGGATACCATATGCCATTTTTTTTCGATTGAAAAGAATTAGTGTTTGCAAAATGAAACCTTTTTAAAAACCTATCGTGTAGATCCTAGTTGTGTGCGTGCATTCTAGGAAAGACCGAACTTAGATTTAGAATTTCGAGGACGAAATTCTTTTAAGGGGGGAAGAGTGTAAGACCCCACATTTCGTTTTCCGTTAAGCTAATTGAATTTCCTTTTTACGTTCTAAATTCGTATTTTTAGTGACTTTATGAGTTGAATTATTATCGATGTGTTTATGGGAGCTATAATTTTATTTAAAAGGGATTATTATTGCTATTATTGATTTTATGGTTAATTCGTGCTATTTGTGGCTTTAAATTATATCGATAGTTTAATTTAGTCGTTATTTAATTTATTTAGTCGTTTCCCAAGTATGATTAAGTTTTCAACCTTAGAATTAGTTTGTGGATTATTAAATCGAACTTAGACATATTTAGGATCGAATAATCGACGAAGGACCGTATTATCGATTCGGGAGAGTTTATGAGGTACGAGATTAGAAATTAGACAGGTGATGTTAGTTGAATGGGCAAGCGACCAAGAAATAAAAAAACAAAATAGAACAAAAGAGGGGCTGAGTCCCCCATCTCTTTCACGAAAAAATGCGATGGGGGGAGGGGTTTCTCACTACCCTGCCCGACGAACCACATGGGAGAGAGAAAGAGGCTGAGCGATGGAGGAAGAAGGAGGGGGCGCCGGCCAGTGACGACGCCGGTGCTGCGGTGCGCAGCCAACCACAACTGTGGACCGGCGAAGAGAGACAGGGGGGATCAAGCGAGAGTCAGAGTGAGGTGCTCGGTCCAAAGGCTAGGGTTTCGAAGCCCCCAGCCCCATGCCACCACGACCGTCACCGTCAACGAGCGGGCCCACGCCGACGACCACTAGTAGCAGCAATGGCGACGGTAGTGAAAGGGGTAGAAACCCAGGTCTGGATTTGGATCGAATTGGGTCTATGTTTGCGTGGATCAGGCGTGGATTGGGTTGGTTCGTGCTTCAGTGAGCAAGGGTTAGGGAATCGAGTTTTCCAACACCCAAAGCCAAGCCCAGCAGCCTTCGAACGAATCTTTAGCTCGGATTGAGGTGGGTGTTCCTCGCCTCCTAAATTAGTATTAATTTCGAAACGTTTTCACCTAAACGATGATTTATGTCAGCTTAGGTTTAGTTAATTTCATGGATTATGTAATGAGAAACTATGTATGTTTAGAATCGATTCGAATATGCCAAGTTTATACATGCTTGAAAACTTAGTTCGAAATGGATTATATATGTTTAGAATCGATTTGAATATGTTAAGTTTATACATGCTTGAAAGTTTAGTTCGAAGTGAATTATGCATGTTTAGAATCGATTCAAATATATTAAGTTAATTCATACCTGAAAACTAGTTTCGAATTATCATGTTAGCATTCGAATCGAAATAGGGTAAGTTTAGCCAATTCATGTTCGTTTATTAACTTCGAAATGAATTAATATTGTTTAGAATCGACATATGTACGTTTAGTTAATTCATAATCGTTTAATAACTTCAAAGTAAACTATAAGTGCTTAGAATCATTATATGTACGATTAGTTGATTCATGATCGTTTAATAACTTCAAAGTAAACTATAAGTGCTTAGAATCGTTGTATGTACGATTAGTTGACTCATGATCGTTTAATAACTTCGAAGTAAACTACAAGTGCTTAGAATCGTTATATGTACGATTAGTTGACTCATAATCATTTAATAACTTCGAAGTAAACTTTAAATGCTTAGAATCATTATATATATACTTAGTTAAATCATGATTGTTCAATAACTTCAAAATAATGAATGCCCTGAATCGCATTATGCTTAAATGTCGTAATTAGGCTTGAATAGTAACTTTGATATGATAAACATAACCCTTGATTCGATATTTGCCTAATTAGTTAATGTATGCTTGAATAGTAATTTCGATATAATAAACGAACGCCTTGATTCACTTGAGGCTTAGTTGGTTTAATTAGGCCTGAATAGTAACTTTAATGTACTAAACCAACGTCTTGAATCGTATCATGCTTAAATGGCTAAATTAGGCTTGAAATGTAACTTCGCAACAATGAATGAACGTCTCAAATCTATGCTTGTCTATTTAGTTGAATTATGCTCGTGAAATAGCTTGTAAACAACATTTGAACGACGAAATAGGGATGTTCCCCCTCCCCCCTTAACTACAATACATGAATTTAATTGAGTTTCATGCCTTCGGTTCATTAAGTGCTTATTTCAAGTTGATGCGATATAGATATATATGTATATATATGCTATAACGCACCGCTAGATGGTGCTGCTTGCCCTGGTTAGTGCATGAACCCTATTACACGTCTCTTTATAAGTTTTCATGATCATATATTATGATCACTAAATTGAAAATCGAGATGGTAGTTGGATGGTTTGAGGTAGAACTATGAGTGATTCGAGGTTCTTGTAGTACGGTGCTTGTGAGGAGGGAGCCTGGGTTGTGAATTCACCGCGATCGTGTTGATTGCGAGGTCATCTGTGGCTCATTGTGCTTAATTGATTATGAAGGGCTTGAATGTGATACATGTGGACCTCCTTCCCTTTCTTGTCCTCAAGTTGCATTATGTGCATAAGGGTGAGTTTTTCAAAGAAGGATTTCATGTTTTGAAATGATAGTAGCCATAATTATTAGTGCATGATGGCCTATTTTAACTAAATAAATACAGTTTTGAGAGTGAACTCGATCGAACAGGAGAATCCCTAAAGAGTTTTATAAAGGCATGAGTTGTGTGAAAAAGGATTTTGCTATGAGAGGCAGCAAAATTATTAGCCTTTATGGCCGATACACTTTAAATTTGCTAAGATAATGCGCTTCGGATAATATGATATGAATGATGTTAGCCTAGGGGATAAGTCTTGCCACTAGGAAACCCTAGAAGACCCCGACGAAGGTAATGTAATGGTCCGATATGTTATATGTAGCCATCTTGGGAGTAAGAGCTTAAGCGTGAGCATTAGGTCTCAGTATGGAGTTGAGAATAGATCTCACCCAATCAGCACCCTGTAATGATCTTATGCAAGATGTATTTTTCTAATAAGCAAAGAAAAACAGTTAGCATTATTCCATTTCAAGTATTTTAGAAAGAATGTTTTTTTATGGGCCAATAAGAGGCCAGGTGAATGAAATATGAAAAGTTTATAAGGGTTAGTATGCGACCGATATGAAAGAGATTTTTTTTAAAGAATATGAGCCTCAAGAGGCTAAGAGAAGAGTTTTTATGAGCCCCAAGAGGCTAAATGAAGTCTTTTCAGTAGAAAGAAAGAAAGCTTCTTGTGCATGACTTGTGTATATCATATGAATGAGATCGAAGTAAAGTATGCTAATGAAAATAAAAGTGTTATGTGCATGTTCCAAGTATAACTTATGAATGAGATGCTAAGTAAGATACGTTTATAAAAAAAGAAAGCTTTATGAGCATGTTTCATGCATACCCTATGAATGAGACTTGAAATGTGTGTGTGCCTTATGCATATCTTATGAATGAAACACCAAAAAAAGTAAGATGATGAAAATAGATACCCTTATGTGGACATCATATGAATAAGGTTTCATGCATAGTTTAAATGGAATGCTAAGAAGTTATGACTATGAAAAAGAAAGATCCCTATGCTTAACCCTCAATGCTCGCTTACGTGCTCAACTGCTTGTTGGTAAAGGAACTTAGTTATTCAGGGACCTAGGAATATATTTGAGTGGCTAAAATGAAATTTATGAATAGTGAACCTTCCCTAAGGATTTTATGAATGCCTAATATGACAGCAAAGTATGAATACGTTATATGTGACTATTAAAGATATTATTGCCTGTAACGGTTTTGGTCTTTAAGGGGGTCGAGTGACACTCATTGAGCGTGTGGTTGCTCATCCCACTACTCTTTCCCCCTTTTCCCCAAGTTTTCCTTGTCACAGGAAGAAGTTGAGTAAGCTATGTCAAGATGGAGTCTATTCTCACTTGTAAGGTGTCATGTGTGCCTACTTACGTCTTTAATGAAGTCATGTAAAGTATTCTTAGCTGTAAACGTTTGTAAATAAGTATTCTAGTTCATGTAATACATATTGTTTATGAGTCGCTCTGTATGGCCATATGAGCCAACCATTTAATTTGTTAGATGTCTTCTTCGTCGAAGTTAGTTATGTTTTGGGATGTAAACCCCAATACTCCAGTTGTATAAACCGTTGAGTTGTATGTTTTACTTTTCCTGTATTAATAAACTATTCTGGTTGGTGTACTCTGAGCGAGTGGCTCGCTGAGTTATGAACTCCGGTGTGTAGCCATTGAGCTTCTTTTAAATGTTTTACGCTTCCGTTGATTTGCGGGGATTCATTGTAAGACTTTTAGTGTGGAAACGGTCAATTTTTAGGGGAAACTCTGTCCGTTTCATCTCAAAATTTAAGTAAAAAGTTTCGAAAACGTAACACTTTCGACCCTATGGGTTGGGGCTGTTACAGTACTGTAATTGGGATTAGGGTTATAACAAAATCAAGCTAGCTCGATGGGCCGTCGCACTCGAGTTAAAGAGCGCAGGCTGGCTCATTGACCTAACAAAGTCTAGCACCATTTTGGTCCACTTGGCTCAGATGGTTTGGTTTCTTTTTGTTTGTCCATTTATTTGCAAAATGAATATGGATTTTTACTTTCTTGGGCCTAAATTTTTATGATTTTGACCATAATTAAAGAAATTCATTGGTATACTAGATGTTCCACGATCATATCTAAATTTTGAATTTAAGTTAGTAGATTTTTCTTCGCAATGTTTCTCTTTTCTCTTCTCTTGCTTCTTGAATCCAATTTTAAAGTTTTACTTTCATTTGTACAAGGTTAAACTCAAAAAATTTTCGAAGGCCAAAAGAGAAAAAAGTGAAAATTATCGACCCAAGTTGCCGCCAAGCTACGAGCTAGCCCGACAATGTCAAACCAAGCCCAGCTCAAGCCAAAAAATTTTAAGTTTAGGGAACTTCAAGCTATGAGCTTGCCTCATTTATGACCGAGCTGAGCCTAAGCTAACCGAGCTCAATCTAGGCTCAACTCACTTATATCCCTAATTAGAAGATTGAAAGAGTAGGAGTGTAGGACATCTTAAATGTAATGCAATTGCATGATGAGCAGATTACAATAAAACTCATTTATGTTATATTGAGTAGTTGTTTTCATAAACCGTAAAGTAAGTAGTTTTCATTGCAAACCTTACATTGGACAGAGTTCAAGTGGATTGTACATCGGTTGTGCATTGAATTTAAGAGTTGTAATTGTCTGCATTGAAAATTATGTGTCTTATGAAAGTGAGATTTTCTATCAATAACAACTTAGGCCTGCGCTGTTTAGCTTGCCACTGGAGTATAAGATGGTTTTCTTTGATTGAATATCGGAAGTTGGAAAATCATCTTTTGGCTATTGAAAGCACTAAAAGATTGGCATGTAGACACGCAGTACTTGACTTCAAGAATCTAAAATCAATGAAAACATAAATGATTAATTAAAGGATCATTTGAGACTCTAAAATAAATAACTAGTAAGAAAATACATGTCTATCTAAGTTCTTAGCACCAACAAAAATTTGGGCTGCGTCAACTCAGGGGTGGATACATTGAAATTTCTATGGAAAGTCCATTTTCGAACCATGCATGTTTAAATTACAAATTTGAACATCTTAACTAGATTTGGATTTGAACCTGAATATATGTTCGACCCAAAATATCGTAATTTGTACCCCCCCCGGTTCATCTGGTTTTCGCTCAATACAAATTCTAATTTCTACGATTTTTATTTGCTTTTTAATTATTATGTAGGCAATAATGATATTCCAAAGTTGGCGGAAATTGGGCTCAAAACATTGAACACATCGGAAAACAGGGTGATGGAGGTCTGGTGGTCATCCCTCACTTCCAGAATGTTTAGGCTATTCCCAAGCATTAGAAACAAGCCTAGACAATTAATCGCACCTTGCTGCCAGGAACCTTGGCAACTAGCCCGTGAAATTTAGTCATGGTCACCTAATTTTGAGATGACTTAAATCCTTAATTTTGGTGTTCTCTTAAACCTTAGGATGTTAGCTTTAAAATAAAACAATTTTCAGCCTCATTGGAGTTCATTTGGTCATCCAAAACCTATGTTTAAGTCAAGCTGCCCTGAAGACAGTTTACATCCAGATTTTACTCGGTTTTGGTGATTACATTTCTTAATCTTCCATGAGGTTTAAATGTCCAATTTTTGCATCGCTGGAAATATTAATATCTTATCTTTCATTTCCAATTTGAATTACCAGATTTGGAGTTCATTTGGTTAGGGAACGAGGCTGATTTTCAGTCATGTACTGTTTTGAACCCAGTTATGCACGGTTTGGGAATTTCATCTTTTTCAAGGGGTAAGCGAAGTCCAAATGCCTTGATTTTAAATGGAGGTTATTCTAGACATCTTAAGGTTTCCATAAATGTAAACAAATCCCAGAATACTCAACGTTTGAGGTGTCAACCATGCAGCACAAAACAGGGCAGAAACCGGCACCTATATACCTGGCTGCTTAGCAAGGAGGATTTCCTTCCTAAATGGGTTTGCTTAATGTGAAAGCATATTCACTAGCTTGTTTTGAGCTGTTTGGAGAACTTCCACTAAGCCAAGTATGAAGGAGACACATGGGAGCATGGAGAAGCTTCCATTTTGCAAGCAAGGAGCCGGCCACCCTAGCACTACATGTCAAGCAAGCGATTTTCAGCTGTTTTGAGGTGTATCCGTGAGAAGCTTTCCTTCCAAGTGATGAAATTGACTCACCTACATTCCCTAATGCCTAGGAAAGGTTTATATTAATGCTAAATTATATTTAAGGCCTTAAACTTTTGGTTTATATTAGTTTAGCTCCCAACCATGTACTAAGTAGTATTAAGTGTTTAATGACTTTCCTAGCTTAGAAGGAAAGCTCATTTCATGTATTTTGAAGGCTATATAAAGCCTTTAGTTGTTCATTTTGTAATATAGACTTGAGTTTTCATTTGAGAGAAAAGACTTTGTGTCTTGAATTCCCTAAATGCTTTCCTTGCTTATCTTAGTTCTTGGCCGAGCTAAGTGGTGATCAAGAGAGTCTTAATCCTTCAGTTAGGTGGTGTATCTTGTCCTAATCAAAGAATTAAGGGCCCTAAGCTATGATTAGTGGTGAATCTTATCGAATCACCTAGCTTATTTCTATCCAAAAACACTAGAAAAACCTTTGAGAGTACACGGTTTCTCTTAAACCAAGCATACCCCCTTAAGTTCTCTTGTGTTCTTCTTCTTCCTTTTGACTTCCTAAACACACTCCACTCATTTCCCCCTCAAAATAAACCTTCCACAATTCCATTTCCATTCCCTTTCAAAGTTTAGACTATCTCTAATAGTCTAATCCCAAGCCAAACACACAAACTCCTCCAACCGTGCAAGAAGGCAACTCACGGCTTCTCAAAACAGAACATTGGCACGGTATGGCCGTGCCCTTAAGCACGACCGTGCCTCTCCTATTTCGTGAGATTCCTCTTCTTTCCTTTGTGTTCTTGGAAGTTCATCACTTGGGACTCCTTTCCCTTGCACACTTCCATCACAGGGGAAGAGATAAATGAAGTGAAGATCTAAGGAAAAATAGCCCAACAAGCCTACCGTGCATGTTTGTACGACTGTGCAAAAATATCTAAAAGCGACTAAAAAGTTGATAGTTTGCACGGTTGCCCATACAAAAATGCATAACCATGCATCTCAAACAATAATATCCAGAGAGTTGCACAAATGCCTGTGCAAAATTGCACAGTCATGCAGCTAGACCTGGCAAAACTAACCCGAGAACTGAGTTGAACAATCTAAAACCATATCGGAACCGATACCCGAAGTGTGATGAACTGATTTCGACTCGAACACCAGAATTAATCCAACCAATAACCGAACGCAATCCGAAATCTAGCATGAACTGAAATGATGACTCATACCCCAAAATGACCAGACCCAATTCAAACCCAATCCATAGTAAGCTGACCCGAAGTAAACCGAACATGAACAACCCAAACCTGAACTGAACTGTACTAGATTTAAAACCGATCCGATTCTTACCCGACTCAATTGTACTTGAATAAAACCCGAACCTGAGTACAACTGACTTGAATAGAACCTGAGTCGAGTGAGTGACCGAGTGTGAAGGAGTATATTCAATTTTTAGGGTCTATTTTGGGTTAAAATACCAAAATTATTATTAGTAGTGGCTTTTTTTTTGGGTTTTAGACTTTGGGGGGTGGATTCTCAATTTTTCAAATTCAATTAGTTGAGTTTAGAAGGGAAAAGCAAAATAACTTAGGAGGGAAATTTTTACAAATGAATCAATCGAAAACTTAAGAGGAAAAATAAAATAGTTAGTAGTTTAAAATTTTTAATTTGATAGACATGTAGTAAAAATATAAGAGAAAAAGAATATTTGGTCAAAATAAGAATTATGGGAAGATAAGCATAACTAAAAAATTATTAAACTTATTAGGATCTAGCAATCCTATTTTACTATTTAATTCTCTTAATGAATTAATGCACGTTAGGATTATAATATTATTCTGTGACTACCCTAAAAAATATTATACAACTAATATGCGATCTTAAATCATTTTCATAACATGTCAAACTATACATAGTCATATTTAAGAATGTATGTTTGCATATAATCCCATCATAATGTGACTCATTTGAATTTTAGACAATTAAATTCCAAGTCTCGAGTTTCGACAACCAGCATTCACAATCACATAAATGTAATATCGTAATACTAATTGACACATAGTCATATGTTGCAGTTGCTTTTGAGTTTTGCCTCATTCAACGCTTGTAGATCAAGTTGTTAATCTCACAAAGATAAATCTCTGGGTCTTGATGTATGATCACTTAACGAGTTACCAAAAGAACACTGAATCCATTATTGAAAATGTCGCCCCGAACCAACCTGTTTCCGTTTACCAACTCCAAATATGAAAAATATGAAGTTATGAACCAACATAGGGGTCAAAAAAAATTATTATTTTCTTTCTTTTTTTAGTCATTTTTCAAGGTAATTTTGGTATTGAACCTTACAAATGAGACAATTGACTCAAGATTGGTGTTAGGTTGGTTCATTGGTATTATCATAACATGACCTCAATTGAGATGCTTGAAACTTGACTTAACAACCCATAATTCTTTGGTTAATTGCACAGTTGAGCTATAAATTATACCGCAAGTGCAAGGTGTAGCAGTAGCTAGCACACAGCAAGTACAGGTCGTATTCCACAGAGAACTTGGTTCCAATTACTAGAACTAATTAGATTACTCAATCTAGCCGATCACAATTGTTGATAGAGAATTAAACTAAGGAAAATTCTTACAGCTAAATAAACAGCATGATTATGCTAGCTGAACCAATTACTAACCCCATCAAACAATCCCAAACATGCATCATGAGTAGATAGATTGCCAGTTAAGCCCATCTCCCTTCTCTCTTAATGGTCAAAGACTAATCCTAGAACTGTAGTCCTCTATTTTCATGGAACTAAAGTCGCAGGATTACAAGATCAACAATCTCGAATCTCAATTAGAACCTTAATTATTTTCATATCAAAATCCTAATTGTCTACTAAACCACGCTAGGTAAAGGTTCCGCCTTTCAACACTCCCCTAAACCCGACTAAAAATGGACGAATGCTCTTTCGAGCATTTCATCGAACACCTGGTGTGCATAGTAGAAATAATGAATACAAGCATGAAAAAATAAGGGATTGGGGCTAGATTTTGATTCAACTAAACATAATCGACTTCAATCCCAACCCAAGTAAGGAGATTAGCCACAAATCATGCTCAATTCCAACAATTCATCCATAAAAGAAATAGGCATGATTCAACTAAACTCAAAAAACAACAATGACGAAAGAGAGAGAATAGAATAACAAACTTGAATTAATCGGTGACTCAAGGTAGATTGAACTTCAAAGTAACGAATTCGGTACAAGAGATGAAAAGCCAAAAACACTCAATGAGAACCTAAAAAACGCCTAAAAGAAGTATGAGGAAAAGAAAAACTGACTCCCCGACTAAAGCAGCCCCAAGGAAAATTTAAGTCGTGACGCAGGACAGGGGAAGCACG
>JACYFF010031952.1:18910188-18927536 GCA_017589665.1 Selenicereus undatus | reverse complement strand
TCAAGAGGGAAATCAGAATCAAGAGGGAAATCAGAATCAAGAGGGAAGTCAAAAATATAGGCATTTGTGGGTTCAATGCGAAAATTGTTATGGAATAAATTATAAAAAATATTTTTTTCAAACAAAATTGAATATTTGTGAACACTGTGGATCTCATTTGAAAATGAGTAGTTCAGAAAGAATCGACCTTCCGGTTGATCCAGGCACTTGGGTTCCTATGGATGAAGACATGATTTCTACGGATCCCATTGAATTTGATAGGAATCCCACTCAAATAATAATTCCTCCGATTGAATTTGATAGGAATCCCACTCAAATAATAATTCCTACGATTGAATTTGATAGGAATCCCACTCAAATAATAATTCCTACGAATAAGGAGGAGGAGGCAGATGATAAGAATAAAGACCCTTTTTGTCATTGCAAATGCAATTGTAATAAAAAAAGTTGCAAAAAAGATCAATCTAGTGGTTTTTGTAACAACAATACACTTGTTACGGAAAATGATAAAAAAAATTTCCAATTTAATATATGTCTTTGCGACTGTGATAAATCTAAAAAAAATTTCCAATTTAATATATGTCTTTGCGACTGTGATAAATCTAATAAAAATTGCCATTGCCAATGTCATGAAAAAAATTGCCAATGTCATGAAAAAAATTGCCATTGCCAATGTCATGAAAAAAATTGCCATTGCCAATGTCATGAAAAAAATTGCCAATGTCATGAAAAAAATTGCCAATGTCATGAAAAAAATTGCCAATGTCATGAAAAAAATTGCCAATGTCATATCTGTCTTTGCGACTGTGATAAATCTAATAAAAAAAATTGCCAATGTCATAAAATTGACGGGATTGATTTGGGCACAAATGGTAAACCTTTTGGGACAACTCCAAAAACACAAATTCATGTTTATTCTAATGGGGATTCCCACGCCGGAATTAAGTCTGATGATCCTCAGAATCCTATTGCTTTGTATTCTACTAATACTTCAGATGATATTAATGTGGAATCGGCGGAGTCGGATAAAGGAAATTCTAAATCGGAGTCCGATAAAGGAAATTCTAAATCCGAGTCAGATGAAGGAAATTCTAAATCCGAGTCCGATGAAGGAAATTCGAAATCCGAGTCCGATGAAGGAAATTCTAAATCGGAGGAAGATGAAGGAAATTCTAAATCGGAGGAAGATGAAGGAAATTCTAAATCCGAGTCCTCAAAAGGGAATAATAAAGAGGAAGATTTGGACGATTCTACTGGTGGATACGGATCCGAAGAGAAAGATTATAAGGCTCGTCTTCATTCGTATCAGGAGGAGACAGGGTTAACTGAAGCTATTCAAACAGGTACAGGTCAACTAAACGGTATTCCTGTAGCAATTGGGGTTATGGATTTTCAGTTTATAGGAGGTAGTATGGGATCCGTAGTAGGTGAAAAAATAACCCGGTTGATTGAATATGCTACCAAAAATTTCCTACCCGTTATTTTAGTATGTGCTTCCGGAGGGGCACGGATGCAAGAAGGAAGCTTGAGCTTAATGCAAATGGCTAAAATATCTGCCGCTTTGCATAAGCACCAAACAAATAAAAAGTTATTCTATATATCAATCCTTACAACGCCCACTACTGGTGGGGTGACAGCCAGTTTTGGTATGTTGGGAGATCTAATTTTTGCCGAACCCAACGCCGACATTGCATTTGCGGGTAAAAGAGTAATTGAGCAAACATTGAATCTGACAGTACCCGAAGATATACAAACGGCGGAAAATTTATTCCAAAAGGGTTTATTGGATCTAATCGTACCGCGTAATATTTTAAAGAACCTTATAAGTGAGTTACTTAAGTTGCACGCTGTGAATAAAAATCAAGTCGAGCATCAAGGTGAATGATTTGTGTCAATTCGATAAAAAAAAAGTATTTGGTTTATAGGAATCAAAGTAAAAACTGGAAGGATGGAGGCTTTTAGTCGGCGACACCCTAATTGTAGAATAGAAGTAAAGTAATCTAAAAGTGTGAGTTTAGATATTCACATTTTTGGATTACTTATTAGGAAACCCCTTTCTTTTTCCTTATTTCAAATCCCTCTTGGATCCGATTCTAACGAATCCTTTGGAAATTCAATTAATAAGAAACCTTATTCTTTCGATTTATTTTATTGAATTTGTAGAAGCAAAAGAAAGAAGAAAAAATGAAGAATAATAAAGTCGATTATCATATGTTATATGTGGAAAGTTGATTTTTTTAGTTCTACATTCATTGCACTTATTTTATATACTCTACTGACTTCTAATTCTATATCTATGGAATTAGAATTCCAATTAATTTATTATATAATAACATAAAATATATAACAAACGGGTACAATATAGTAAATCGATGTACCCATTCTATGACAACTATCAACCTTTCCTCTATTTTTGTGCCTTTAGTAGGCCTAGTATTTCCGGCAATTGCAATGGCTTCTTTATTTCTTCATGTTCAAAAAAACATAATTGTTTAGTTAGATCCTATGGTGTGGGCCAAATCCAATTTTTCAAGACTTAAACTCACAGATATCTATTTAGCAGAGTGGTCTACCACGTGATTTCTTCCGAACATAAAAGAAAGAGCCGTTATGCATGTGCATATGGAAACATGACATTAGGGGGTAGATGTTATTATTTTTGATCTACCTAGTTTCAAGTAAAGATTCACATCAGAATGGTACTAGTTGATGAGAGTTACATTTGAAACAAAAAGAATAAAGAAAGTCAAATTCATTTGGGATATTCTTTCAATTCAAATAAAATGTTACCTCATCCACTATGAATTGGCAATCAGAACGTATATGGATAGAACTTATAACGGGATCTAGAAAAATTAGTAATTTCTGCTGGGCATTTATCGTTTTTTTAGGTTCCTTAGGATTTTTATTGGTTGGAATTTCTAGCTATATTGGTAGGAATTTGATATCTTTATCTCCCCCCCCCCAGACAATTTTTTTTTTCCGCACAAGGGATCGTGATGTCTTTCTATGGGATCGCATGCCTCTTTGTTTGCTCCTATTTGTGGTGTACAATTTCGTGGAATGTAGGTAGTGGTTATGATCGATTCGATAGAAAAGAAGGAAGAGTATGTATTTTTCGTTGGGGATTTCCTGGAAAAAATCGTCGCATCTTCCTCCGATTTCTTGTAAAAGATATTCAGTCCATTAGAATAGAACATAAAGAGGGTATTTATACTCGTAGTGTCCTTTATCTGGAAATCAGAGGCCAGGGGGCCATTCCCTTGGCTTGTACTGATGAAAATTTGACTCTACGAGAAATTGAACAAAAAGCTGCTGAATTAGCCTATTTCCTGCGCGTACCAATTGAATGAAGTATTTTGAAACGAATAATTTCTTTCTCAGCTCAGAATAAAATAAAAACTCTACATAAAATCCCCTTTTTATATGGCGTACCTTAACAGAAATTAAATTTGAACACCCATTCGGGTCAAAACAGACGTATACAGGTATACAGAAAAACCAAAATGGAATTATTTTTTTTGTCTACAAATTTGTCTACAAAAAGGGGTCTTTTATTCATATGGAAATTGACTCAACTCAATTCTCAATTCAATTCAGTAACAGTAATAAAAAAAAAGTAAAAAATCGAAATAATAATGGATTCATTCGATATATCAAATCTAATTACTGACACTTAGGTCCCTAAGTTTAAGGATAACTATTTTTAGGCCTAAACTTTTTCAAAACTAATTCTGGGGTACCCTAAGTTTTCAGGAAACTAATTTTTAGGTCCTTTTTTCTTATTATTCAATCCTTGAACTTTTAAAAATTGTAGAATAGTCCCTAGAATAGGAAAAACGTGTAAATAAGCTATTTTTAGGAGTTTTTTCGTAAAATATTCTTGTTTTAACTGATTTAACTTCTTATCAAGACTTTACTGGTACTAGTTATCTCAATCTACTACTTATATCTTATATGTTATAATTTCTGTTATTATAGGCCCACCATGCTTAGCAAAAATAATTAAAACTTAATTAGAGACTTTTGACTATTACCTGAACTTAGTCAGCGCTGGACTCTGGCGTTCCTCTAACTTCCGGTTTACAGAGATTGCTAATCTCAACTCCACCTTCCTTAGATCAGGTACAACACAGATCCGTTTCATTTCGTACCTCGGACTGTAGTCTTTAATCAAGTTTTAAGTATTTTTAAAGGATAATGGAACTTTAATCAAGTGATTATAATATTTAAGACATAAGGTGCAATTGGATAACGTTCCCTACTGGGACACTTCTTTTATTGAAAGCTTGAAAGTGAAAATATTACAATGGAAGGCTTTGAAGAGAGAATTTAAACTAAGATCATCAGAGATGCTTGCTCATAGAGAAATGGAGAATCCCAACTTCTCTTTTGCTCAAGAATGCTCAAATGACCGTGTTCTTCTCAGCTCTTGGCCTCTCTATTTATAGAGGGGATATGGGTACATAGGATGCCCTAAAGGCTACAGTATATAAAGATTTTTCACATGGCTACAGTTGTCTACAGTACACACTTTATTTTATAGACCAGACACTTGTCAAAATAGTACAATAATGGGACAGCCTTTTTAGAATTTTTAATGATGACAAGACTATTCATCATTATTGAGATCCTGCATGCCTTCATCTCTAGATCTATCAGAAAAATAGATTGTTGTATTCCAAGACTCCCAAATATCATAGGAATAATGATAATAAAAGTCGATGCAAGCTGCATACCACTCATTGAGCCACTTTTCTTGGATATGAGAACTTATTTTTTCTTGGATATCATAAAGACACCGAAGGTAGCTAATTTGTAACTCTAGAAGGGAAAATCTCTGGGCTATTAGGTAGGTGGTAGATAGTAGACCAAAGCGCGATCTACTTTTTGTATGAAATTCCAGGTTATCAATAAGGACTTTAGTAGAAGACGTAACCTGTTCTAGTATGACCGGTATTTTATTAAGGATTTTCTCCTTTTCTGGCAGGAGGTCAGCTTTGATGATCACCATTGGCGAGTTCTCGAGTTAAACTGTCTGCCAGAGAGTTCTTTGATCCCTGTATATGTTCAATAGAGAAGAAAAAATGGTTAAGCCATAATTGCCAACGCAGGAGTCGCCCTTGTGCTTACATATTTGATAAATTCTTTTTCACAAAACTAAGTATTCCTTTGCAATAAGTTCGGATAAGAAAAGGTTTAGGGGAAAGAAGATTAAGAATTTTTCAATTCCCCTTATGACTACAAGGATTTCTTTTTCCATTGTGGGATAGTTGCATTCTGCTTTATTAAAGCTTCCACTGTAATATTTGTAGAGTTTTTCTCCTTCTTTGATTTTGAGTACCGCACTCAAGTGTTCATTGCCGGCATCTATTTCAAAAACTAAATCATCTTCTTCGTTAGGCAAATTAAGGACAGGAAGATTTTTACACATCTTTTTGAAGTTTTGAACAATCTTTGTATCGTTAGTAGTCCATGTCCAACTTACCTCTTTTTTGAGTTTATGCTGTAATGGCTTTCTTAATTTGGCTAAATCTTTAATAAAATCTGAAGCATAGGTAAGGCATCCGAGAAATCTTTCTAGCTACTTCCTATCTTCAATTTTTTCAGGAAACGTTTCTATTTTTTCTACGATATGCCTTTGTAGGATGATTTGTCCAACTTTTATTTCGAGGCCTAAAAACTCAATTTCTTATTTAGCATAAATGCATTTGTTTTTTCCAAGTATAATACCATGATCAATGCATCTTTGGGTGACAATCAGAACATCATTTTTATGTTGCTCTATGGTTTTAGAAAAGATAAAGATATCATCAATGTAAACTAGATAACAATGATTAAGGTCTTTGAAGATGTTATCCATTCTTCTCTGGAATATTTTAGGTGCATTTTTAAGACCAAATGGCATTACTATCCATTCATAATGTCCCTGTGGGGCACTAAATGTAGTTAAAGGAATACTTTCCTCATCCATTTTTATCTGCCAATAACCACTTTTGTAATCCATTTTCGAGAACCAAGAGGCTCCTTGAATTCTGTTAAAAAAGACTGTTTTGCTAGGAATATAATAACCATCAAAGACAGTATTATCATTTAGCTTTTTGTAATTGATTACCATTCTAGCTTTTCCTCTTTTTTCTTCAGCATGATTTCTTACCATGAAAGGAGGGCTGGTGTGAGGACTTTTGCTATTTCTAATGAGTCCTTTATCAAGAAGTTCTTTAATTTATTTATCAAATTCTTGGATATCCTGGTGAGTATAAACCATTTGTTTGACTCGGATGATAGTGTTGGGATTTAGTAAAGTGACTTTAGCAAATGTTTTGTCTTTGTCCCAAAATTTCAAAGGGTTGTCAGAGTAGAGCTTTTTGCATAATTTTTCTTGCTGTTCAACAATTTGTTCTTTACTGGATAACTCAAGTAATGAGATTGTAAGTGCTACTTCTCGTTGTGCAGGTATTACCTTCTTACCACGCTGGTTGCGTGTAAATTCTATTTTTTGATGAATGTAGGCCTTAATTTTTCAATAGGAACTGAGTGACCATTAATTGTGAATATTATTTGGTTTATGGTCTAAGTGCAAGGAGAATATAATCTTTGGAAGTTATTTCCAATAATCATATCATGAGATGGCTGATCAGTGGCCCATAAAACTGGTATAATACATTGAACTCCTTCTAATTCTATGGATAACTCTTCTATGGCTTCATTGTGACTCATAATACTATTATCAGCTATCCTTACTTGTGAAGGATGTTTAGCTCTTTTCCACATAAACTCAGGAAATAATGATCTTTTCCCAAAGCGTATAGAACAACCACTATCTATGTAAGCTCATAGTTCATATTTATTATATTCTTCTAAACATATCTTTATTGGTATATAGATGCAATTAGGGTTTGTGTTAGTAGCTTCATAGGAAATTTCCATAGTCATATTTTTAACTAATTCATCATCATAGATAGGTTCACTGATAGTTCTAGTTTTGTATCTAATGACCTTTCCATCTAGACTTGTTAACTGATCTAGACTAGGTCTTGCAGCCTCAAAACTCATTCTACTCATCTCACTGGCCAGGCTGATTGTATCATCTTCTTTAAGTTTTTCTTTAGATGAAGATCCTTCTCCCCAATCTGATCTCGTACTCATGCTTCTTAATAATTGAGGTTTAATGGTGATTTTTTACCTTCCTCACCAATTTTTATTATATTTTTCTTGTTAATCTTGGTAGGATTGGCAAAGCTAGATATCCATGATCGATCTATTTTTATCTCCTATGGATTGGACTTGATCCTCTGGATTTTTTGTATGGGAGTAGGACTTTCAAATTTTTCTACCTCTATCATCGTCACCTTAGTCTTGGGGTCTATTATATTATCTAATTTATAGATAATTTTTCAAAATATCCTCAAGGGATATCCTTATCTTTTCATTTCCATTCCAACTGTTTTTATCTTAAGAGATAGGAAGTTTTAAGCAAATTCATCCTTTAGACTCAAATAATATCCAGGTCGACAGTTGAAACCTACTAATCGATTACATAAATTGGATTTTATCCCTGTGATTATCTGATTATTAAATTCGGTGTGCCTAATATCACAGAGTAAAGCGTAAAGATCAATATCTTTACCATAATATTCTAATGGAGTGATTTGAATTTGGACGCTTCCGACATGGATATATATATAATTTCTATCTTTGTTATGCTTAAGGATATTCTCCCAATTAATCAGATTAACTTCCCCAACGTCATACTCACAATCCTTAATTTTCATATCTCCTTCCATCATTTCACATACGTATTTGTTTTTTAATTGAAAGACGAATTTTTTTTATAAATCATGTCCTTTTGGATTATGGGAAGAACCCAATCTCGTTTGATTTCCTCATGAGCATTGTCTACAACAAACTCTTCTCCTTGAAGATCACCAAGACTAACTGAGCTACTTTCCATCATATGACTTGTTTTCTTCATAATCACTTTCTTCATATTCATTTTCCAATATAATTTCAAGAATTCCTTTGTTGTTACTTAGGGCTAGGTCTAATGCCTCATCTTCACTAAGCTCAATATAATCTAGACTTCCTAAAGTTTCAATAAGCTTGTTGTTCTTCCTATTTTTGCATTCATTAGCATAACGCCCTACTTCTCCGCATGCCCAGCATTTGCAATTGTTTTTTCCTACCGGACAATAAGCAGTTTTCATAAAAAAAATCTTTGTTTTTTAGGACTAGGTTTATTATTATATTTTCTTTTATATTTCTCCCCATTTGCTTATTAAAGTTCTTTTTCTTATAAAATTTTCTCTTGCGTCTTCTTTCAGGTTCCTTTCCCCATTGATGCGGCGAATCCCAACACGTTAGGAATTGTTTCTTAATTTTCTTTTGCTTTTGGAGATCAAGACATTGATCATTAACCAATTTTCTTAAATAAGAAATTCTAGAACCAAGGGTATCAATGACATTTGCTCGTTCAAGATATGCAATGTATTTTTCATTAATTATAGAATTTATAGGATATGGTAATTTATCATAGAACATACCAAGATTGGTTTCGTTATGCCCAATTTTGTAGTAATATTGGCCAAATTCAGCAATGTAATTTTCTAGATATCTTATATTCTATAATTCTATGTTGTTAATCTTTCTTTGCCATTCTCTTGCTTTTTCTTTAGAGTCAAGTTTAGCTCCGATGAATTCAGTTTCAATTTCTTTGCACAAACTTCTGAACATAGCAGCTGGTGGTTTCATTGTTCTTAATGTATTCTTACCATCTTCACTTAATGAATCAAACCAGTCAGCTACAGTGTCAGAGAAACTATGCTCTATATAATTAAGAAAATTAGCTGCAGTCCATGTAGTATTTAGGTTTAAGACACTATTCATTCCTCTTTTTCAGTGCTCAAATATTTCTTCTCTATTACGGGCTCCATCGATGTTTAAGATATATCTAGTTTGGCTAATTGGTGTAAGGCCAATTTCTTCATAATTTGTGGTTTTCCTTGGGATAAACCCGAAGGAAAAATTACTTGTATGTCCTGCTGGGAAGTATCTAGGTCTTAGAAAATGAGTATTTCTTCTAGATGGTTCACCAAATTCTTCAGGTTTGGGGATGACATTCCTAACTAAATTAAGTTTCTATTTCATATAGGTCGATTTCTTCTCCAATCTCATTCATCTCGTTTTTATTAGTCATTTTACCATATTTCTTATCAAGTGTTCTTCTAATATCTTCTAATGGTAAAACGTTGAGATCTTCTAATTTAATCAGATTCATCTGCTGATATATTTCGTCATCTAATTGTACATTCTTTTGCTTCTTCATTGTCATCCGACAGAACATCATATTTACCACTAATTGCGCTCATAATTTTGTTTAGTTCTTCTAGATTTTGTTCTTTATCGAACATTTTTTGTAACTCTTCAAGAGTATGTTGTTTATATTCCATCTTCTTTTTCTTTCTTTTCAGTCGATTTTTCACCAAATTGTTCTCCTACTTCTTTTTGAATTTTTATCTCATGCAAAGGAAATGGAATCTTATTTTTTGGGTTTTGAAAAGTATATTTGTGCTGAAAAGGAGTACTAATACTAGGGGTAGCTTTTTCACCATGCTTAACTTCGTTAATAAGGGGGAGATGGATAATAGTTAATTGATTTTTAAGATCTTTTAATTCGGTTTTAATTTTAGCTAACTCAGCTTTTAATTCTAAAACTATATCAGTAATATAATTTAATTGAGGTGCTTAAGAGATATTACCTTAAGGTGAGTGGACAATGTGTGAATAATTAGGATCAGGGCAAGCAAGTGATGATTTAAGCATTAATCACAGTTAAACACAGTTAATTAGCTTAATTAGTCATTAATTAGCTTAATAATCTTACTTATTTTGGTGCACGTGGTTCTGATACCACTTGGAAGAAAACGTCAAGATTTATTGGTGAGCAAAAAACCACAAACACAATCTTAAATTTTTCCAAAGTAAGTTTTTAAGGATTGAGGGTAGATTTGTAAATATGAAAAGTTTTTGGGCGTGCCTTGCAAACTAGAATAGTGCATGGGTCTAGAAAATAGTTCAAATAAAACTTGAGGGTCCTTTTCTGCTGTTTATCTCAAAAACAATGTACCTTATATTTAGTTTTAAAAACAAAGGGTCCTTAAAATAGTTTACACTAAACTGAGGGTACTTTTGTGTAGTTTGTCTTATCAGATCAAAATAAATAACCTTCTTTAGGCCCAGTAGTTAGAATTGAGAGGTTAGATACAACACAAAAAAATCATGTTTTTATATTTATATATATTATTTAGCAATCTTTCGTTTTATTTTGATTCTTTCTTTTTTCTCTTTAATGATCAAAGAATTGGTTTTCTTATAATTATAACGAGAATTTTCTTATTCGAATTTTGTTTTGTTTTGCCATCGATTTTTTATCATCACATTCAGACCCTCAATTCTTTATTTTGTGCTATGGGTAACTCGTGAAATTTTTCCAAAGATTTGATTGATATTTTGGTAGTCAAGTAAGTTCTCTCGTCTTGAAATCAAAATAATATTCATAAATTTAAGTGGTTGTCCCACGTATTCCTTAAAAGGAAGGAATTGCTTCGAATTGAACCAATTGCAATATCTAAAAACACGATTTTTTTATTTATTCATTCGAATTCAGAGTGGATTCTTTATTCTTATTCTATATTGTGTGTTTTTTCAAAGATTCAAGGACTAATTACCAAATTAGAACAAAAAAAAAACGGAGAATAGATTCATAGATTCAATACTTTGTAATAGAGTAATAGAACTCATGTTTCATAGAAATATTAGGTCAGATAGAGTCGATGAGCATGCCGGGTTCGTTAACAATTTCTATATGAAAAAAAAAGGAAAAAAGAGAGCATTTATTCCCTTTCTATATCTTATATCTATAATATTTTTACCCTGGTGGATCTCTCTATCATTTCAAAAAAGTATGGAATCTTCAGTTACTAAGCAGTGGAATATAAATCAATTTGAAACTCGTTTGAATGATATTCAAGAAACAAGTCTTCTAGAAAAATTCATCGAATTAGAGGAGCTCCGTTTGTTGGACGAAATGATAAAGGAATACCGGGAAACACATCTACAAAAGCTTCGTATAAGAATCCACAATGAAACGATTCAATTGATCAAGATGCACAATGAGGATTATATCCATATGATTTTGCACTTCCCGACAAATATAATCTATTTCCTTATTCTAAGTGGGTATTCTATTCTGGGGAATAAAGAACTTATTCTTTTTAACTCTTGGGTTCAGGAATTCCTATATAACTTAAGCGACACAATAAAAGCCTTTTCTATTCTTTTATTAACCGATTTATGTATTGGATTTCATTCACCCAACGATTAGGAACTAATGATTGGCTCTATCTACAAAGATTTTGGATTTGCACATAACGATCAAATTATATCTGGTCTTGTTTCCACTTTTCTGGTCATTCTAGATACAATTCTCAAATATGGAATTTTCCGTTATTTAAATCGGGTATCCCCATCACTTGTAGTGATTTATCATTCAATGAATGACTGAAAAGAAAAACAATGTACGAATATTAATCCAATTAGAATTTAGAATTGTAAGGTTTCTTACTTCGTACATAATCAAAGCATTCAAAATCGTACTTACTCCTTCTATTTCTACCCATCCAAGGCGGGGAGTTTCTCCCGTATTCTAGTAATTAAATTCAGGTCAGCAAGGTAAATAGCAGAATCGTGGATAGAGGACTAGACTAGCAACCTACCCAATTTATTGTAGAAATTTTCGGGATCAATGATTGGACCATGCAAACTAGAAATACTCTTTCTTGGATAAAAGAACAGATTACTCGATCTATTTACGTATCGGTCATGATATATATAATAATTTGGTCATCCATTTCAAATGCATATCCCATTTTTGCACGGCAAGGTTATGAAAATCCACTAGAAGCAACTAGGCGTATTGTATGTGCCAATTGCCATTTAGCTAATAAGCCCGTGGATATTGAGGTTCCACAAGCGGTTCTTCCTGATACTGTATTTGAAGCAGTTGTTCGAATTCCTTATGATATGCAACTAAAACAAGTTTTTGCTAACGACAAAAAGGGTTTTAATGTGGGGGTTGTTCTTATTTTACCTCAAGGCTTTGAATTAGTCCCACCTGATCATATTTCTCCCGAGATGAAAGAAAAGATAGACAATCTTTCTCGCCCCAATAAAAAAAATATTATTGTGATAAGTCCTATTCCTGGGCAAAAATATAGTGAAATCACCTTTCCGATTCTTTCCCCGGACCCTACCACTAGGAAAGATGCTCACTTCTTAAAATATCCGATATATGTGGGTGGTAACAGGGGAAGGGGCCAGATTTATCCTGACGGAAGCAAGAGTAATAATACAGTTTATAATGCTACAGCAGCCGGTATAGTAAAGAAAATTTTTCGAAAAGAAAAGGGCGGATACGAAATAACCATAGTAGATGCCTCGGATGGACATGAAGTAGTTGATGTTATCCCTCCAAGACCAGAACTTCTTGTTTCAGAGGGTGAATCTATCAAACTTTATCAACCATTAACAAGTAATCCTAATGTGCGTAGATTTGGTTTGGGTGATGCAGAAATAGTACTTCAAGACCCATTGCGCGTACAAGGTCTTTTGTTCTTCTTTTCACCTGTTATTTTGGCACAACTCTTTTTGGTTCTTAAAAAGAAACAGTTCGAGAAGGTTCAATTGTCTGAAATGAATTTTTAGATTCGTGGATTTATCAACATCAAGTCCGTAACAAGAACAAATTTTTTTTTGATAATTCTTTGACAATTTTGGATGATCAAGAAATAAAAAAATTATAAGAATGCTCTTTTTTTTATACTATTTTTTGACATCTACGAGAGGTCTGAAATTACTTGTACTACATTCTTTGTTAGAATATGTATATATATTGCAAAGAGGACTATTTGACCATTTTGTTTACTTTTTTTCAATCGAAATTGGGATGATGTCACTATTATCAAATATCATATGATATCTCAATTTGATAGAATGTATAAAAAGTTTTCTATTCGATTCTAGAATCAAATTCGACTAGATACTAGACTAACCGGGGAATAAAACGAAAAGAGAAGATAAATAAATGAGAGGAACAAACAATTCTAGGGGGGATTCGTTGCCTTCCTGGTCTTCGACACACGACAATCAAGTATGTGTACAATTCCTTATCGTGTGTCAAAATAGTAATGAGTCTGGATTCCCTTCGTCAAAGACTTTTTCGGAATTTCATTTTTTTCGAGATTTCATTTTTGTGTTTTTTTTAGATTAAGATTTTTTTATATTATTTTTATTACACATATAATTATAATAGACTTTACTTTATAATATACTACTTTATAATATACTAAAGTAGTGGACAAACTGAAAAAAAGATAGAGAAAAATTGATTGAACAAATGGAACTTCTTGCACTATATTTGATCTATAAAAATATCGATTCTATTGTGTGATTCAATAAATCAAGTGATTCCTTCTTTCTTTTGGGAAGGGTCAATTAAAGAAGACTATCAAGAAATAGATGTTTTGAATGACCAAATAAATGAATCTTCAAAAAGCATCATTGCATGGATCCTTTTTTTCATTTAGACGAAAAAGGATTATGATAATAAAAAAAATCAAAGAAATTAGTGGGACCTCCCCCTTCTCTGTTTGTCTAATTAAAGGGAGAAGAAAGGTCCCGTCAAGTTCTTATACTTTCATATCTATACCTCAGTTCACTCGATTACTATAGAGATGAGCCCAATCCAGAATATGAACCATAAAAGAAAATACCTATTAAAACTGATCACAAGAATGCCAGTTACAATATCTATTATTCAAAGAGGAATCCTTCCAGTAGTATCGGCCATTTACCCCACTTCCCCCCACATTTCATCAAGTGGTCGTGCTAGAGACATAAACAGTTATGGATAATTATGAAATGAGGTCCTTCCGAATGGGATAAGAGAATTCCTACTTGATTCTATAGATTTCTTTCGTTCTTTCTTTTTATTTGATTGAAAAAATAATTGAAAAATAATACAGCAAGTACAAAAATGAGTAATAGTCCCCAGTAAAGACTGGTATGATTCAATTCAACATTATTTCGTTTGGGTTTGATTGTGTCGTAACTCTGTAATTCGGATTCGGTTTTGTTTATCGTTGGATGAACTGCATTGCAGATATTGACCCTAAAAAAGAAATGATAGGTACAACTAGTCCGTGAACAGTTAACCATTGTACTGTAAAAATAGGATAGGTTCGATCTATGGTCATTGGGCCTCCTAAAAGGATCTATTAAATTCATCAAGTTGTTCCAAAGAATCAAAACGGCCTGTTATTAATGGAATTCCTTGTTGGCTCTCTGTGAAATATTCGTTTGGCCGAGGACTTTCAAACACATCGTAAGCTAAACCCGTGCTGACGAATAACCAACCGGCAATGAATAGGGAATGTATGGTAATGCTATGAATGACCCAATATCGATTACTGGCAATAAAAAAAAAAAAGGGCAGCCTAGTGCACAAGCATTCTGTGTTCACACAGGGTCCGGGGAAGGGTCGCACCCCGAGGCAAAAGAACGTTGTCATATGCTTCCAGACATGCTGAGCTCCACATATTAACGTACAGTCAAAGGCAAATCCGTAAAAGATGAGGTCAGTAAATTTACATTTACTTTCCAAAAACTCTTTGTGGGATTACCCATATTGTACCAAAGGTGTCTTTAGAGTATACCGAATCAGTATAGCTATCCTTCTTCTGACACAGCAAGGCAATTTTGATTAATATTGAAATGAAGGTGTGATACCCCTTTTTTATTTTCATTCGAAATATTATTTATATGGATGAACCCGATTGCTGAGTCGACTGAGTCAAAATAAAAGTTAAGTTCAAATTTAAGTAAAAAGTATAGTGACATCTATAATCTAATAGTTAATAATCGATAAATCTGAAACTTTCAATTGAACTTATTCTTTAGAATTCTAATTTTGACTTATTCTCCCTCCGATCTTTCAAAATGGAAACTTAGGTAAGTGCTTTATATACATATGTATAAAAAGAACATATTTCATTTAGTTCCTTCATGCCTACTATAACTAGTTATTTCGGTTTTTTACTAGCGGCTTTAACTATAACTTCCGCTTTCTTTATAGGTCTGAGTAAGATAGGACTTATTTGAAATTAATTGAATGAACAACTCAAGAAATCTTTCTGTGGGATTCCATATATTTTTTAGCTCTTTACCGCGTCAATTGATAATTTTTGGTTATTGAAATTCATGGGCAATTCAGATTAATATTTAGAGATAGATATTACCTTTTTCTTTTTTTTTTCAAAGGAATTGAATGAAATGATTGAAGTTTTTCTATTTGAATTGTCTTAGGTCTAATTCCTATTACTTTAGCTGGATTATTCATAACCGCATATTTACAATACAGACGTGGTGATCAATTGGGCCTTTGATTAATTAGATTAATTAACAAATATTTTTTTGATTGACCTCCTGTAGATTAGATAAAGTAGGAGGTCAAATCTAGATTACTGCTCAGTTATTTCAGTCTAATTCGATAATTAATTCGATTCGACCTAACAAGAATGGAATCACGCTTTGTAGGATTTGAACCTATGAGATCGGGTATTGGAGACCTATGTTCTATCGAACTGAACTAAGAGCGCTTTCTTATCATAATAGATAAGACTGTACAGAAAACTTTTTGTAATCAAAAACTACATCTACATCCTATATGCATACACTATCTATCATATAGAGCATGATTAAAAAAATGATAAATTATGTTTTTAGTCGATTTTAATTAAAATTGAATTTCTCCTTACTTCTCAGAGGAAAAGTAAGTAGGTAGGGATGACAGGATTTGAACCCGTGACATTTTGTACCCAAAACAAATGTGCTACCAAGCTGCGCTACATCCCCTTCAATTCAATTGGTTTTAATAGTGTAATTGTAAAGAGTCCTTATCCTTGTCTTGTTTTCCACATCGTTATTTCCTATATACATAATATATCTTGCCCTTTCCTCTTTTTGGTCTCATATCATATAAGGTATAATAAAAATATTTTGATATATATAAAAAAGCCGTCGTAAATTCAAAAATACTTTTGGGGAATACTCACTAGGAAGGGGGCATGCCACTCTATTTTATGGAAAAAAAAAACTATTTTATCTACCGGATCGTTGTACATTTATTTTAATTTGACTTAGCTTAGGGATTTTGTGTACAAAATGAAGTAGTCTTTAACTTGAAACCATCTATACATCTGATCGTAGATTAGATATGTATTGACTTTATCAAATATATTACATTAAAGAAATAAAGAAGGAGGATTTTCAATGCGACATCTAAAAACATATCTTTCCGTGGCAACGGTCCTAAGTACTCTATGGTTTGGGGGTTTAGTTGGTCTATTAATAGACATCAATCGTTTTTTCCCAGATATGCAGACATTCCCCTTTTTTTCATTCTAGTTATTGACGTGGTAAGGGGGTAACGAAGATTAGAGATAGAATTAACTATTTGTGACTAAACCCCCCTTAGATTATAAGAATAGTAGAGGGGAGAAAGATGAAAAGTAGATTCAACCTCATCAAAACTTGGGATCTGGTTCGAATGTGAATTTAGGCTTATAGTATCATACAAGCCATTAAAATGAAATTTTGTGATTAGAAATATAGTTAGAAACCTTTTGATTACGGAGTATTTCTAAATTTTATTTACTATTATTACTCTATTGATTGTCATTGCAACGAAATCTTTCTAATTGTATTTTTATTTCGAGTTAGGAACTTCTATTTTTTTTAATTTCCTTTCTTCTTCACTTCGGGTCGAGAATAATAATAGAAAAGTTGTTTGAATCAAAAATCCAAAGGAGGTTAGGTTGATGGCTAAGGGTAAAGATGCCCGAGTCAAAGTTATTTTGAAATGTATCGGTTGTGTTTGAAAGAGTGTTAATAAGGAATAAAGGGGCATTTGTAGATATATTACTCAGAAGAATCGACACAATACGCCTAGTTGGTGGAATTGCGAAACTCTGTCCCTATTGTTACAGACATACAATTCATGGAGAGATAAAGAAATAAATCGAACCGAACGTTTGTCTATCATTCTTTCAAGGAAGGGGACAAAACCATTTTCATTCGATTTTATAGAAATCTATTTTCTATTTATATAAATATTATAGAAATTTTCAATTTTGATTTTATATTATTGCAATTATATAATAATATTGAAATTTTTTGATTAGACACATGTCTGTGTGTGTGTGTCTATATATATATATATATATATATATATA